>JAAGEH010000015.1:14569951-14591713 GCA_011751065.1 Lasiurus cinereus | reverse complement strand
GCCTCAGCACGAGGGTCTCAGCCTCAGCCTCAGCACGAGGGTCTCAGCGCCTCAGCTTCAGCACGAGGGTCTCAGCCTCAGCCTCAGCCTCAGCACGAGGGTCTCAGCCTCAGCACGAGGGTCTCAGCCTCAGCCTCAGCGCGAGGGTCTGAGGAGGTTTTTTACAACAATTTCCTACAACAGAGTCTAATACAACACACTACAAACATGGTTTTCCTACCCTCACCCTACCACGTGCACGTGTGCATGTGCACACACACACACACACACACACACACACACACAGGACAGTGCATGCTCATTCACACCTACGTTTTATTTTTTATTAATGTGTTACATGTGTACATATCTTTCCATTGCCCCTCCCCTCTATTCCCATGCATGTCCTAACCCCCCAGTGTCTTGTGTCCATGGTTATCACACCTACATTTTAAAAGGAGCTAGTTAGCCCAGCCGGTGTAGCTTAGTGG
Organism: Lasiurus cinereus; assembly: GCA_011751065.1. Classification (NCBI taxonomy): domain Eukaryota; kingdom Metazoa; phylum Chordata; class Mammalia; order Chiroptera; family Vespertilionidae; genus Lasiurus; species Lasiurus cinereus. The sequence goes on along the minus strand of JAAGEH010000015.1, from coordinate 14,591,243 downwards.
TTGAACATCCACCTATGAACCAGGAGCTCAAGGTTCAATTACTGGTCAGGGCACATGCCTGGGTTGGGGTGATCTCCAGTAGGGGGCATGGAGGAGGCAGCCAATCAATGATTGTCCTTTATCATTGATGCTTCCATCTTTCTCTCCCTCTCCTTTCCTCTCTCTGAAATCAATAAAAAATATAAAAACATGAAAATAAATAAATACAAGGAGCTAGATAGGTGGATGAGGGGAAAGTAGAGACATTTAGATCACACACAGGAAGTGAAATGCAAAAGAAACCTCTCTCCTCCCTCCCCAAGAGAGCTGTTTCCCAGGAAACCCTGGTCAGATTTAGGGCAGACCACTGCCCCTTGACCCACTATACTCTGGCTCTAGTTTACCATACTGGAAACTCAGATGCCTCTGCAGCACAGGAAATTGTTGCTTTGGGTATTGATCTAGATGTTTGAAAGTTGTGCAGATGGAAGGAATCTCATCTATATTTATATACTACTAGAGGCCCAGTGCACGAAATTCATGCACGGGGGTGGGTGTCCCTCAGTCCAGCCTGCACCCTCTCCAATCTGGGACTGGGTGTCTAACTGCCTGTTTAGGTCCTATCCTACCTAGCCTAAATGGGCAGTCAGACATTCATCTCACAATCCAGGACTGCTGGCTCCCAACTGCCCACCTGCCTGCTAGCCTGCCTGATTGCCCCTAATTGCTTCTGCCTGCCAGCCTGATAACCTCCTAATCCACTCCTCTGCCAGCCTGATCAATGCCTAACTGCTCCTCTGCTGGCCTGATTGCTCCTAACTGCCCTCCCCTGGCAGCCTTGTCACCTCTAACTGTCCTCCCTTGCAGGCCTGATTGCCTCAAACTGCCCTCTCCTTCTGGCCTGCAGGCCTGGTTCCCCCCCAACTGTCCTCCTCTGCAGTCCTAGTTCCCCCCAACTGCCCTCCCATGCAGGCCTGGTCACCCCTAACTGCTCTCTCCTGCCACCTGGTCACCTCTAATTGCTCTCCCCTGCCAGCCATCTTATGTCCACATGGGGGTGGCCATCTTGTGTGTTGGAGTTACAGTCAATTTACACTCTTTTATTAGATAGGATACTGTACTTCATTAATTAAGTTTTATCAGGGACTATATGATGTTCTAAAAGTCTTGGGTCTTTAAGATTTTGAGACTCAAACTAAAACTGTTCATATTGGTTAAAAATATCTGTCTTTGCCCTCCCTGGCCGGTGGCTTATTTGGTTGGAGCATCATCCCAAACACCGAAAGGTCTCCCGTTGGATTTCTAGTAAGGGCACATACCCAAAATTTTGGTTCAATCCATGGTAAGGTGCTGATAGGGAGGCAACTGATTCATGTTTCTCTCTCTCTCTCTCTCTCCCTGTCTCTCTCTCTCTCTCTCTCTCTCTCTTTCTCTCCTGTCCTCTCTAAAATCAATAAAAATCATATCCTCAGGTGAGGACTTAAAAAAAATATGTCCTTACTGGGGCTTTTCTTAGGAATTTCCCCTTGCCAAACTCAATTGTTTGCCAATGGACAATACAATGTGTAGTCAAAAAACCAAGTGGTACTGTAAAACTCATTGTTTCTTCGTGGTATATTTAGATAATATGTATTTTGAGTGAAAAAAAAAGGTTCAAGTGAACAAAGAGACCTGTGTGCATACTTCTTGTGGCATGTGAATCTATCAGAATGCATACATGGGCAGCCAAGAGCCAAATAAGTTTTAGCGTATAGGTTCTAATCATGTCTGCATGCATCTGGGGTGAAAGACTCAGCAACACAGAGCAAACTTCTAAGGGTCAGGTTAGTTACACAGCCAACCCTTCCAAGCCTCCAAGGAAAGTTTTCAGAGAAGACTCTTGGGGTGGATAGGGAGGAAAAGAGAAAAAGGACAGAATATCCCTGTGGCCAGTGGGTAAACCAGCCATATTTATCTATTCTTTTGATAGACACATACTTTGACTTTTCTTTAGTTTCAAGGTATTACTATTGAGGACAGATCACAGAATGTGAAAGCTAGGAAGAACCATCAGAGCCTCTTGGTTTAGTTCTCTCATTTTCTCCTGAAACTCAGAGAGAGGTGTTGTCTCAAGTTCCCACAGCTGGAATCCAGGTCTCCTGACATCCTATTGAATGCTTTTTTTCTGTACACACATATGAAAGGCTGTCCAAAAAATCTTTTGGAGGAAGAAAAAAAAAAAGAAGAATTCCTGATCCAGTGCTAGGAACCATTATGTAATCCAGCTGGAATTTGACCTATATCTTCCCAATGAAACAGAAACAGAGAAGGAAGGGAAATAGAAGGAGATACCACTAAATTGGGAAAGGCACACTTGAATGTTTACCAACAGTTACTTTTGTGAAGGTTCCAATTAATTGGCCCCTACCTACTGCTCCAACCCCATTTCTCTCTATTTCCTCCCGGGAACCCTTTTTTGCATCAGCAAGTGCCTTTTGAACTTTACTCTTCCATCACTCCACAGGGGTACAATTCAAATTCAGAAAACCCTGACTCCAGAGTACTGGAGCTTTCCCAGGATTATGAAGAACCAGAGCAGAGAGCTTTATTAAAAACAGTGCTTGATAGCATATGTCATGGGATAAGAGTGACAAAATCAAGTTATTATTTGAATCTGGGAATAAGGGTGGAAATAAGGGAGATGGGCAAGTGCTAGCATAGTCTGAGAGGCTTTGTGGAGGAAATGGCTCCTAAAACCAGGCTGTTAAAATAATCTCTACTTGTTGAAACCGGTTTGGCTCAGTGGATAGAGCGTCGGCCTACGGACTGAAAGGTCCCAGGTTCGATTCCAGTCAAGGGCATGTATCCTGGTTGCGGGCACATCCCCAGTAGGGGGCGTGCAGGAGGTGGCTGATCGATGTCTCTCATCGATGTTTCTAACTCTCTATCCCTCTCCTTTCCTCTCTGCAAAAAATCAATAAAATGTAATAATAATAATAATAATAATAATAATAATAATAATAATCTCTACTTTTTGGATGGAAAATTCTTATTATCCCCAGAACCCTGCACAGTATTCTGTAGAAAGTTTATGTTCAATACATTCCTGTTATTGCTTATGATATTGATTATTATGCCCGGGAATTATCAATTTAACTGAAACATACCCAGAAGGAACTGTTCAGTCTTCTGGAACTCACCAGTTATTTTCTCCTTCTGGTAGGAGGAGTGTGTATGCCAAATTCTGTTACCTTCTGTGTATGTGTACACTGGGAAACCATGGATGAGGTTGACTTCAGAAAGAAGGTGTGAGAAATAAAGCACTGATTTCAATTTTAGTTCTATAGAAATATTTGGGAAGCCTGCTTGGTGATATTTTCATGATTTAAAATGACCCAGTGTGTATGCACTTGACAGGAACATGGGCCACAGCAGGCTTGACATATGCTTTCCCCCATCTCCGTATGTCTCAGTCTGCTGAGAAATATCCCTGTAAGATAGCATTTTGGGGACTGCTCTCAGTTGGTCTCATGCTATTTTCTTAGCCCACGGTACTCACACATCCTCCACTGAGGTGGAATCTGGCCCTGGGTTTATGGAATTGACATTGGATAGTTGCAGGGGAAAGAAAATTTAAAATGTGAAATGACTTGTTCAAATGTGAGTCAGGGATGTGTTAGGTCTGTTTATAGAAGGAGGAAATGACATTCAAAGAAAATTGGTTCAGGGAGAAATGCTGTCATTATCTAAGCATTTGGAAATTAGTAACGGATTGCCTATGAGAGAGAGTAATAGATTGGCTAACTTGTAAAGTCCCCCAATGAGCCCTTTACTCATTACAGTGTGGTAAAAAGAGTGTGGGTTTTGGAGCTCAATACATCTGGGCAGGGATTCCAGGCCTGCCACTTAACTATTCAACCCTCAAGTCTTACTTTACTCATCTGTAAAATGGGGGTAATAATAGTACTTTAAAAACTGTTTTATTGACCTTCAAATCATTTTATATAAAGGATTGAGTATAGTGCTTAATATACTGTGAGTGCAATAAAAATAGAAGTAATAACAATAGCTAATATTTTAGAAGCACCTACTATGTGCTAGACACTAAGTTATGCACTTTAGTCACATTGCCTCACTTAATCCTGATAATAATGCTATGAGGTCAATTATCCCTTAAACTCTCTAAACACTATTAACAATAATAATATGCCAACCGCTTAGACAGGGATAGATAATTTGGGCTTTCAAAGCCTGCCTTTTCTTCCTCATTTTGCCCGCACACTTTCCTCCACTAGGTTTTGGTAGCCCAAAGGCTGGAGATGTTTCACCAGGTGACAAGAGAATAAAGACAGGAGGCGAAGAAAACAAGCATTTGCAATCTAAATGCTGGTAGAGAGGTTTGCAGTGAGAGGTAAGAGAACAAGTTTTCAAAGAATAATAATAGTGTCTTACTAACAAAGAGGCTTGTTTTGGGGGGGCTGAGAAACAACACAAGAGTTTTTACATATGGAAATCTTTTAAAACCAGAATGCTGAAGCTTCACAAGTGTCGGTACCCTTCGTGTTTCTGCTCTCCCCTTCCTTCTCAGCTTCCCTCACCTGCTGCAGAGAAGGCCTGTTTCAGAAATGGACAAGGTAGGATCTATTCCCTTGAGGTGTTGGTTAAAGCAAGTCCTGCAGGCACAGATCCACTCCACCCACCCCTCACGCCAGGCACATCTCCTGAGGGTAAGCCAGAAGGCAGGCTCAGACACAGTCAAACATAGATGCAGCCACTAGGATGCTTGCATTTCTCTCATTCCTTACAAATGGAAATGGCTTTATTGGAAGATAGATCTTGCAAGAAGAGAACATCTCTCTGAAGAGTAAGGCCAAAGTTGAAGCCTCATCAAATGAGAATCCGAACCAAAGACCATAGCCTCATCATTTTATGGTCAAGAGGAAAATACAGGACCTGGAAGAACACCAGGTCTAGAAGGGGTTAACTAGGTCACCACCTTGGCCAAACACATTGCTCCATCTAACTCCCAAGGACAGCTGCATTTGGGGGGAAATAGTGACTCCTCCAAGACTGTAACAAGGTTATTTTACTGCAAACTGAATTCAAGTTTTCTTTTGGCCTCTGGAATGCCACAGCACAAATTTCATGTGTTTTTCACTTAACACTATCTGTGCATAGTTCCAAATTATTTCTGAGTATGCTTCCCCCTTCCTCCCTCTCTGCCAATGTTCTGGGTGTGGTGGAAAGGAAGCACTTTCAGTCTGGGCTTCAAAATTTATGGAAATATGAGTGACAGTAATATAATATTTTGAATTGTGTATTGTTTTAAAATAGAAAAGTTAGTTATATTTTCCCATAGTGGTATTTTGCACCATTCCTTTCAAAACAACATTTTGTTATAGGAGCAAGGGTTCCCAGAAGCACCAGATACAGAAAAACTCAAATTATGACTTATTTGGTATCTCAAAGACACTCAATTTGAGAGCTAGAGATTTAGTATCAGCTTCCTCTTCATTTCACAAAGAAAGCAACTTGGAGTGACTTGTCCAAGGTCACACAGCTAGTTAATGGCAGAGCCATTTATTTTAAAGTTCCATTTTCAAAATGTTGTTCTACACAACCAAATTAGAATCCCAGAGGGGCATTTTTGTGTGTAGAAATTGACAAAATGATTAGTTGTTATGAGGATTAAATCAGATAACATCTATAAAGTGGCATGCACAGTAACTAAATAGAACTAAATTAAAATATGCTATCTACTATACATTATCTTTATATTCATATCCACATATATTTCAGGGTTTACAGAGTTGTAATGTTTCTCTATACTATATTGTGATCTCCTTTTTTCATTTATTACAGCCTGCCTACTTACCATTTTCATGCCTAAAGAACATTCCATCTGGTTTTTAGGCTCTACTTTTTAAAGACACTGTACATTATTGAACATTTGGATTGTTTACAGTTCTTCACTCTTATAAATAGTGGGGCTTGGAACAACTCCACATAGTTTGCCACCCTCCCATCCCCTGTGCTCTTTTGGGGGGTGTTTCTTAGAGAATGTTCTCAAAAGTGGAATGAGACATAGAAAGCTTTCAAACCAGATTGCTCTCCAGAGAAATACCACAGTTTACTGTGTTTGTGTGTCACCAGTGATGTACTCTATCATGGGCGGGAGTGGGGGCAGGGAGTGATTTAACTATCCTCTCTAGGCATAGAAAAGGAAGTTGGGGATTCTTGGCTGAAACTTCCTTTCTCACTACCCCCCACTCCCCACCCTACCCCCCACTGTCCCTCTATTCTTGGCAATGTTAATGCTTTCCTGACCTTTTTCTAGCTTCCTCCTTCTGCTCAGAGTCTGGGAGCAGAAGTGACCAAGCTAATACAGAACAGAATGAACAGCTTCTTTATCAATACGATGCAAAATCTAACAAAAGCAGCACAAGAAGTGGACTATCTCAAATGCTTCACCAAATAAAATGTTGGAGATTGCCCAGCTGTTGTTACTCAGTGGTTGAGCTTCAACCTGTGAACCAGGAGGTCATGGCTGATTCCTGGTTGGGGCTTGAGCCCTAGTAGAGGGGCCTGCAGGAAGCAGCTGATAAATAATCCTTTTTCATTATTCATGTTTCTGTCTCTCTCCCTCTCCCTTTTTTGTGAGTTTCCATCATAGATTAAAGATGATTTTGATTCTAAAGATCATCTGATAAGAAAAGCCAGCCAGCTAACTGGTTTGGCTCAGTGGATAGAACATTGGCCTATGGACTGAAGGGTCCCAGGTTCTATTCCATTCAAGGGCATGTACCTTGGTTGTGGGCACATCCCTAGTAAGGAGTGTGCAGGAGGCAACTGATTGATGTTTCTCTCTCATTGATGTTTCTAACGCTCTATCCCTCTCCTTCTCTCTTCCTCTATGTACAATATATATTTTTTTAAAAAGAAAAGCCAGCCATTTCAGAAAGAAAAGTCTAATTGTGTATGTGTATGGATATATATATATATATACCCACATGCTTGAAATAAAACATTTTGCCCACTGGACTTGGGATTACTCTTCTGATTGCTGTCACTTAAAAATTGTCAATGATTTCATAATAATAAGTCATATTTTAAAGTGTTAAGGCACCTTTGTTTAATTTCAATTACAGTTGACATTCAATATTATTTTATATTAGTTTAGGTGGACAGCATAGTACACATTTGTATAATTTACAAAGTTATCCCCCCCCATAAGTTTAATACCCAACTCACATCAAGGGTCTTTGTTTCCATGCATCATCTCATTTAGTGCTCTTAATAGCCCTTGGAGTGGACACTATTATAACATTCATTTTACAGAAGAAGAAATGAAGACTTAAAAAGATTATTAACTTACCCAGAGCCACACAGTTAGGCAGTGTCAGAGCTATGATATGAGCTTTGATTCAAAGGCTTTTGTGCTTGACCTGTCCTGCCTTCCTTACTATAATTTATGAGATGGTGACTTATCTGCCACAGTGCTGTGTCAAGATGAAATCAAGAAAAAAATCCCGAAGTGCTTCCTTGCCTTAAGCTTTCTGGAGAGACTCGGTAATATTTATCTTACAAACAATTTCTGAGAAGTAGATCCCCAATTATAGTTATCCTATGAAATTTACAAACACAGTGCTTTCCAAAAGTAGAGTTGTTAGGAGAAAGACAAGACTTACCTTTGTTAATGTTGGTATTTCTGGTGGTCTTATGCATGTTTAAAAAGGAGTATGATGAACTAGACTTGGGGATTGTATTCAGAAGATATCCCTTTGTGGCAAGCCCATTTCTTTTACCTCAGGTCTTATTGTTGTGGTGAATGATGCAGCTGGGGATAGTAACTGAATTCGTCTCTCACTTTCTCTCCTAAGGGAGAAACCTGGAGTTAGACACAGTTCACCTCAATACCTGAATCAGAGAGTATTGGGAGACTATTAGCATTGTGAGAATTTAGATATCCTCTCATTAGATACTGACCCCTCCCATTTTATTTCCTGAATAAAGCTTTATTGTTTTGTTTAAAAAAAAAGGATGCACTGTCCTCTTATGGGGAAAAAGAAGGAAAACCATGTATCTATTATGTTGTATTACATTCCGTTATGGGAGATTGTGGAACAAAATGCCTTCAGGCATACCTGTGTGTGCTGCACCTGCCTGTCTGTGACACACCTCTCTGAGTGTGATGTGCCTCTCTGTCTCTTACTGCATGGTCTCTAATTATAGTAAAACCCTATGAGGTAGAGAGTATTATGCCCAATTACAGATGAAGAACGCAAGGCCCAGAGAGGTTAACTAGTCTGCCTCAGAGTACAGCTGCTAAATGAAACTATTCAGCGTATTCACTTCCCAAAAGAAGGCAAAGGGAAATGATTGAGAGTTAAGAGACTTGAGTTCTAGTTCCAATTCTATCACTAGCTACTTATATAAAGCCAGATCACTTTAGTTTTAATTCTCTGCAAATAAAAAGGTAATACTCAGTTATTGCTTTAGTTATTTTCTGGCTTTACATTCTATGCCTTTTCCTAAAATTTGTACCATTATCTGTGATTATTTGTATTTGGAAAAGAATTGGTTCAGTTATTCAGGAAAATAGAAATAAAAAGTATTGAGATGCTCACAAATCAAATGTAGAGATGATAGAAATGATCATAGAAATGACAGTTGAAAGGTCTTTTTGATTTTAGCAAAACTAAGTTTTGCTGCCACCTAGTGTGGAAAAGGAATATGGCTTCTGGTTCCGTGGTGGCCAAGACAAAAAAACTACCAGAAACCATCCACTTGACCAGTTAGATAATTTATGGGATTTCGCAGATATGTCAAATCTTATAGTGTTTTTGCAAGCCAGTCTCTTCCCCTTCGACTAAAATGAGGTTCGGAGAAGAGTTTCTCTGGGTAGTATTATTAAGTAGAAGTGACTCTTTTTTGGCCTCCTCCAAATGTGTATATACTGTCTTTTCCAATGGTGTATACACTAGTATTGTGTCCCCCTGAGACCAGCAGGAAGTCTGAGCAGGAAGGAACTATTCTCAGAGAATTTCTAGGACAACCATCTCATACTACTGAGGAAAATGTCTTGACCAAAGTCACACAGGTAGTTAATATAGGCAGGGGTGACAGTTGACTGGTCTCAGAACTCTTAAAGCTGGTCTGATCAAACCTACCGAGAATTGATAAGATATTTGCAAAATCATCTTCAGAAGAAAATAGAGCTCCTGGGCCTGTGTGTAAAGCGATGGTATTTACATATTTAAAGGAAGCCTTAGTCTTTCCTGTGGGGAGGAATAGCTGGGCTGGCTGGAAACCCAGAGAAACTGATGCTGTGGGGAGTTGTTTTTGTGTGTGTGTGTTTTTTAAATATATTCTATTGATTTTTTTTTACAGAAAAGAATAGAGTCAGAAACATAGATCAGAGAGAAATATCGATGAGCTGCCTCCTGCACACTCCCCACTAGGTATACGTCTGCAACCAAGGTACGGGAATTGAAACTGGGACCCCTGAGTCAGAAGGCCAATGCTCTATCCACTGAGCAAAACTGGTCAGGGTGCTGGAGGGAGTTTTAAGCATAGAAGAAGGCTCTCTGTGCTGGGTTAAAGAAAGGGCTCACTCACTGGGACTCCTGGAGGTCTCCAGCTAGGAAATCTTAATCTTCTGGAGAGATATTCCCACTCTTGGGGGAGCTTCCATGACTCTCAATTCACCAGGTATAATCTTACTTTTTCCTCTGCCAGCAGGAAAGACTATCCGACTTAAGAGTGAAAGCAAAGGTTATTGCAGCATAACTTGCATCTGCTAGAATGTATTTTTAAAAATCAAAAACTTTTACTATTATAATAAGTCTCTTGCAACAAACTCACTGCCCCTAGGTAAGGTGATCCATTGATTCTTGTAATGATTCCTTGTACAGTCAACAACAATAATAATGCCCGACATTGCCAAGAGCATCCATTGAATCAGCGGCCTTGCATTTATTATCTGATTTACATATGACACAAAGTAATGAGATAATAATGATTATGATTTTCATTTTATAGCTGAGTAAACCGAGACTTAGAGATCAGTTTGCCCAGAGTCCCACAGCTCCCCTGACTATCTCAGCCCTTAATCACTACCCTGTACCACCTCCTCCATGAGAGGTCGGCCTCCAGGCAGCAGGAGGTGTGAGTGAACAGCCCAAAAAGTGGATAGGTACATTTCAATCACTAGGAAATGATTCCTGCCTTGCCACCATAGATTCCATAGTAAAAGAGTGCAGAGGCATTCTAATAATATGACCTCTCCTAAAGGATTGCATCTGTCCGCTTGGTATGCTAGTTGCCTCTAGGGGGAGAGATTACCTCAGGGAAAACATTTTCCTTAATTTACAACAAATTGTTTGCTGGGCGGAGGTTGGAGAGGAATACAGACTGTAGGAAGACAGGTGACTAATTAAGGGGAAGAATCTTTGATTATCTGTTGTTTTACCTTATTGGAGCAATTGCTTCTCTCTATTAACATGGATAATTAAGAATTGACTATGGCTGAAACCGGTTTGGCTCAGTGGATAGAGCGTCTGCCTGTGGATTAAAAGGTCCCAGGTTTGATTCCGGTCAAGGGCACGTACCTTGGTTGCGGGCACATCCCCAGTAGGAAGTGTGCAGGAGGTAGCTGATTGATGTTTCTAGCTCTCTATCTCTCTCCCTTCCTCTCTGTAAAAAATCAATAATATATATATATATATATATATTTTAAAAGAATTGACTATGTAGTTAAGTGATTCAAACCTTCCTCTCTCCACACAAAATTCTCTTCAGTAATAAGCAAGCATATGCAGAATTATTCACTTTGAAAGGAATAACCTTCTTTCCAATGTTTGTTGTCAAATATGGTCCCCTTTTCCTCCCGTTAAATTATCAAACAGGCAAAAAGTATCCTTAAATAAGAACCTATCTATCTATCTATCTATCTATCTATCTAATCTAATCTAACATATACTACATATATTTGTGTGGTATGAACAGAATATGCAATAGTAATTTCACTCTTGCTTCACTCCTCCCCACTTTTGACATTTTTTTGTTTTGTTCCTGAGCATAAGAAGGCATTTTGGGCATTATTTCTCTATAGTTTTTTTTTAAGGCAGGGAATAATAAACAAGGGCATTTAGAAAATGTGAACAGGAAATAGTTGAATATATGCTGAGAATGGTGTTAAAAAGAGGAAGTGAGTCAGGGAAGCTTTGTGTTCAGAGAATCATCAAAAAAATAAAAGATTCTCTGACCAGTGTCCCAGTTAGGAGCATGCCCAGGTTGTGGGCTCTATCCCCAGTAGGGGATGAGCAGGCAGCAGCAGATCCATGTTTCTCTCAGATGTTTCTATCTCTCTATCCCTTTCCCTTCCTCTATCTCTAAATATCAGTAACACACACACACACACACACACACACACATGTGTGTTTGTGAGAATCAAGTTTTTTTTTTTTGTTAAATGGCAAAAAAAAAGAAATGATAAACTATGGAGATTTTATTTCAGAGTGTGAAGAGGAGTCTGTAACGATAGTAAATGTTCTCATCTCATTTTATATGAATCATAACTGTAATAACGCAGCCAGCAGCACAGATGCACAGTTCTTCTAAAAATATATATATATTTTATTGATTTTTTTACAGTGAGGAAGAGAGAGGGAGTTAGAAACATCGATGAGAAACATCAATCAGCTGCCTCCTGCACACCTCATACTGGGGATGTGCCCACAACCAAGGCACCTGCCCTTGACTGGAATCAAACTTGGGACTCTTCAGTCCACAGGCCTATGCTCTATCCACTGAGCAAAACCGCTTAGAGCAGATGCACAATTCTTTAGCAACTTGGTACAGCCGCCTTCTAATCTAGCTGCACAATTCACTGAAACAATTTTTAATGAAAAAAAAAGACAAGAAAACTTGCCTCTCGCTTCCTTTCTTTTTTGCATGTGCATATGCATGTGTGTATATGTGTATGTGTTTAATCTAGAAAAGCTAGTATTGAAAATAATTTTTATAATTAGGGCAATTCTAACTACCAGAAGTCTGTTGTCACTTACATGTTGTGGTGTGTGCGAAGTTCCCACAGACACCCCATTATTTCCCTAGCTCCCTCTCCATTCCTTTCTCCTCACATGTGAATGCTACTTCAATTCCTGAGGATGTAGGTAAAGTTTTGTTTCTCAATGTCCTCTGTTAAAATCATACATTTTGGGAGAACGGGGAAGAAAACATCTGAAAACTTTAAAGGGAACAGTTATTATGGGTTAGGCATAATTCTGGCAAAGACATATGAAAAGATGTCCAACCTCATTAGTCATTAGGATAATACAAAGGAGAGTCAGGTGAGACACTCCTGCATACCGACCAGGACGGCTAAAACAAAAACAAAGCAAAGCCAAAACCAATGTTCGCAAATGCTGGCAAAGATGCAGAATATTTAGACCTATTGTATGTTGCTGATGAGATGAGATGAGATGAGAACTCTTCAAGGAAAGCATATAAAAATGTGTAATGATTTGGTCTCTTATCTAGAAAGGAGCTTTTCTTGTCCGGTGCTAAAATATTGTTATAAGTAGATCCTGACAGGGACAGTAGCTAAAAGCAATAGTGGCCATGTGTTAGGTGGTGACGAAATCACTCCAGAATAAAATGGAGAACCTTGGAGAAAGACTATGTTCATGATCTTAGCCCAAAGCCTGCTTCAAAGAAGGCCATTTACTGTACAGTATTTGAATTCTTTCTATAAAAATTACATACTTCTGAAAATCTAGTTTCCACCATTGAGACAATACACATCTTTCAATTTTAGAAATGTATTACTGCTCTAGATCCTTTCTAATAGAAAGGAGTTTGTACAATTAGAGAAAGAGAAAGAGACGCCTTGGTGACTATGTGGTAAAACTGTTCTTTTGCAGATGGACAATGAGGCCCAGAGGAGAGGAGAAATGGTCCTGGGTCTCATTCAGAGCTCCCTGTAATGACTATATCATGCTGCCTTTTAGTTCTCTGGTTTGTGTACAAATTTGCTGTGTTCCAATTTGGTCCCAGCAACCTGAGCTTCCCAGGATTTGCAATTCTTGGAGAACACCACCTGATAAAGGGATGCATGTGGTCATAGGATTTACTGTATCTTTCACAATCAATACTGATTACTTCCCTCCATTAATGGCTTCTGCTTGCAGCAAGAGTAGGGTACCTTCTCAGTTTTGGCATTTTCTTGACAATTATGAATTGCAATCAAGGTTACTGTCTTATCTCCACCTGACTCAAATCACCTTCCTGGCTTAGGAGCTCTGGGCAGCTTACCAGACAGATATTACTATGATTGTGTTTGCCTGAACACTTGCCAATTTGGTTAATTGTAGGCAAGTACAATGTTCTCTGCCTTTTACCTCTGGAGGAACCCTGTCTGGAGGTATTTGAAAGAGGCAGCATTCAAATAATCTGAATAAATATACCTTGTGTTACACAGGGTAACTAAATCAAGCTGCAGAATAATCTAAAGTAATGATTACTACGTATAAATAAGAGTCCATGTTATTACCTAGAAGAATTGCTCATGTGGTATTTTTTTTTTACTAGAAAATTGCCAGTGACTGCACAATTAATGGGATTGCCATCTGGTTGATTTTATTCTGGTTAGTTTGGCTGAATACACCATGGACCAGAAAACAATCCAACTGACTATAGTCATTTCTAATTGTTCTGACAGAAGTGTTTGATTTAGGTCTTTTTCACTCATGGGAACAGACTTTTTTTTGGTATGGCTTTTTGATTCCTTTCCCTGGATAAATGATTCAAAAGTTCATTTTTTTCTTAAGTAAAACACATATCTGCCTGAATGCTGAAAGTTTATAATATATCACATACCTGTATAATTAAATGATGAAACACTCTGAAAATGATCTTTTTCTTCACCTCAGTCTTGCATCATCTCAGGGATGGCTTTAATATCTATATCCTTTCACATAAAGAATACTCTAGAACTCCCAGCAAGTCCCAGTACTTACAGGGGCCTATACAAATGAAGGCCCCTGAAGTTTACCCAAAGCTTCATTAGCTTTAGCTTTATACTTCCTTTACAGAGAACCTATCTTAGTTTTGAGTTATTGAATCATTAATGCATCTATTTTTTTGATATCTCACTCCCCTAGGAGACTAGGTTCTATGAGAACAGAGACCATGTCTAACTTTGTTCATTATTAAATCTTTAGTATTTAGTGTGGTACCTGGAATAGAACAGGTGCTCAATAAATGCATCTTTGCTTAGCACAGTGCCTGATAGGACTCAGTGATGGGCTGAATGAAACAGAGAGAGTAAAGAGAAGCCCTTTCCGAAAGAAACACATAGCATGCTTAGGTTGGCCTAGACTGGGAAGTTAGGGATATTAGACAGGGAGTGGGGTTAGACCCGTGGTCATACTTTAGTGTCTGTCATTATTCCTTTAATCCTCATGGGGGATGGGCTGGAGGCTGTGCATAATAGCAATCAAAGGGAAAAGGTGCAAGGAATCAGAGAACAGTCAGTGACCATCATTAGACTGAGCTAGTAATGATCATAATAACTGCCATTTACCAAGTTTCAGGCCCATACTCAATACTTTCTCATATATTATTTCATGCCTTCCTCATAATGTGTCTGTGAGATATCTCAATTTCATGCTGTGGAAACTATAACTCAAGTTGGTGCAGAATTTGGCACTGTTCCCACTAAAGTCTATGACATTCTAGCCTTGGTCTTCAGTTTCAGATTCAGAACTCCCTTTCAACCACTATACTATTCACTTAAAGAAGACTCTAGCAAGATGCAGAGCCTCCTGTGAGTAGAGGTCAAAGTAGCTTACAGGGTGTACTTTATTTAAGTTAGTTGTGAGAGAACCACACAAGAAAGACATCTTATCCATTTGGGTAGGGGAACTATGGGAGTTAAATTTGGCTGGAGTCATGACTATGGCTGGAAGTAGGGTGGCACCAGGAAAGGACAAGACCAACAATAATGAAAGGGAAATATCTAGCACCTAGGAGAGCTCCGCGTTTGCATCTCAGTGGAGCAAAGCTGGACTTGGCAATGCTAATGGCCCTGTATTTTGCCTAAAGAGCTTCCCCATCTATTCAGAGATGTGGCTGATTGGCACACGTTGCTGCTGCAGGGAGCTTAAAATGGGAGCTGTGTGTTAAGATCAGTCGTGGGACAGACTTCTATGGTATAGCCCAGCTAAGCTGAACATAGTCCTTGCCCTGAATTCTTGAGCAGGGGAAACAGCAGTGACAGCTGTGGGAACAAGCAGTCCAGCTTACCTTGGCATTTAGCTATAAAGCGGGCCACTATTGGAGAGGAAACCAGTAACAGCTGCTTTTCCTGGTGCTTATTTAACTCATTCTAGTTAAGCAGTTTCTCCATGTTCTTACTCTAACTATTGTAAATGGTGCAGAAGAGGATAGAGAGATCGAGACTGAAAGAGTGAATTTGAATTAATTTACCACTGGGTGAAATGAAAATGCACTGAAGTGTAATAGAATTTCATTAACTTTGGAAATGATGATGAATACTGTCCAAATAGTTCTTACTAATGCATAATTCATAGTTGAAAATAGAGCCAAACTCTCCTAAAAAGCACATCCATTTATGCCCCCAAATTAATTTGGTGTGTTATTCAGTATGGTTGACAGGATAAAAGATCTACTATGAAATATAATAATCTATTAAGATTGGGAATCTATGCATCTTTTACTTTAGTAGATGATGGTAGCTGATAACAAGTGGCATCTTCAGAGGCAGACACCCACAGTCCTCATTCTCATAATTTGAATTTCCCCAAAGACATCATTTCAGACATAACCATAGAGAAGTTAGGATGATCTTTAAGATCTCCATAGCAACCATGGCTCAATTCATATATCTACCCCCAAAGCAAATTAAAATCAGTTTAATAGTATTTAAATGGGGTCATAAAAAGGCCCATGCATTTTCTGATAGGCTGTTTTTACATTATATGCTTATGTAGTATGCAAATTCTATAGATTATATATATAATAAAGACTTCACTTAGTGTAATACTATCTATCCTATTCCACAAACTTTTCATCACTTAATGTCTTAAGACATAATCTCTGCATTAAAAGCTATAAAAGCTGCTATGCTTTTTGTATACTCAGGAGAGTGGTAATGGTAGAAAGACCTTTTAACCTTTAGATCTAACATTAACCCCTACTGTGGTTTGCAGAGAGACACTATTATTAAGTAAAAGGGTGGCTATTGGCTCAGTTTCCACAAGTGGGACTATGAAGCTTCAGAGATAGTTAGCACCTCACAGTGGAGGCATATGGATTTTTTTTGCCCATGGGTCCAATTGGAGAACATCTTGGTCTGACATGTAAATAGTAGTCAGGAAGACTTCTGGAACACACTGAACTTTTTCCCCAAGATGGACTGCACTCTGTGGAGATGGAGGTGTCATAGGGTGTTGGAGTGGTAAACAAGTACACTGACTTCTGATATTGTGAATGTGACTAAGTAAGAGGCGGTCATTGACTAGTTTCCACTCACAGGAGACCTTAGTTTGTCAGAACATGAACACCTCACAATGGAGGCATTATGGCTCATCCCTTCTCCCTCACCAATCCCCATGGGTTCTGGAACCAATCAGAGAGCACTTTGTGCTGAGACAGCAACATCAGGGATGTCTTCTGCCTTCCTCTATTTCTTCACTTAGAGCAGGGTGCAGTATGCAAATATGGAAGTGTTAGAGAGGAGCGCTATCTTTTAAGGCCATCCCTATTCCTCTTAACTCCCCTACCATATGATATATATGCTGAGATGTGAATCAAGTACATTGGCTTCTCAGATTACAAATGTGATTAAGTAGGAGGCAGCCATTGGTCAGTTTTCACCAATGGGAAACCTTATGTTCCCAGGCCATCAATGCCTCAAAATGGAGGCTCTTCCCTCCCATGGAATCCTTCAGGTACTTAGAACTTTGCACTGACACATGAATAGTTATGTCAGAGAATGTATCTCTCCCTCTGAATAGCTTCCATTAGCAGAAATGCAAATACAGAAGGCTGCTATTAAAGAGAAGTTCCATGATGTCTCTTTCTAACCCATTTCCTCTCCCCTGTCCCCTTGTATTCCCACTCAGTCTCCCTGATGCTGTTTTGTGGTGTAATTGATTCCTTACACCATACCATCCAGGTAACCTTTGTTAAAACACTTCTTTCTATTATTCTTACACATAGGGATATATGTGCAGTTATACAAAGTCAAACTTAACTTATTATCCAATATTTTTTTCTGAACATATATATATAAGTTTTTCACACTCCAGAACTTTCGTAACTTACTTAGTGTTTGCAAAGGAGTCCCATTATGTTCATTAGCAGGCATTCAGGACCCCATATGATTTGTTGCTTGTTAGCCATCAGTTTTACCTATTTCCTCAGGCTCCTCCCCATCATCTCCACTCTAGGTAGTTTACCTAGGCCTAATGTAGGTATTAATGCTTTATCTTGGTCCAAAATGCATGTTACTTAATCTCCACTAATACAAATGTCACTTACCTTTCAAAGTCCAGATCCATTATCTCCTTTGAAGCCTTCTAACCCTTAGTTAATGCTCCCCCTTTGCTGCTAGTTTGAATTGAGACCCAGTGTCAGAACTAGATCTTACCTTGCTCCTGGAGTAGATTACCTATTTAGTACCATTATTCCTTTACCCTCTATTTCTTACTTTATTTAAAAACTAGTGGCCTGGTGCATGAAATTCATGCACATTAAAAGGGAATTAATTAGATGAAATATTTTAATATTGCTATTTGCCCTTTCTCTATAATAAAAGTGCCAAAGATGAAAGAAAATTAGTAAAATGTATATGAAATCTTCCTCCTGTCAGAGTCTGGGGAATTCTGCGGGACCCAGAGTCAAGTCCTCACTGACCCGCACATGCTTCAAAATCATGTGAGACCCAGTCCTAGCTGGACCCATTCCTGTCAAGCCCTGCTGGGCACGGAGCATGGCCTCAGGTCCCCTGGTCTGGGGTGAAGGGAGTGACCTGAGGTCCCCTGGCCTGGCATCATGGAGGGGGAATGGCCTGAGGTTAACTATCAAGCCCCACTGCGCAGGAGGCATGGCCTTAGGTCAATTGTCAAACCTTGCCAGGTGGGGAGTGAAGCATGAGGTCAACCATCAAGCCCTGCTGGGGAGGGGGTATGACCTGAGGTCTCCCAGCCTGGCACCAGGGCAGGGGGCATGCCTTGAGGTCCCCTGTCAAGCCCTGCTGGGCAGAGGGTGAAGCCTGAGGTTCCCCATCAAGTCCCACCAGGCAGGGGGTGCAGCCTGAGGTACTCCGTCAAGCTCTGCTGGGTGGGAGGCATTGCTTGAAGTCCCCCATCAAGCCCTGCTGAATGGGGGGGGTCCAACCTGAGGTCCCCAGACTCAGTGCCAAGGCGGGGGGTGCAGCCTCAGGTCCCCTGCTCTGGCCTGGTATCACACAGCCTCAAGTCCCTGCTGATCACTTGTTATGGGAACTCTGCCTCTGCTTTGGGCACAGCCATCTTGTGATGATGTGAGGGTTAATTTGCATATTACCTCTCTATTATATAGGATTGTCTAGATTTATATTTTGAATGAATTCTTGTATGTTCTTTTTATTTGGAGCAAATACAATAAATAATTAAGTCTCTCTTAAAGAGTTTTACCTCTAAGCCTTAGCTTGGTGGTCATTCTTCTACTTGTTCTATATATCCTATTCACCATACCTCCCATTACCTTGTTCTCTCCTTTCAGCCAAGCGTGCTTCTTCTGATGGGACTTCATTGATGTCAAGTGTAAGTAATCATCTAGTGGGTGGATGAATGTTGATAATTCTCTGGGTATGCGCTCTGCCACGAAGGAGGGTTTCTGATGTCTTTAGCAAGGCTCTTCACCAGTGTCTGAGCTGTCCAAGGGACTAGTCTGTATTTATACCTGGCTCCACCCAAATTGTGTGTTAATCAACCTATTATGAGCTGGCCTGAATTATGACATAAGTGGACCAGGACTAGCTTATATATTTCAATAACTGACTGCTTTTCAAGGCAGAAGAAATATATTTGTGCATAAGCACAAAGACTGGTACAATAATTGTTTACCAGAAAAATTTTCTAGAATTTTATATTCACAAGCCTACTTCCATTTTTGCTCATAAAGAGTATGAATGGGCACTAGGAATACTTCCTTAGTTACATGAGAATAATCAGAGGTCTATTATTTATTTTAGTCTTTCATTAGATTCAGTAGCCAAGACATATCCTCCTTATGGAAGAGCTATAACAGTAGTAATAAAACATGTAAAAACTTCAGTTAGTTTAGTTCTAACTTAATCTTAAAGATTGAACATGCTGTAAAACTTCTTGTATTTAAAAAAAAACAATGGCTACCACTTTTTAGTTTATTACCTATCTCCTATAAAGTGTTCTCCTTTAAACATCATTGTCCACTGCTGAAACATTATAAACCCAGCGTCTTCCTGAAAAAGGAACTTGATAATTGCTTACCTCTTTAAAAAATTCACACACTGCACAGACCTTCTGGAGATTCCCTTGAGTAAAGCTAATTTAAGTGTGATTGTTAATTGTTCATACCTAAGTATTTTTTCATACACAAAAATTGACAAATAGGCTATGCTATCACAGACTTATTTTACTCTTAAAATATGAACTTCTAACATAAATTCAATAGGTTAGATGGCTTAATTGGTTGCTTTTGCCTATACCTACCAACTGAGAGAAAAATGGAATGATATTTATATTGATACGAGTACATAGTTTTAGGTTAATTTGACTTAAAAGTTCTTTGAAATACAGAAGTTTTATGACCTTAACTGAAACACTTATAAAAATGGACAAATAGAAGAACTTTTAGATGCTGTTAACTAACTTATAAAATAGCTATAATAAAGGTGGAGCATCATTCAAAACGTAAAGACCTGCCCTAACCGGTTTGGCTCAGTGGATAGAGCATCGGGCTGTGGACTGAAAGGTCCCAGGTTCTATTCCACTCCTACTGGCACATCCCCAGGAGGAGGTGTCCAGGAGGCAGCTGATCGATGTTTTTCTCGCATCGATGTTTCTAAATCTCTATTCCTCTCCCTTCCTCTCTGTAAAAAATCAATAAAATATATTAAAAAAACAAACAAACAAATAAAACAAAACACAAAGACCCAGAATCTTATGATAAAACCACTATGTTAAACAACAGCTTTCCTCAAGATAATTGCTCTCAGAGGAATATATTTCTCTAAGACTGTTTTTATGTATTGTTATTGATTTCAGAGAGAAAGGAAGGAAAAAATAGAGAGACTAGAGACTGATTGATGGGAAAGAGAAATATCGATTGGTTGACTCCCACATACACCCTAGCTTGGGACTTAACCAGCAACCTGGGCATGTGCCCTTACCAGGAATCGAACTGATGACCTTTTGGTGCACAGCATGATGCTCAACCAACTGAACAACATTGGCCAGGGTTCCCTTTAGTGGAGTTAAACAGTTTTTGTAAAGCAGGTTGAAAAGAACAAACAGACCATTGCAATCAGGATATCCCCAATATTAGTATCTACTTTTGATCGATTAGACCTTGATAATAGGATTATAATAAAAGGGTAATATGCAAATAGACTGAATGGCAGAACAACCGAATAACCAATCAAAGTGTAAAATACTAAAATCTAAGACAGGGGAATCCAAGATGGCGGCACAGGTAAACACCTACACTGCTGCCTCGCACAACAATTTCAAAACTACAACTAAAAGACAGAACGGACATCATCCAGAACCACAGGAAAGCTGGCTGAGTGGAAGTTCTACAGCTAGAAGGAAAGAGAGGGGCTCACAGAAACCCAGAGGAGCTGCAAAAAGCTGAGGTACGGAGACGCGTGCGTGGTGCCCGAGTACCTGGCTGGCTTTCTCTGGTGGGAGGGAAACGGAGACTCTCAAAGGCATTGAACCCCTTATCCTACGACACTAAACCTCAGATCCAGCAGAAACTCATACGGGGGGAGTTTGGACTGTTAAAAGGGAGAAGTGCACGGAAACTTAGGGGAGTGCAAAAGATCAAAGGCCTGGTGCCGAGCGCGGACAGACTGCTGATTGTGCTGCTGGCTTTCGCGAGTGGGTGGGGGATAGACCCTCCCAACTGTGCCACTTCTGACTCCACTAAGCCCCTGTTTCGGACGAAACCCTAGAGACCTAGACTCGTGTGGTCCTGCTGCGCAGGGGAGCTGGAAAGGCAGCGGTTAGAGGCACAGGGACTGCTCCAGCCATTACCCAGTCACGTGAGACTCAGGGGC
>JAAGEH010000015.1:14523974-14569551 GCA_011751065.1 Lasiurus cinereus | reverse complement strand
GGCTGGTGAGCACTGCTGTGGCAGCATGAGCCTCGCATGATTGGGACTAATTGGGCATGAACCTGTGGTAGGCGCAGTGGGACCAGGATGAGCGGGAGTGGCAGGTAGGAGCTGCAGGCATCGTTGGACTGTGGGTTTCGCCTGATCCCTGAAGGCCACCTAGAGGGTTACCACCCATCACAAATTTGTGCACTGAGCATCAAGTAGAATTATAATGACTTCAGCAAAAGCATTTTGTTGATGTGAGGTCGAGGTCCAGTTTTTATAAGACTAAGGGTTGTGTTTAATACTGTGAGGGAAACAAGCACCAGCCAGAACCTGTAAAAGGGAATCTACCTCCTGAAGTGCTTAAAGGAACAGCTATTAAATTTTTGCCAGCAGGTTTAGGTAGGGGGTAACAGGAACAGCAGTCAGTTAAATTTAGAGCAGTGGTTACAGGAAAACCACATAAGGGAGTTTTGTTTTATTTTATTTATTTATTTTTAAATATTTCTTTATTGATTAAGGTGTTACATATGAGTCCTTATTCCCTTATTACCCCCCATCCCTCACTCATGCCCTCAACTCCCTGTTGTCTGTGTCCATTGGTTAGGCTTACATGCATGCAAACAAGTCCTTTGGTTGATCTCTCCCTTTTATCCCCACTCTCCCCTACCTTCCCTCTGAGGTTTGAAAGTCTGATTGATGTTTTTCTGTGTCTGGATCTATTTTTGTTTTATTTTTTTAATCCTCACCTGAAGATGTGCTTTTATTGAGAGATTGAGAGGGGTTTGGAGAGAGAGAGAGAGAGAGAGAGAGAGAGAGAGAGAGAGAGAGAGAGAGAGAAGATTGGTTGCTTTCCACATGTGCCCCAATCTGAGATCAAACCTGCAATCTAGGTTTGTGCCCTGCCCAGGAATCAAACCCATAGTGTATGGGACGACGTTCCAACCAACTGAGCCACTTGACTGGAGTTTGTTTTATTTAAAGTGGTAGAAGGAAGTACAAGGAAGTAAAAATTATTAGATAGATACAGGGATGTCACATTAGTGTTCTAGAGGGCATCAAAGTAGAATAATAGGCAAGATTAGCGGATGAGTAAAGGAAGAGAAAAGGGCATTGAAAATTCAGAAAATTAATCTTGTTTTGTTATCTTGGACAGAAGCTATCCACCTCTGACATCAGCAGCCTCTGGAGGATTCCTTACAATTCAAAGTTTAAGGTGTCCAAGTGGAATGGATGTTGGTACTCAGGATGAAGTAATGGATATCTTTTGAATTGGAACCATGAATCCAAGGCTCTGTACCTTGGAGCTGTATGTGGCAGTTGTTAATAGTACTTGATGCAGTCATATCTGTTGGAGTTCAAGAGTAGTTCTTCTCCAGTGCCTTTTAGAAAAGACAAAATCTCCAGGATTTAGACATGTAGAGGCTGTTTAGGTAGATATTTTGGAAATGTGGCTTGTAACTGTTGAAGACAAACACAGAAATATTGTATGAGTCTCTTGCATTAACTAATCATATCTGTTTGTGATAGGGTAGAATCTAAGTTTGAGAGTGAAAATTCCAACCACATAAGAACATATAGGTTTATTATTTTATTATCTCACTGGAGGCCTGCTACACGAAAATCGTGTACAGGTGGGGTCCCTAGGCCTGGCCAGTGATCAGGGCTGATTGAGGCCTTCCAGCTGCCAGCTGCTGGTCGTGACCTTCCTTCATTCTGCACCATCCCCTGGTGGTCAGTGCACATCATAGCAATTGATCAATCTCCAGTTGAACTCTCATGGGGAGAATTTGCATATTGGGCTTTTATATATATAGATTTGGGGCCTGGTGTATGAAATTTCTGCATGGGGGGGAGGCTCCCTCAGCCCAGCCTGCACCCTCTACAATCGGGGAGTCCTTGGGGGATGTCTAACTGATGGTCAGACCTACACTGAGGGGTAGGACATCCCTCTCACAATCTGGGACTGCTGGCTCCTAACCACTCACCTGTCTGCCTGCCTGATCGCCCCTAACTGCCTCCGTGTGCCTACCTGATTTCCCCAAACCCTCTGCCTGCTTGCCTGATTGCCCCTTACTGCCTCTGCCTGCCTGCCTGATCACCTCTAACTGCCCTCCTCTGCCCCTAATGGCCTCTGCATTAGCCCCCACCACCATAGCTTTGTCTGGAAAAAATCCAGATGTCCAGTTGACACGGTCTAATTAGCATATTACCCCTTTTATTAGTATAGATGGATTACATAAGATAGGATTGTTTAAATGGGGGGGGGCTTTTTCAGCAGGAGGAAATGCTCTTGGCAGACAAAAATACAGAATCCCTATATCTGAACTGATAGCCAACAATATGCACTATACTGCCAAACTGGTGATTAAAAAATTGAACCACTTACTTACACCTTACACCAAATAGCTGTTGCCCTTAAAATCCCTCCTCAGTCCCCATCTTAGATTCTGCCTTAGCAGTTCAACCAGATTAGGTTCTGATTGGTCGGTTTCTATGCCAGTCCATGTCAAAAGCTCGGCCTCGTAGGCAGCCATTGGCTCCTTGTACTTCACCAAGATTTGGTTCTAATTGGTTGGTTTCTATGCCGGTCAGAGAGGGTTGATTTTACAGGCATTAAAACTAATGGTAATACTTTAGGACATAAAAGTTTTAGGGTTTCTGGGGACTTCCTAGTTTTACTTTTAGAATTCCATTAATTCTCCCAATTTTTTATGAAAACAATGGATGATAAGGACGATGGAATTTTGGGGTAAAAGGGAGAAATTTATAGAACTCCTTAGTAACAGTGCTAGTAAAATGATTTCCCCTGTCACTAGAAAGGTAAGTTGGAATTGTCCAGGTTGGAAAAAACAAAATCAAGATTTTATTATTGCCACAGTTAGGATGTGTTGTATAATTGTGTACCCCAAAATTCATATGCTAAAGGACTAATCCCCAGTACCTCCAAATGTGGTCTTATTTAGAAAGTGGGTCTTTGTAGATATAAAGTTAAAATGAGATTGTCATGGTGGTCCCTAATCCAATATGATTAGTGTCTTTATAAAAAGGATAAATTTGGACACATAAAGGGAAATTGATGTAAAGAAGCATGGGAAGAAGACAGCCATATATAAGCCACGGAGAGAGGACTGGAACAGATAATTTCCTCATAGTCTCAGAAAGAACCGACCCAGCCCACATCTTGATTTCAGACTTCTAGTCCATAGAACTGTGAGACAATCAATTACTGTTATTTAAGCACCACAGTTTGGGGTACTTTATTACAGCAACCTTAGCAAATAGAGGCCTGTAGCCCTCTGACAAGAAAAGCTTTAACCCACCCTGAAAATAAACAGTAACCAGATATAGCTATACCCTATTGAGGAGACATTTGTCCTGAAGTGGTTCAGAACCAGACTCCCCAAGATGTGCCACTTTGGCATGTGAATTATTTTGAGCTGAAGGCAACAGAGAACCTGCAGGTTCAAGAGACACTTTTACTTCTTCCTTAAAGAATTTAAACTAGAGACCTTGTCCATAATAAGAGTTACCACAATAATATTTTATGACCTATCTAGAAGACAGGGAAAATTTCTAATTACTGAACATCTGCTCTTATCATCCTGCAAATAACCTTCTCCTCTCTGAAACCATGAGGTGCCTCATCTCATCCTTAGCTCAGAATGTTATCTATACCTCATTTTCCTTTCCTGTCTTTGATCCTCTCAAGTATGTGGGGGTCTTTGATTATCATGTATATAGATTTTCTATATGTATGTATGTAATTAAATCTGATCATTTTGTCTTGTTATTCTAACCTATCTCA
Organism: Lasiurus cinereus; assembly: GCA_011751065.1. Taxonomy (NCBI): domain Eukaryota; kingdom Metazoa; phylum Chordata; class Mammalia; order Chiroptera; family Vespertilionidae; genus Lasiurus; species Lasiurus cinereus. Next base: position 14,565,758 of record JAAGEH010000015.1, on the reverse strand, counting down.
TGAAGGTTTCATTATTAGACTAGCCAAAAGAACCTAGGAGGGCAAAATAAAGTTTCTTCCTCCCCCTCAGTATAAAGTATATTTGGCAGTGTTCAAACGGTCCTTCAGGTGTTGGTTCTGTCCATCACCCACCTTTACAGTTTCACCAGGATTATGTTGTTAGCAGGAAGGGAAGATTTTGGAAACATCTTTGACAATACCTCTAAAATTGTCCCAGAAATGTTAGTGTAATATCATGGCCAGTTTATCTCTGCTGTTGTGGATAATATCATGAAGAATTCTTGCTAAAATACATTTAAAAATATTTGGCACTACCAGTTAGCCATACGGAGAGTAACAATGAGCCTTCAAATTTTTCCATCTTGAGAGACACAAATTGGTTCACTCTCATTGTAGTAAATAATAATTATCCTAATATATAAAAACCCAGGGTCTGTAATTACTGACCAAAGGCTTCACTTTGCAGTCAGTCTTGCAGTCAGTGCTGGGTTGCCGTGGTGACCCAGCACTGACTGCTGAGGGGGCTGTGAATCAGGCCCAGAAAGAGGTCCGACAAAGGAGGCAAGGTCAGATCCACAGCCTCTGTACCAGCTGTTGATCAGTCATTGCCTTTCTCTCTCTTCTCTTTCTCTCTGAGGTTTGCCATCAGCTGTGCCTCTGTTTCTATCTGGGCCTCCACAGTGGCTGCTGAACATCCCTGCCTCCCTGATCAGGTCAGGTCCAGAGATAGGCCCAGATACATTGACTGGCATAGAAACTGACCAATCAGAACCAAATATGGGTGAACTTTGAGAAGCCAATGGCTACCTAGGAAGCAGAGCTTTTGGCGCTGATTGGCATAGAAACTGACCAATCAGAACCAAATTGGCCAACAGGGAAGGGCAGTTGGGGGTGAGATCAGGCTGTCAGGAGAGGACCATTGGGGGTGAGATCAGGCTGGCAGGGGAGGGCAGTTAGGAGCAATCATACATGCAGGCAGAGGCAGTTAGTGGTGATTAGGCAGGCAGGCAGAGAGGTTAGGGGCAATCAGGAAGGTAGGCAGAGGAGTTAGGGGCAATCAGGAAGACAAGCAGAGGCAGTTGGAGGTGAATCAGACAGGCAGGCAGATGAGTGGTTAGGAGCCAGGAATCCCAGATTGTGAGAGAGATGTTCAAATGCTGGTTTAGACCTAATCCCTGATTGGAGAGGGTGCAGGCTGGGCTGAGGGAGCCCTCCCCTCTCCCCCTGTGCATGAATTTCATGCACCAGGCCACTAGCACTGTTAATAATATGCTCTCATCTTTCTCATTCCCCTCCTCCTCTCCCCCCTCCTCCTCCCCCTCTTTTATTAACAGTAATATCCAACACATGTAGAGCTAAGGTCTTTGAATATATTTTCTCATTACACTAACCACAGTCTTATGAGGGAAGGTATTATTATTATTACCATTTTATAAATGAGGAAACTGCAGCAAAGGGATGTTCAGTACCTTGCCTACAGTCATACAGATAGGCATATGTCAGAGCATGTATTTGACTAGTGAGCTTCAGCAGCAACCCATTCAGTCCCCTCCCTGTTGAAGGAAGCTTCTCTGTAATAAAAACTTTACTCACCTCTTGGTTCATGAAATTCATTCTTTGATTTCATGAGATCACAAACCTGGACTCGACTGGAATTTTGATATCAATGGAGAGCCATTGAACAATTTTGAGGACGAGAATGAGAGAATGATGTGATGTGCTATGCTAGTGGTCGGCAAACTGTGGCTCACAAGTCACATGCAGCTCACGAGGCATGGTTTGCTGCTCTGTTGACTAATGAGATTGCCGACCATTGTGCTATGCTATTTAAGAAAGAGTGTAGGAGAAGCTGGGATAAAAAGGGTTGTGTCCCTGATGGAGGCTTCAACAGATAATTTATTTCATTCCCTTTTACAGCTTCTAGAGGCTGTTTGCATGTCTTAATGGACAGCACCTTCCTCTACCTTCAAAGCCAGAAGTACAGCATTTTCACATTTTTCTCTCACATCTTCCATTGTCAAATCCCCTTCTATGACTCTGATCCTCATGCCTTCCAATTATAAGAGCTTGTGATGATTTTAGGTCCACCTTTTTAATCTATACTAGTAAAAGTCTAGGTGGCCCTTGTGCACAATGTCATCCCAAGATGGCTGCCACAAAGATGGCTGCCAGAAGATGGTGGGGCCCAGTGACTGTTCCATGTAGTGAAGCCTGAGTTCCATGGCTCCACACGGTGTGGAGAAGGCCGGTCTTGGCATCACTGTCGCCACATGCAGAGGAGGTGGGTCATGATGGAGAAAGAGGGTCACAGCAGGGGAGAGCAGTTGTGGGTGATCAGGTTGGCAGGGGAAGACAATTGTGGAAAACAGGGCTGGCGGGGGAGGGGCAGTTGAGAGCCATCAGGGGAGGGCAGTTGTGGGTGATCAGGCTGGCTGGGGAGGGCAGTTGTGGGCCATCAGGCTGGCAGAGGAGGGAAGTTGGGGGTGATTAGGCTGGCAGGCAGAAGTGTTTAGGAGCCAGCCATCCCGGATTGTGAGAGGGATGTCCAACTGTTGGTTTAGGCCTGATCCTGCAGTCGGACATCCCCTGAGGGGTCCCTGTTTGGAAAGGGTGCAGGCCAGCTGAGGAACATCACCCCCCATGCACTAATTTCAAGCACTGGGTCTCTAATCTATGATAATCTCCCCAACTCAGGATACCTAACCACATCTGCAAAGTCCCTTGTGTCATATAAGGCAACAGGCTCTGAAGATCAGAAAATAGGCATCTTTGGAAGGGGCATTATATAGCATTTCATGCCTGGACTCCATTAAACCATCTCTTTCTCAAGCACCTTAGGCTGTTCATCAGCTGTAACTATAACTATTTAGATTTTCCTACTGGTACCTGGTGAACCTCTAGTGAAGATAGCACATGGGCCAATAGTGGTACTCTCCATTACTTTCCCTTACTGCTCACGGAGAACCCAGAAATGAGACATGGTCATTGACTTCAGAAAACATCCACTTGGGGTCCCTGACTAGCCTATTGCTGAGCTCAAAATGAACAGAACTTCAAAAGAGCTTAATCCAAAGACTTTCACTGAGATTTTTTGTTTTGTTTTGTTTTGGCTAGGTCCCAGATTGCAAGGGATTGGACCTAAACGGTCAGTAGTACATCCCCCAAGGGGTCCCAAATTGGAGAGGGTGCAGGCAGGGTTGAGGGAACCCTCCCTCCATGCATGAATTTCATGCACTGGGCCACTAATATTCCTAATAAATCTGTGCTCTACTAGGGTACTACCGCTTATGTAGAAATCAGCCTTATAGCCTTGAGAAGGTCACCCAGAAGTCTCCTAGATGAGGCAAACACAGGTTATTCAAGAGAACTTCCAAGAGTGATAACTGATTCCACTTTTATGCTTACACTATGAATTGCTGTTCCGTGACGGGGATAATCCTATATAATAAAGAGGTAATATGCAAATTCGCCATCACTCCAACACACAAGATGGCCATCTCCAGGTGGTCAAAGATGGCCGTCCCCATGTCGATACAAGATGGCTGCACAAGATGCCTGTCAGAGGAGAGCAGTTGTGGGAGATCAGGTCTGCAGGGGAGGGCAGTTGGGGAGACCAGGCCTGCAGGGGAAGGCAGTTGGAGGGGGACCATGCCTGTAGGGGAGGACAGTTAGGGATGACCAGGCTGGAAGGGGAGGTCAGTTAGGGGCAATTGGGCCAGCAGGGGAGCAGTTAGGCTTCGATCAGGCTGGCAGGGGAGTAGTAAGGGGGTAATCAGGCTGGCAGGCAGAAGCAGTTAGGGGCAATTAGGAAGGCAGACAGGTGAGTGGTTGGGAGCCAGCAGTCCTGGATTGTGAGAGGGATGTCCGACTGCCCATTTAGGCCTGAATTTGGTGCATCGGGCCTCTAGTAAAATTAGAAAGCTGGTCCAAATTTTGTTTCTGCTGCTAAAACAAGTCATAAATTACATATTTCTTCTCTGGAATCCCAACAAACTAGTCTAAATTTATTATCTAGAGTTGTCATGGACAATTACAATGCCCTTGATTTCCTTTAGAGCAGGGGTGAGGAAGCTTTTTTCTACCAAGGGCCATTTGAATATTTATAACATGATCCTCGGGCCAAAGAAGATTATCAATTTAAGAATTAGCCTACTATATTTGGTCAAGCATTTAATTAACTCACCCTAAATGCTTGGCAGGGCTAGACCAAATAATTTTGTGGACCTTATGCAGCCTGAGAGCCAGATGTTCCTCATTCCTGGTCTACTCTGTCAACACCAATGCATCTTCCTGCTTCTTTTTTAGTCCTTTTAGAATCAGTTTTTAGCATAGCAGCCTGAGTGATCCTATAAAAACATGTCATGGCATGTTATTCTTTTGTTCAAAACTTGGCCATGACCCCGATCTTGGTTACTAGACACCATTATCCACTAAATGGAACCAGTGATCCTAAGAGAAATGGTGTATTCTAGGTCTGAGGCAGGGAAAATGCAAGATAAAACTGGAAAATTTTGTGTAAGAAAGTAATAAAATGCTCAAAGAATTATGGGAATATGTCAAAAGGACACAGAAGCCAGCTTGAAAGAGCTCTTGTTGGACAATTTGTTCCATCTAGGACAGTTTGAGCATAAATTAATAGTGATAGATTATATCCTACTGAAAATAAGAACCACTGTGAATAAATTAATGAATATGAGAAAAGGGAAAACTCTTTCTGTAGAAAGCTGACTAATAAATGTAGGAAAAATGATTGAAATAGAATATTGCCATTTGGCAACCCTCAGGCAAATATGAGCAATGACTGCTAAAACTATCAAAGGTTAAGGAGTGCTATACAATGAATGTTTGTGTGTCCCCCATTTCCAATTCATATGTTGAAACCTAATCTCCAGTGTGATTGTATTTGGAAGTGAGGCCTTTGGGAGGTGATTAGGCCATGAGGATGGAACCTTTATCAATTACATTAGTGCCTTAAAAACAGACCCTGGAGACCTTCCTCATCCCTTCTGCCACGTACAGATACAGCAAGAAGACGGCTGTCTATGAACCAGGAAACAGGTCCTCATCAGACATCAAATTGTCCAGTATCTTGATCTTGGAATTACCAGACTTCAGAATTGTGAGAAATAAATGTTGCTTAAGCCATTCAGTATATGGTAATTTGCTATAGCAGCCCAAATGAACTAAGATAAGGAGGAAGAGGATATTTACAGACTAAGTATTTTCCCACAGATCACTTATGAATTACAAATTGAAAAATTATATTTTTACAATGAAGAAATCTAGGAAATAAAGAGAAGCTTCCTTCAAACTGGAACGAGAACTCTTTCAAGCTGGCTTCTGTGTCCTTTTGACATATTCCCATAATTCTTTGAGCACTTTATTACTTTCTTACACAAAATTTTCCAATATATTTTCAATATATTTGGCCACTTGAACTAAAGTAAGTAATTTGTGTGTTTGCCTCCCTGACAAAGTTTATATAAAGTTACAAAAAGAAATTGACAGCCAGTTTGAAATTGAATTGCCATGGCCTAGAGCAAAGAATATCCTTACATGATATCATTCTACAATGTCATTATAATTTTTGATATTTCACAACAGCATATTGTACAATTATCCCAAACAAAATTACAAACTAATTCTTTGAATGTTTGGCAGCAACTTAAAAAAGGACATGAAAGGAATTAATTCCTTTCAGAAGGAATTAAGGCACTGGGAAGGCACTTGAGCATTCCATATTGGCCCCTCTTATGCTTTTTGCCAAGAGGGACCCTCTTCTCACAATGCAATTGCCCTCAGCTGTTGCTTGAGCTTTCTATTCATGCTGAGGTTGAAGCCTCAAGGTGGCTGGTATAATGGATCTGTCTCTCGCCCAATGGTGTGAGCTGGCCCCTCCCTGGAGAAGGAACCTGAGTTCCCTGAGATATGTGATCAGTGCCAGGGCCCCACCAGCAGACGAGGGGATCCCCAAGGCAGGTGCTGGGCGTGGAGGCCATGGAGACAGAACCTCACCTCACAACACCCTGCTTGGCCCCGGAGGATGACTGGTTAGCCAGAGAAGAGTAAGATTCCTCAGGGAAGGAACAACCTAAGACAGGCACAGTCACAGAGGGGCCATCAGGAGAGAACTTGGGGATCAACAGAGGTGGGGCACAGAACCTCATCCCCTCAACCTTGTAGGGGCCTGAACCCTCACCCCTTCTGAGGGAGGTCTCCTGCCCCCATGTCTGCTTTGTAGTTTGTTTGTCAAACTACAGAGGGAAGGCAGGGGAGGTTGGGGGGCGGGCTGTAAGAGATCAACTGAAGGACTTGTATGCATGTATATAAGCATAACCAGTGGATATAAGACACTGTGGGGGGGCTTAGGGGGGGCATGTACTGGAAGGTAGGGGAGGCCAGGGGCAGGTCAATAGGGGGAGGAAAAGAGGAGACATATGTACTACTATTTGTAATACTTTAAACAATAAAAAAAAAGAAATCTAGTGGACATCATCCCAATTAAGTGGTCAATTTAACATTCTCACTAATGGGACAAATTGATATCATGTGTATCGATGCACCGAGATGGACACAGCATCACTTCTGTGGTATTCCTGCCAAAAATATATATAACCTGAACTATGAGCAAAGGTTAGACAAACCCAAATTGAGGGACATTCTATAAAAATAGGTGGCCTATATACTTAAATAATGTCAATTCCAGTGTGGCTCAGTGGTTGAGTATTGATCTATGAACCAGGAGGTCAGGATTTGATTCCCTGCCAAGTCACATGTCCGGGTTGGGGGATCAATCCCCAGTAGGGAGCATGCAGGGGGCAACCAATCAATGATTCTCTCATCATTGATGTTTCTATCTCCCTCTTCCTTCCTCTCTGCAATCAATAACAATATATTTAAATTTTTTTTTAAAGTCAATTTCATGACCATCTAGGAAAGGTTGGAGAACATTTCCAGATGAAAGGATACTAAAAACTGATGACAACTAAAAGCAATGTGTCATTCTAGATTGGATCCTGGATTAGAGGGGGAAACTGCAATAAAGTACATTAGTGAGGGAGTCGGCTGAATGTGAATAAGGACTGTTTAGAAGATAGTACTACATAAATATTCTAATTTTGGTAATTGTACTGTGTTTATGTACAAAACATTCTTGCACTTAGGAAAATGCCCATTGAGATATTTGAGGTAAAGGGGTATGATATCTTCAATATACTCTAAAATGTTTCAAAATATATGCAAATAGAGATAAGGCAAATGTTGCAAAATGTAAATAATTGAAGAATCTGTATAAAGGATATATGAGAGCTCTTTGTACAACACTTCTATAAGTTTGATGTCATTTCAAAATTGAAAGTTTTTAAAAATGCTGCGATGGTTCCCCATTTCTCCAGGGTAAAGCCAAAGTTCCTAAAATGGCCCACTAGACCCTGTGTAATTTGGACCTCCATTAAGTCTTTTATTTAATCTCTCAATGTTTTTCCTTAGCTTGCTTTGCTCCCAGCACACTCACCCTCAGTACTGTTTCCAGAAAGGCTTCAAGTGCCCTGTAGTGCTCTGTTTGGAATGCTATTTCTTCAGGTGTCTCCATGAATCACTCATTTCCTTCAGGTTTCTCTTCAAATGTCATTTTACCAGTGAGGACATACCAGATCACCTTATTTAAAGTTGCTTTCTCCACCCTCTTCCAAAAATTCTTACCCATGTCATTTTTCTCTGTGGCATTTAGCACCTTCTAACATATGCTTTATTTGTTTTTCTTGTCTATTGTTCATTTACTCACATAAACTTCATGAGAAGAGAGAGTTACCTATTTTGTTCATTGCTGAATCCCTAGTATCTTAGAATTATCAAATATTCCTGACCAAATCTTATATAATAAATGCCTAATATGCTAAATGCCTGACCATTCCTTTGACTGTTTGACCAATTGCTATGATGTGCACTGACCACTAGGGGGCAGAAGCTCCAACTGGTAGATTAGCTTGCTGCTGGGGTCTGGCTGATTGGGCCTGGGTGAGATGGGCTGGACATGCCCTGAAGCCCTCCTGTGATCCATTCATGGCCCCCATCCTGTACTGGTGGGGTTCCTTGGCCTGGTCTGTGCCCTCTTGTGCAATCTGGGACCTCTTGGGGGATATCAGAGAGTTGATTTTGACCCAATCCCTGCAGGCCAGGCTGAGGACCCCACCAGTTCATGAATCCATGCACTGGGCCTCTAGTAAGTTGTAAAACAATAATTATTAATAGCTAGTACTTATAAATTTATTATGCACCAGGCAGTGCTCTAAATGCTTTATATATATCATCTCATTTATACCATAAAAGCACTATAGATGGATAGCTTTATCATCATCATCAGCACCATTATACCCATTTTGCAGATGAAGAAGCTGAGGTAGTGAGACATGAGGGAACCCAGTTTGTATTCAGAGTATATTTTATTAACTACTAGTAGCCCTGCACATCAATTTGTGTGCCAGTAGCACTCTAGTAGCTTGCTGCCATCCTCCAGTAGCTCTCTGCCTACTGTCCCGCCCTCCTATAGTTCCCCCGCCTCCTTTTCCAACTCCCCTTAAAAGGTGGCTGCCCTGCCCCCTCCTATAGCTCTTCTCCACCTGCTTGTAGCTCACTGTCCCACCTTCCTGCTGATCCATGATCTGATTGTACATGGTCAGTCATTATGCTTCATGGCATAATGACTATTTGCATATTACATCTTTATTATATAGTATTATGCTGTGCTACTTCTCTTGTGGTATGATACTTTTTATATCAGGTTTAAAAGTATACATATTTATTTGATGTTTAAGAACTTACAGTATTTTTATACAAAATGTGTTCACATATGCAACAAAAGTATGAAGATATACAATGACAATCAGCAAGGAATCAGTTGGATGGTAGTGATTAATTGGGCAATCAAATATAATCAAAATTGTCCTTGAAAATCTCTTACGAAGTCATCAACACAGAAGATTTTTCCTCCAGCATCAGATCCTTTCATTGTTTCTATGGTTGGTCCTTGAATACAATAGCAAGCCTGTGGTTGGGAACCATGATGTGTGGAAATAATCAAATGACCTGGAAAGGAAAGAGGGAAAAATGACAGCCTGGAACATCACCAGATTAAGTGTTTCCTCTAGTGTTAGAAAGGGAAACAGAGTCAACAAGCTCAGCCTTCTTGCTCTCTCTGTGGAAGGACACATAAATCAGCAGAGCCATAGGGTCATCTAGATCTTTGAGTTTCCAGGGACGGAAAACTCATAACATCCCGTTATAGCCTTTTCTGGTGTTTATCAGATACTATGGTCAATAATGACCTATTTATGTTTAACTCACATCTCCCACTGTAATTTCAATCTATTTCCTATTACTCTGTAGATAAGGAGAACATATGGTCAACATTCTCCATATAACCTTCCAAAGCTATCCATTGATGTCTTCTCTCTTCAGGTGGCATTTTCTTCCTGACCAAGAGCTCTAGCCACTTCCTTTTTCTGCACATTTCATTTTTCATTTGATACAGTGGATTTAAAGTAAGCACAATATTTTTCTTTGGCAAAGCAACACATGCAAATAATTAAAATTCTAACAATACAAAAGCATATGCAGAGAAAAGTAAGGTTCCCTCCCATCCAAGGCCTCTTAGTCTCCTTTTAAAAAAATGAGCTTTTGTCACCAGTATCTCCATTCAGAGGAGAGGCGACCGGGCTGATCAGGGGAAGGCGCCACCCCATCACCCCACTGCTGCTGCCACTTCTGGCCGCTGCAGCTGCCAAGGTGTTTTCATGAACACGGACTTCAGTCCCTTCACCAGGAAAAATTGTCTGTGTCTGCTCTAGGCCTGCTCATGCCGTGCCATGGCAACTCGGCCAGGCCCTCCTGTCTGTGTCCGTGCCCACCAGGTCCTGCCTACATGTGCCTCCTTTGGGAGCAGCCTCTGCCTCTGAGGCAACGTGATGTTAGCACTGGGCAGGCCTGTGCACACCTCTGCTGGGCATGAAAGTTCCTGCCCTCGTCCCCGCCCACCAGCTCCTGTGCGTGCTCAGCCTGTTGACCGGTTGTGACTGGGACACTGTTAGGACCAATTAGCATATTATCTCTTTATATATATATAGATTAATTGAGTCTTTTCTGTGTACCTGGCAGTGTGTGAACCTTTGAATGGAACTCATAGTGTTAGAGGGGGAGGTGTGGACAGATCAATGAGCAGGCATGGTGTGAAATATAAACCAATGACAGGGGAGTGCCAAGGTGACTCTTGGCAATTGCCTCACATCCCCTTGTCATCTGTGTTATCCCATGTGAGTAGCAAGCCATAAAAAATAAGCCTGGTGACAAGTGGAAAGGGGAAGCAGTGGAGTTTTGGGCACTGGAGTCCCATGCCAGGCACTGGGCTAAAGCCCTTTACATTTTTTTTATTGATTTTTTACAGAGAGGAAGGGAGAGAGATAGAAAGTCAGAAACATCTATGAAAGAGAGACATCGATCAGCCGCCTCCTGCACGCCCCACAGTGGAGATGTGCCCGCAAGCAAGGTGCATACCCCCAACCGGAATCGAACCTGGGACCTTTCAGTCCACAAGCCGACGCTCTATCCACTGAGCCAAACCGGTCTCAGCTGGGCTAAAGCCCTTTAAACACACTGTATCACATATTATTCCCAGTGGTACAAGGTAAGTGTAATTATCTACATTTTACACATGAGGGTACTGGGGCTCTAGAGATGTTAGGGGAACATGCCCTAAACAACACAATTGAGATTCAAACTCATCTATCTTTCTGCAAAGCCTGGACTCTCATCCACCACACTGATAACAGTTTCTGGGCTTGGAGTGGGTAAGTGGTGATTCTGAGACACTCCCCTTCCCCATGTGAAGTACCACTGGCTTACAGATAATAGTTTGACAGAGTCTCTTACTAGACTGAATTTTTCCATTTAAGGTGTAAGATGGAAGGAAAAAGGTATTGGTCTTGGAGTCAGGAGCTCACAGTTCTAGCTCCTGTTCTGTCTCTCATAAGCTCAATGAACTTGAGCAAATTGTTCTACCCTCTGGATCTCAGGGTTCTGATTTTGGAAATGCAGAGGCCAGTGGAGAACATTTCTTGATACTCTGATGAGATTTGATATTTCTATAATCCCCAAAGGGCTATAATGACACCATAGGGCTAAAAGCACAACCTCCTCTGAAGCAAAACCAGTTTAATAAATCTATTTATTTTGAAGGCAATTTGAAGAAAGGATCTTTAGTGAATATAAACAGCTAGGCTTCACTTATTGACGGTGTGAGATATGACTATATTAATATTTCCTTGGCCTCTACTTTCTGTTCATAGTTCTGAACACTCCCCACTCCCCATTTTCTCAATAAAATGAATGAACCTTAGTTAAATGCCTGCTTAATACATCCAATTGAATTAAAGTGATAATTAAGTTAAGATAATCCTTAATGAAAACTGAAAAAGAAAACTCAAATTAATGGGTTCTTGCAGGTATATAATAACCTGAAGACTTTGCCCATGCTGATTTCATGCTCAGGAGCATAGCCTCATGACGTGCTGCAAGACACAAAAAGAGGATTGTCCCTGGTCAATAAGCCCCATAAAGCTAAGAGCAGAGAGGCTGGCTTGATCCAGAAGAGGAGGTGACTGAGGCATTGCCAGCAGATAATGAGTCTCCTGCTTTTTACTTGTTCCATTTTACGTCAAATGTAGTGCTTTAGAGACCAGGTCTGTTCATTTGTAAAGCAAACTCTTCCTGTGGACTCCACAGTGCCACAGAGGTGGGAAATTAAAGGAGTCCAGTTCTCAGGTGAGTGTTTTTCTTCTCTTCTTTCCACCCTCCCACCCTTCCTCCTTCTTTACCTCCATCTTTCCTTCCTTCTTTCCTTTCTTCCTTTAATTTTTTAAAAAATTATAAAAGTAATAAATATTCATCATAAAAGAACCAAATTGCATGTAATTGTATAAGGTATAATATAAAAGTCCTTAATCTCCATTCTTTTACTTCTTCACCTCCTTTCCTTCTTCTTTCATTTTTAAAAAATTATAAAAGTAATGCATGCTCATTGTAAAATAAACAATACTGGATGGTATTAGATACAAAGGAAATCTTTTTAATACCTATTCTTCCTTTCTAATTCTCTCATGCCATTTCTTCCTGTCTTTCCTCTCTTTCTCTAGCCCTCTCTTTCTTTCTTTCTCTTTTTAAAGTTATATAGGTAATATGTGATAATTTTAAAAGAATCAAGCAGTACAGAATTGCATGGTACATAAAATGAAAGACCCTGCTCCCAATCCACTTACTCAACCCACCCTTTTATGCCTGATAGACATATAGATTTTATCTTATTCTTTTTTTAATGTTTTTATTGATTTTTTTTGGAGAGAGAGGGAGAGGGATAAAAGGAACATGGGTGAGAAAGAAACATCATAGATCAACTGCCTTCTACACACCCCCTACTGGGGATGGAGCTTGCAACCTGGGAATCTAACTGGTGACCTCTTGAGTCCTGGGTTGATATTCAACCACTGAGCCACACTGGCTGGGCTTATCTTATTCTCTTTAATGCCTGCATAGTATTCTATAGTGTGAAAATTCCATGATTTACTTTTTGGGTGCCAGGTAAGTTTCTGAAATATAGCTTGGGATTATTATAAAAGTTTAGAGGAAATGTAAGAAAAATATAAATTGAATTGTTTGCTGTTGAAAATTCCATTTTATAGATAGTGATCATATCCATTTCTATAGCACTTCATACTTTGAAAATTGCCTTTTAAATATCACATCATTTGATCCTCTATAGCAGCTTTGGGAAATAGGCAGATTATTATCTCTATTTTTACAGATAAGCAAACTTAGGTCCAGGGAAATGAAGGAGCAGAAATACAGCCTTACAGCTAGTTACGTATTCTTATCTGGTACTCTTATAACACTGTAAATTTAAGTTGTATTTCATCTTGCAAGTCATAAAAGTTTTATATATCCTCTTACTTCTAAGTTTGTAGTTTAAAAAAAAATCCATCCAAGTCATACAAATTCCCTTATTATTCTAATGAGAATGGCATTTGAACACTTGGTAAATGTGAAGAGCCTTATTAATGGCTGGTGCTCAAAGCAAGTCCAAGATTCATTTGGTTTCCTAATTGACTTCTGTTACTTTAAATATAAAGTGTGTCTATTCACTCCAAATCTCATTTAGAAGTAGAAAGAAATACAATATGATGTATTATCCTATAGGAAAAGAAGTGTTTAAATTAGTAGTAAATCATTCAGAAGTGTATTTTATTTAAAATCAGAAAATGTCTATCAGCACCCTACTGCCAAGCTTCTGTACTATGTTTCTGTAGGATTTGAAGTTTTAACACTGTTTGGGTTGAAGAAAGGGGGTTTGCAAGTGTATTTCCCAAATACGCAGCTTTCGTTACAATTATTTAAGGAGAGAAGCTGGGTGAATGTAATGAGATGGTCTGCTTTAAAATAGAAATGATTTCATGAGTTACTTTTACCAGTAAGTTCTTCTTGTATAATGCTTCCTTCAAAAAGTTCAGACTTGTTAAAACTGTTAAAATCAGAGATGTGTTGAAGTTGTATACATAAAGGTTGAATAAAATCACATTTTTAAATTATGAATTTAATGTCTGCTTTCCCAGTGAGGGCAGATATCTCTGTCTTGTTTTTCCAGCACTGTATTCCCAGTGTGTAACACAGTGTCTTCCACATAGTAGGCACTCAGTAAAATTTGTTGAATGGTTATGCAAATAGATCTAGGCTGCATAACTCAGACGTGTCTATATTGTGGCTGGCTGTCAAGATTTTAAGCAATCGGAAAAATCCTTAAATGAAATGGGAAGAAATTGGTCACATACACCTAGAAATTGTTTGTTCTAAATCTGAGCTAGGCATATTTCTGACTTTTTAAAAACAGGTTTAGACAATGAAAGGACATACATGTATCAGAGGCTTTATGGATTGATTCTCATGTCCAGTTTTATCTTCCTCTCAGGTAAGAAAATATATTCTTATTATCTCTTTCAATGTCTCATGTACACCAGGTTACAGAAACACCCATTTTAAAAATTGCTGGACTGCCTCTCAACAACTTCCTTTTGGTCAGTATGGCTGTAGGACAAGTTGGAATTTCAATAAATGAATCCATTCACTCAGGATTGTGCATGGGCTTAAGTGGATAGTTTGGACTTCTATTTTTTTTTGAAGTTTACTTTGTTGTTGACAAATGTCTCCCGTTTTCTCCCCTCTTTAGTCCCCTTTTGTCCCCACTCCACTTTTTGATTTGTTGATGTAAATGCTATTGGGTGGTTAATGCACACCTAACTGAAGCTTTGCTTTTCCTCTTGGGCTCTTTTCTCTTATGTACAATGTTTTATTTAAATCTATCTGTAGCATTATGAAGCCATCTTTCTTTATTTATTTTTAACATATTTTTATTGATTTCAGAGAGGAGGGGAGATAGATAGATACATAGATACATAGATAGTAACATCAACAATGAGAGGAAATCATTGATTGGCTGCTTCCTGCATACCTCACACTGGGGATCAAATCCACAAACTGAGCATGTGCCCTGACTGGGAATTGAACTTTGACCTCCTGGAGGAAACCATCTTTCTGTCTTCATTATATGTACTGTATATGGCAGCAATCATAGACTTTAGATGTGGAAAATAAGGTGTTCCAAAAACTGGTCTCTAATTCACATACAGGCATGTATTCTGGGGAGGCCCAGACCTTGCCTTGATTCTGTGACAGGAATGAAATAGGTTCTGTCTTTGTTTCTATTATGCAGCAAGTAGATGATTAAGATCTTTCAACTGAAGGTAATTTGGTGATTTAAGAAAAAAGTTTGTGAGGTGAGTTGCCTTTCCTGGCCCACCTGGTTCCCAGCTGTCTTTAAAAAGGTTTGCTCACCTTCTAGGAAGTTCTTAGGAATCATTTATCTTCATTTGACTGCATTTGAATTAGAGCCACCAGCAACAAAGGCTCATGAGACTGCGCATCCACCGAGAGAATATCCTGGTCTTTTCCCGAATCATGCCCATCTCAGTGAATGGCTCTGCCATCCACAAACCTGGAGAATCCAAGATGGCAGCATAGGCGCACACCTAAGCTGCTGCCTCGCACAACAATTTCAAAACTACAACTAAAAGACAAAACAGACAACATGCAGAACCACAGGAAAGCTGGCTGATTGAAAATTCTACAACTAGAAGGAAAGAGAGGGACTCACGAGGAGCTGTAAAAATCTGAGGTACGGAGACACGCTCGTGGAGAGGACGGGCAGCAGAGGGTCTGGCTGGCTTCCTCTAGCGGAAGGGAGATGGAAAATCCCAACTGCACTGAACATCAGCTCCAGGTGAGACTCATAGAGGGAGTCTGGACTGTTGTGAAAAGGAAGGAGTGCATGGAAACTTAGGGGAGCCGCAAAAGACAAAAGTTTGGGGGCTCGCAAAAGTGCACACACAGAGCGCTGACTGCTGATTGTGCCTGGCTTCCTCTAGTGCAGCGGTTCTCAACTTGTGGGTCGAGACCCCTTTGGGGGTCGAACGACCCTTTCACAGGGGTCAACTAAGACTATTGGAAAACACCTATTTCCCATGGTCTTAGGAACCAACACATCTCTCCTCAGTGTAGCAAAATGTAGCAATGTAGTTTACTGTTGTCATATTAAGACTGTTACCCATGCTACACCACGATTCAAGACAAAATTTCATTTATTTGCAATTAGAAATAAATATTTCACAATATATAATTACATATTGTTTTTGTGATTAATCACTATGCTTTAATTATGTTCAATTTGTAACAACGAAAATACATCCTGCATATCAGATATTTACATTACAGTTCATAACAGTAGCAAAATTACAGCTATGAAGTAGCAATGAAAATAATTTTATGGTTGAGGGTCACCACAACATGAGGAGCTGTATTAAAGGGTCGTGGCATTAGGAAGGTTGAGAACCACTGCTCTAGTGGGAGGAAAACAGAACCTCACAACAGCACTGAAATCCAGGTCCAATAGCACTGAACTCTAGTTTTGGGCAGGACCCTGTGGACCCAGACTCATATGGGTCCCTAGGGCACACAGAAACTCAGGAGAACCGAAAAGCAGAGGTCTGGAGTCAAGGCCACATACACAAACATAGCTGATCCTCACAACCAATTGGCTTGGAGGTCAATATCCCCCAGTGATACCAACAACAATTAAGAATTAACTACAAGACTATACACACAGTTCATAAAGGGGTGCACCAAGAGTCTCCACCTCAGGTAACTGGGGAGGCAGAACTATGGGCCACACAGGACAGCTAGCACACAAAAAGCTACTCTACCAACTTAGGGAAGCAAGTGAAATATGCGGAGACTAAAAAACAGATCACAAACGAAAGAAATGGAGAAAAACAAACAATTGGATATAGAGTTCAAAACCACGGTTATAAGGTTTTTAAAGAATTTCCTAGAAAAAATAGATAAATTTAGCGAGACCCAAGAGGAGATGAAAAAGAACCAACTAGAAATTAAACATACACTGAATGAAATAAAAAATATTATACAAAAACCTAACAGCAGACTAGAGGATGGGAAGAATCAAGTCAAAGATTTGAAATACAAAGAGGCAAAAAACACTCCACTGGAAAAGCAAAAAGCAAAAAGAATAAAAAAATGTAAAGATAATGTAAGGAGCCTCTGGAACAACTTCAAGTGTACAGACATCAGAATTATGGGGGTGCCAGAAGAAGAGAGAGAGTAAGATACTGGAAATCTATTTGAAGAAATAATGACTGAAAACTTCCCCCACCTGGTGAAAGAAATAGACTTACAAGTCCAGGAAGCACAAAGAACCCCAAACAACACCAAGACACATCATAATTAAAATACCAAGAGCAAAAGACAAAGAGAGTATATTAAAAGCAGTAAGAGAACCGAGACCGGTTTGGCTCAGTGGATAGAGCGTCGGCCTGCAGACTGAAAGATCCCAAGTTCGATTCCGGTAAGGGGCATGTACCTTGCTTGTGGGCACATCTCCAGTGTGGGGCGTGCAGGAGGAAACTGATCGATGTCTCTCTCTCATCGATGTTTCTGACTTTCTATCCCTCTCCCTTCCTCTCTGTAACAAATCAGTAAAATATATTTATAAAAATAAAAAAATAAAAGCAGCAAGAGAAAAACAGTTAATTACCTACAGGGGAGCACCCAAAGACTGTCAGCTGATTTCTCAACAGAAACAATGCAGGCCAGATGGGAGTGGCAAGAAATATTCAACGTGATGAATAGCAAGAACCTACAACCAAGATTACTCTACCCAGCAAAGCTATCATTCAGAATTGAAGGGCAGATAAAGATCTTCACAGATAAGGAAAAACTAAAGGAGTTCATCAGCACCAAACCAGTATTATATCAAATGCTGAAAGGTATTCTTTAAGAAGAGGAAGAAGAAAATGGTTAAGGTAAAAATTATGAACAACAGATATATATCTATCAACAAGTGAATCTAAAAATCAAGTGAATTGAGAATCTGATGAACAGAATAAACTGGTGAATATAATAGAATTAGGGGTATAGAAAGGGAGTGGACTGATAATTCTCAGTGGGAAAGAGGTGAGGGAGGGTGCAAGAAGAGACGTGACCAAAATTCTACACCTATGGATGAGGACAATGGAGGGGAGGTAAGGGCAGATGATGTGGTGGGAACCAGATGGAGGGGAGATATGGGGGGAAAAAGAGGAACAATTGTAATAATCTGAACAATAAAGATGTATAAAAATTAAAAAAATATAAGGAAAAATTTGTCTTGGAAAACTGCAATGTCATCCACATTAACTTCAGTTGATACCATTCTTTTTTTGTTTTTTAAAGAATGAGCAATCTCTTATACTTTTTAATCCTCACAGAAGTATATGTTTTTGTTGATTTTTTTTGATGCTCAAGTAAAATTTTTTATTTCTTTTTTTTAAATCTTTTTTTAATTAATTTTTTATACATATCTCCCCATTGTCCCCCTCCCTCCCGGGTATACCCCGACCCCCCAGTGTCAATGTTCATTGGTTATGCTTATATGCATGCATACAAGTCCTTTGATTGATCTCTTATCTACCTCACCTAACTTTAATCTTCCTGCTGTAATTTCACAGTCTGATGCTTTACTACCTCTGTATCTATCCTTTTGTTCATCAGTTTATAATGTTCTTTATTACCCACAAATGAGTGAGATCATGTGATGCTTCTCCTTCATTGACTGGCTTATTTCACTAAGCATAAGGCTCTCCAGTTCCAACCAGGTTGCTGCAAATGGTAAGAATTCCTTCTTTTTAATGGCAGCATAGAATTCCATTGTGTAGATGTACCACAGTTTTCTGATCCACTCATCTGCTGCCGGGCACCTAGGTGGTATCCAAATTGTGGCTATTGTAAATTGTGCTGCTATGAACATAGGGGTACATACATCCTTTCTGATTGGTGTTTGTGATTTCCTAGGATAAATTCCTAAGAGTGGGATTACAGGGCCAAATGGGAGATCCATTTTTAGTTTTTTAAGAAAACTCCATACTGTTCTCCACAGTGGCTACACCAGTCTGCATTCCCACCAACAGTGCACAAGGGTTCCTTTTTCTCCGCATCCTCGCCAACACTTGTCGTTTGTTGATTTGTTGATGATTGCCATTCTAACCGGTGTAAGATGGTATCGCATTGTCGTTTTGATTTGCATCTCTCAGATGATTAGTGACTTTGAACATGTTTTCATGTGTCTCTTGGCCTTCCTTCTGTCGTCTTTCGAAAAGGTTCTATTTAGGTTTGTTGCCCATTTTTTTATTGGATCGTTTATCTTCCTTTTATTAAGTTGTATAAGTTGGCTGTAGATTTTGGAGATTAAACCTTTATCAGTGATATCATTTGCAAATATGTTCTCCCATACACTGATCTTTCTTGTTGTTTTGTTGATGGTTTCTTTTGCTGTGCAAAAGCTTTTTATTTTGATGTAGTCCCATTTGTTTATTTTTTCTTTAGCTTCCATTGCTTTTGGAGCAGTATCAGTGAAGAAGTTCTTTTGGCATATATCTGAGATTGTGCTGCCTGTGGACTCCTCTAGTATTTTTATGGTTTCCCTTCTAATGTTTAAGTCCTGTATCCATTTTGAGTTTATTTTTGTATTTGGTGTAAGTTGGTGGTCCAGTTTCATTTTTTTGCATGTATCTGTCCAATTTTCCCAACACCATTTATTGAAGAGGCTATCTTGGCTCCATTGAATGTTCATGCCTCCTTTGTCAAATATTAATTGAGCATAGTGGTTTGGGTGGATATCTGGGTTCTCTATTCTGTTCCATTGGTCTATATGTCTGTTCTTGTGCCAGTACCAGGCTGTTTTGAGAACAGTTTCTTTGTAGTATAGCTTGAAATCTGGTATTGAGATCCCACCTACTTTATTCTTCTTTCTCAGAATTGCTGTAGCTATTCGTGGTCTTTTTTGTTGCAGATGAATCTATGAAGAATTCTTTCTAGGTTTGTGAAATATGTCGTTGGTATTTTAATGGGGAGTGCATTGAATCTATAGATTGCTTTGGGTAGTATGGACATTTTAATGATGTTGATTCTCCCAATCCATGAGCATGGTATGCTCTTCCATCTGTTAACATCTTCCTCTATCTCTTTTTTCAGTGTCCTATAGTTTTATACATATAGGTCTTTTACCTCTTTAGTTAGGTTTATTCCTAGGTATCTTAATTTTTTTGGTGCGATGGTAAATGCGATTGCTTTTTGAGTCTCTCTTTCTATAATTTCACTATTAGTGTATAGAAATGCCACAGACTTCTTAGCATTAATTTTGCTTCCTGCTACATTGCCAAATTCATTAATTAAGTCAATTAGTTTTGGAATGGAGTCCTTTGTTTTTTTTAAATTTTTATTAATTTTTATTAAATTTTTTATACATATCTCCTCATTACCTCCCTCCCTCCCAGGGATACCCCACCCCCCAGTGTCTGTGATCATTGGTTATGCTTATATGCATGCATACAAGTCCTTTGATTGATCACTTATCTACCTCACCTAACTTTAATTTTTCTGCTGCAATTTCACAGTCTGTTTGATGCTTTATGACTTTTTTCCTCCTGAGAATATCAGTCCACTCCCTTTCTGTGCTCCTGATTTTATTATATTCACCAGTTTATTCTGTTGATCCAATTTTTAATTCACTTAATTTTTAGATTCACTTGTTGATAGATATGTATTTGTTGTTCATAATTTTTTGTCTTTTACCTTTTTCTTCTTCCTCTTCTAAAAGAGTACCTTTCAGCATTTCATATAATACCGGTTTGGAGTTGATGAACTCCCTTAGCTTTTTCTTATCTGTGAAGCTCTTTATCTGCCATTCAATTTTGAATGATAGCTTTGCTGGATAGATTATTCTTGGTTGTAGGTTCTTGTTGTTCATCACGTTGAATATTTCTTGCCACTCCCGTCTGGCCTGCATCGTTTCTGTTGAGAAATCAGCTGACAGTCGTATGGGTGCTCCCTTGTAGGTAATGAACTGTTTTTCTCTTGCTGCTTTTAATATTCTCTCCTTGTCTTTTGCTTTCGGTATTTTAATTATGATGTGTCTTGGTGTGGTCCTCTTTGGATTCCTTTTATTTGGGGTTCTGTGTGCTTCCTGGACTTGTAAGTCTATTTCTTTCACCAAATGTGGGAAGTTTTCAGTCATTATTTCTTTAAATAGGTTTTCAGTATCTTGCTCTCTCTCTTCTTCTGGCACCCCCACAATTCTGATGTTGGTATGCTTGAAGCTGTCCCAGAGGCTCCTTACATTATCTTCACATTTTTGGATTCTTTTCTTTTCTTGTTTTTCCAGTTGAATGTTTTCTGCTTCTTTATATTTCAAATTTTTTACTTGATTATTGCCATCCTCTAGTCTGCTGTTCGGACTCTGTATAATATTTTTTATTTCAGTCAGTGTCTCTAGTTGGTCTCTTTTCATCTCCTCTTGGGTCTCAGTAAATTTATCGAACTTTTCTAGCATATTCTTGAAAAACCTTATAAGCATGGTTTTGAACTCTATATCCATTGGTTTTTTTCCCTCCATTTCTTTTGTTTGTAATCCCTTCCCTTGTCTCGGCATTTTCATTATGCCAGGGAAACTTCTGTGTTGAATTCAGCTTTATGATACCAGACCTTCAAAGCCACAGAAGCCTCTGTTGAGCTTGGGAGGGGTGGAGTCTCAGGGCTTAAGGGACAGCCTTGCCTTCCAGTGGGCCCCGCCCTCCACGGCCCATGAGTCTCACGTTACAGGGTAATCACTGGAGCGGTCCTTGTGAGGCTGGAGCGGTCCTTGCGCGCGGTCCTTGTGTGCGCGCACCTGCAGTGCCTCTAACCACTGCTTTTCCAGCTTCCCTGCGCACCAGGACCACAAGAGTCTAGGTTCCCAGGGTTTTGCCCAAAACAGGGGCTTAGTGAAGTTAGAAGTGGCACAGTTGGGAGGGTCTGTCTCCCGCCCATTAGTGAAAGCCAGCGGCAGAATCAGCAATCTGTCCTGTGCGCAGTGCCGTGCTCGCCACCAGGCCTTTGATCTTTTGGGACTCCCCTAAATTTCCCTGCACTTCTCACTTTTCACAGTCTAAACTCCCCCCGTATGAGTTTCGGCTGGATCTGGGGTTTAGTGTCGTAGGATAAGGGGTTCAATGCCTTTGAGAGTCTCTGTTTCCCTCCCATCAGAGAAAGCCAGCCAGGCACTCTGGCACTCGCTCTCTCCGCGCGTGCGCCTCCGTACCTCACCTTTTTGCTGCTCCTCTGGGTCTCCCTGAGCCCCTCTCTTTCCCTCTAGTTGTAGAACTTCCACTCAGCCAGCTTTCCTGTGGTTCTGGATGATGTCCATTCTGTCTTTTAGTTGTAGTTTTGAAATTGTTGTACGAGGCAGCAGTGTAGGTGTTTATCTATGCCGCCATCTTGGATCTCCTTTTGGTTTTTTAAATTAATTTTTTATTAATTTTTTATACATATCTCCCCATTGCCCCCCCTCCCTCCCAGGCGTACCCCGACCCCCCAGTGTCTGTGATCATTGGTTATGTTTATAAGCATGCATACAAGACTTTGATTGATCACTTATTTACCTCACCTAACTTTAATCTTTCTGCTATAATTTCACAGTCTGTTTGATGCTTTATGATTTTTGTCCTCCTGAGAATTATCAGTCTACTCCCTTTCTGTGCTCCTGATTCTTTTATATTCACCAGTTTATTCTGTTGATCAGATTTTTAATTCACTTAATTTTTAGATTCACTTGTTGACGGATGTGTATTTGTTGTTCATAATTTTTTGTCTTTTACCTTTTTCTTCTTCCTCTTCTAAAAGGGTACCTTTCAGCATTTCATATAATACTGGTTTGGAGTTGATGAACTCCTTTAGCTTTTTCTTCTCTGTGAAGGTCTTTATCTGCCCTTCAATTCTGAATGATAGCTTTGCTGGATAGATTATTCTTGGTTGTAGGTTCTTGTTGTTCATCACGTTGAATATTTCTTGCCACTCCCGTCTGGCCTGCATCGTTTCTGTTGAGAAATCAGCTGACAGTCGTATGGGTGCTCCCTTGTAGGTAATAAACTGTTTTTCTCTTGCTGCTTTTAATATTCTCTCTTTCTCTTTTGCTCTTGGCATTTTAATTATGATGTGTCTTGGTGTAGTCCTCTTTGGATTCCTTTTCTTTGGGGTTCTGTGTGCTTCCTGGACTTGTAAGTCTATTTCTTTTACCAGATGTGGGAAGTTTTCAGTCATTATTTCTTTAAACAGGTTTTCAGTATCTTGCTCTCTCTCTTCTTCTGGCACCCCCACAATTCTGATGTTGGTATGCTTGAAGCTGTCCCAGAGGCTCCTTACATTATGTTCACATTTTTGGATTCTTTTCTCTTCTTGCTTTTCCAGTTGAATGTTTTCTGCTTCTTTATATTTCAAATTTTTGACTTGATCCTTGCCTTTCTCTAGTCTGCTGTTAGTACTCTGCGTAATAGTATTCATTTCAGTCAGTGTATTTATTATCTTCTCTTGGGTGTCACTAAATTTATCCATCTTTTCTAGCATATTCTTGCAAAACCTTATAGGCGTGGTTTTGAACTCTATATCCAGTCGTTTTTTTTCCTCCATTTCTTTTGCTTGTAATCCTTTCCCTTGTCTCGGCATTTTCACTGTGCCGGGGAAACTTCTGTGCTGGATTCAGCTGCAGAAGCCTCGGTTGAGCTTGGGAGGGGTGGAGCCTCAGGGCTTAAGGGGCCGCCTTGCCTTCCAGTCGGCCCCGCCCTCCACGGCCCCGAGTCTCACGTGACTGGGTAATGGCTGGAGCGGTCCTTGTGGGCGCGCACCCGCAGCGCCTCCAACCGCTGCCTTTCCGGCTCCCCTGCGAACCAGGACCACACGAGTCTAGGTCCCCAGGGTTTCGCCCAAAACAGGGGCCCAGTGGACTCAGAAGTGGCACAGTTGGGAGGGTCTGTCTCCCGCCCACTCGCGAAAGCCAGCGGCACAATCAGCAATCCGTCCTCCGCGTGGTGCCGTGTGCGACCAGACCTCCGATCCTTTGCAACTCCCCTAAATTTCCGTGCACCTCTCCCTTTTCACAGTCCAAACTCCCCCCGTATGAGTTTCGGCTGGATCTGGGGTTTAGTGTCGTAAGAGAAGGGGTTCAATGCCGTTGGGAGTCTCCGTTTCCCTTCCGCCAGATAAAGCCAGCCAGGTACTCCGGCACCGCTCTCTCAGCGCGCGTCTCCATACCTCAGCTTTTTGCAGCTCCTCTGGGTCTCCGTGAGCCCCTCTCTTTCCCTCTAGTTGTAGAACTTCCACTCAGCCAGCTTTCCTGTGGTTCTGGATGATGTCCGTTCTGTCTTTTAGTTGTAGTTTTGAAATTGTTGTGCGAGGCAGCAGTATAGGTGTTTACCTATGCCGCCATCTTGGATTCTCCTATCTCCTTTTGGTTTTTTAAGTACAATATCATGTCATCTGCAAATAAGGACAGCTTTACTTCTTCTTTTCCAATTTGGATGCCTTTTATTTCTTCTTCTTGTCTAATTGCAATGGCTAATACTTCCAATACTATGTCGAACAGGAGAGGTGAGAGTGGGCATCCCTGTCTTGTTCCTGTTCTTAGGGGAAATGGTTTTAGGTTTTGTCCATTGAGTATGATGTTAGCTGTGGGTTTATCATAGATGGCTTTTATGATGTTGAGGTATGCTCCTTCTATTCCCACTTTGCTGAGAGTTTTTTTATCAAGAAAGGATGTTGGGTTTTGTGAAATGCATTTTCTGCATCAATTGATAAGACTATGTGATTTTTATCTCTCAATTTGTTTATGTGATGTATCATGTTTATTGATTTGCGGATATTGTACTATCCCTGCATTCCTGGGATAAATCCTACTTGGTCATGGTGTATGATCTTTCTGATGTACTGCTGGATCCGGTTTGCTAGAATTTTGTTGAGGATTTTGGCATCTATGTTCATGAGAGATATTGGCCTATAATTCTCTTTCATTGTGTTATCTTTATCTGGTTTTGGTATTAGGGTGATGCTGGCTTCATAGAAGGTGTTTGGAAGTGTTCCTTCTTCTTGAATGTTTTTGAATAGTCTGAGGAGGATAGGTTTTAATTCTTCCTTGAATGTTTGGTAAATCTCTCCTGTGTAGCCATCTGGTCCTGGGTTTTTATTTGCTGGAAGCTTTTTGATGACTGCTTCAATTTTTTCCATAGTTATTGGACTATTGAGATGTTTGGCTTCCTCCTCAATGAGTTTTGGAAGGTTATATTTTTCTAGGAAAATGTCCATTTCTTGTAGGTTGTCCAGTTTGTTGGAATAGAGTTGTTCATAGTATTTTTTAACAATCGTTTTTATTTCCACAGGGTCTGTTGTTATTTTTTCCTCTTTCATTTCTGATTTTGTTTATTTGGGTCTTCTCTCTTTGCTTCTTGGTGAGCCTGGCTAGAGGTCCATCAATCTTTTTTATCCTTTCAAAGAACCAGCTCTTGGTTTTGTTGATCTTTTGAATTGTTTCTTTGGTCTCCAAGTTGTTTATCTCCGCTCTGATCTTCACTGTTTCCTTCCTTCTGAGTACACTGGGTTTTTCTTGTTGCTCTTGTTCTAGCTCTTTGAGTTGTAGGGTTAGGTAATTTATTACCATTGTTTCCTATTTTTTGCAGTAGGCTTGTAGGGCTATGAACTTCCCTCTCAAGACTGCTTTCACTGTGTCCCATAAATTTTGTATTGTTGTGTTGTCATTGTCATTTGTTGCAATGATGTTTTTTATTTCTTCCTTGATCTCTCTGGTTACCCAGTCATTGTTTAATAGCATGCTGTTTAGTCTCCATTTGTTTGATTTCTTTCTATTGTTTTTATTATAGTTGATTTCCAGTTTTATGCCACTGTAGTCTGAGAAAATGCTTGATATGACTTCTATCTTCTTGAATTTGAAGAGACTTTTCTTATGACCCAACATATGATCTATATTTGAAAATGAGCCATGTGCACTTGAGAGGAATGTATATTCTGTGGCTTTGGGTGAAATGTTCTGAAGATGTCAATTAATTCCATCTATTCTAGTGTGTCATTTAGGATTGATGTTTTTTTGCTGATGTTTTGTTTAGAGGATTTGTCCAGTGGTGACAGTGGGGTATTAAAGTCTCCTACTATGATTATATTGCTGTCAATCTCTTCCTTAATATCCTCCAAGTGTTTTTTTATGTATTTAGGTGCTCCTATATTGGGTGCATATATGTTTACCAGAGTTATTTCTTCTTGTTGGATTGTTCCCTTTAGTATTATGAAGTGGCCTTCTTTATCTCTTGTTATGTCCTTCACTTTGAGATCTAATTTGTCAGATATAAGTATTGCAACCCCAGCTTTTTTTTTCATTTCCATTTGCCTGAAATACCATCTTCCATCCCTTCACTCTAAATCTGTGTGCATCTCTTTTCCTTAGGTGGGTTTCTTGCAGACAGCAGATATATGGATCATGTTTTCTTATCCAATCGGTTACCCTATGTCTTTTGATTGCAGCATTTAATCCATTTACATTTAAAGTTATTATTGATAAGTACTTATCTGTTGCCATTTTTAGTCCTTACCCCCGAGTTCCTTCTTCGCTTCCTCTTTCTTTTTATTACAGCAGACCCTTTAACATTTCTTGCATTGCTGGTTTGGTGGAAATATATTCCCTTAGTCCTTTTTTGTCTGTGAAGCTTCTGATTTCACCTTCAATTTTGATTGAAAGCCTTGCAGGATACAGTTTTCTTGGGTTCAGACCCTTCCTTTGCATGACTTGGTATACTTCATTCCATTCTCTTCTGGCCTGATGAGTTTCTGTTGAAAAATCAGTAGCTAGTCTTATGTGGTTTCCTTTGTAGGTAACATTTAAGATTCTTGCTTTGTCGTTGCTGTTTGCCAATTTAATTATAATGTGCCTTGGTGTCGGTTTTGTGGGGTTCATTTTGCTTGGGACTATGTGAGCTTCTTGGATTTGTGTGGGTTTTTCCTTTCCTATATTGGGGAAATTTACTGTCATTATTTCTTCAAACAGGTTCTCTAATCCTTGTTCAGTTTCCACTCTTTCTGGAACCCCAATTATGCAGATGTTGTTGTTGTTTTCTTTTGTGTTATCCCAAAGTTCCCTTAGGCTCTCATCTTGCTTTTTAATTTTTTTTTCTAGAAGCTGCTGTACTTGGGTATTTTTTCCTACCGTGTCTTCTGGCTCACTGATGCGGTCCTCTGCTTCTTCTAGCCTGCTTTTGATGCTTTCTATTGAGTTCTTTAAAGTAGTGATGTCATTTTTTATTTTTTTGTCCATTTCTTCATGCTACTTCTTCATTTCCTTTTGGCTCTTACTCAGATTGTCGATTTTGTCTTCCATTCTTTTCATCCACCTTATGATCATTTCTCTGAACTCTTTCTCTGGCAGGCTTATTTCTGCTTCTATTTCGTTTACTTCCTTTTCTGGTGATACCTGCCTATCTGTCGTATGCGGCTATTTCTTCTTCTGCCCATGGTTTTTCTTCTCTGGGTGTTTGGTTATGTGGTTCTCTCTCTTACGTTGATTCAAAGGCACAAACTATAACACTACCAGGTACAGCACACAAGGCACTTATCTCAGGCTAAATCTGACCTTTCTGTGTGTCGTGTGGATCTCTGAATCCGCCGCCCACGTTGCTGCGCTGATTGGAGAGTGGTCTTCTGGGTCCCCCACTGTTCGGTGAGCCTCAGTGTTCAGACCGCCGCAGACATCCACCTCCCTTGGCAAGATGGCGTGGTCTCCGTGTTTGCACTGGTGGCTCCGGCTGACAAAAACCCCGCGGCGGTGGGGCTGCCTGGCCAGGAGAGCCCCTTCCAGCAGTTCTCCTCCTTCTCCTGGAGGATAACTGACTCTTAACTTGCCAACAAACACTCCCCGTGTGACTCTCAGCTGCTCTCTCTCCCTCTGCCCAGCGACAAAGCTCCAGACGTGTCCGTCTAGTCCGCCGCCATTTTCAGATTATCCAATAGAATATGTTCAACATAAAACTCATTCTTAAATTTTGTATGTGATGTCATTTTGAAGGGCTGAACAGAAAAGTAGTGTTAATGAACCATAATCAAGCCTTGGGTTTCATGCTTATCACTTTGTGGGGATTAACTCTTGATTTATTAGCCACAGAAAAGATGATAATATAATCACATAAGCCAGATACAGAAGTAAGCATTTGCTCATCTGCCATGGATGGTCTAGAAATAGCTTCATAGCGGGTGAATGTTTAAGTTTTGGCACATGGGTGTGTGTATATATGTGCGTGTGTGTGAACCTGTGGGGGCAAGCATATACTTGTTTTATTTTGGATGATATTCAATGGATGAATGGAAGGAGAAAATACAATAAGGCTTCAGAATATCTAGAAGCTTTCATTTGGGGACATCTCCCAGAAGCATGGAAGTGGTCACTTCCTGCCAGTTTCTTTAGTGTGCTGTTATGGCTGCCAGTTTTAGATCGGTAGTCTCAACATTACACCCCTAATTCAGAGACAAGTTGGAATTTCATCCTACCATAAAGCTTGTTTTAATTTGTCTTAGGCTGTGCTGGAACTGGAATTAGGTTGGTGCTCAGCAACGATATGATATTTGCCTACTGGCCTGAGTGTAAAGTTTATAATAATAATAGTATAATGACTCATCAATAGCTTTCCATGAAATAAATGGCATACTCAATTTAAATTTTCATACATATTACTAAATTGCCCATCAAACATACTCTTCAGCAATGTTTGAGAGGACTTTGCATATACCATCATCTCACTTAATCTTCAAACAATCTTGTAAGGTCAGTAGGTAGAGGTATTATCTGGCATCGACTATAATATGAATGGTGGTCTCTAGAGTTGTGCATAAATACAACAGTGTGGCTCTAAATTCCAGTTTTATTGAAGCAAACATTAAGACATAGAAATATTAAGTTACTTGTTCAAAGTTACACAGCTGATAAATGTCAGAGCTGGGATTTCATCCCAGGCTGTGTGACTCCAGAGCCAGTGATAACTGACTTAATGGCTATCGAGAGCCTCTTAAAGCTGCTGCAGCCTCCTTTGAGGAGGTGGAAGGAGGGATACACTCAGGGTTGTGTCATTTCTCCCATTCCTGGGTGCAAACAGAAGCCCTGGCACTTCAGTATTGTCCAGCTGGTCATCCATCAGGCCCCTGTCAATGCCTTCAGTGAGAAGCAGTCTTCAGAGACAGAATAATTAGATAATTTGGTTTAGGAAAAGGCATTGGATAAATAAATTGCTGTTGCACCATGAATATAATAAGGCAGTTAGGTAGGTAGAAAAAAATAGTTATCTTTTCATTATGTGAGTGGGAATTATGTGCAGCAAATTTTAAGTCCAAACTGCCTTTTCCTTGGCATCCCCCCAGTCCACTAGCCACACACTTCTAACTGCATCCCTAAATTGTCCAGTTTATGTGTGCTCTGGGAACATTTATCTAACTTTTCACATTAGCCCAGGCAAATATATAATTAGGAAGAAACTCTTCTGCCAAAAATGTCACATGCTGATGTCAAATAGATATGATTTTTTAAATATCTACTATTTGGATTATTTGTACCAGTATTGACTTATAATAGTATTATTGCATAATCTAGATTTGAACATAGCTAAAGAAGGTGACAAAGTAGAATTTCTTGTTACTAAAATTTCAATTGTTTTCCCTTTCAATTTCCCAAAATTTGGACAGATGCACTTTCACTAAAAGGAAAAAGGCTGGATTTTTATGGAAGAGCTGACACATATGTAAGTCTGACCAACACCATTCTTGAACTCATTTTATTCACCTAATGCATTGATCTGGTATTTGTGGATGACAAATCAAGTGACTGGATGACTATTTCCTATATGGGAGAAGACATAGACCTTGGGCTTGCAGGAGACCACCAGCAGTTAATACTTTACAACTTGTGCAAAACCTTTTATATCCATTGCCACCTGATTCAATATCAATGGCATACAGTATGTTTGATATGGGATTGCATGAAGGGAAAATTAGAACTCTTCCTGAATAAAGAAAGTATATTGATAATGATGGATCATCTACAAAAGCTGACACCTAATGGGACTCTGTTTCTAGGATATTTTCTTAAGAAACAGCCAGATTAAAAGTGTGGTTCCTTGCTTTACTGGCAGTTTGCACTATTTACAACTTTGGGACCACATCCTGGAAAATGGGGAGTTTATGAAGTGCTTGGGTGGAAACGTAGTTAGTTGGGAAGAAGATGTTTGGCTCATCAACAAGATCATCCAGCTGTTGATGCGAGACTGCACTGCTCTGAGTAATTTATGAATTGTCCTCCTTAGTAAGGGTAGCAGTGATATGGTACTCTATGCTTGTTACTCCAAATAACTCACTCTAGGGGCACAGTTCTGTCATCCTCAGGGAGTACCCCAGTTTTGTCATCTACTTTTCTTTGTCTTTTATTTTTATATGATTTCAAACTTAAAGAAATATTGCAATTGGACAAAGAACTTCTGTGTATTCTGTATATTCTTTACATAGATTTACCAATTGTTAAATTTTCTCATGTTTTATTGTTCTTCCTCTCTCTTTCTTCCTCCCTACACACACACACACACACACACACACACACACACACACAATTTGTTTCTTTTTTTAAATTAAATCTTTATTGTTCAGATTATTACATTTGTTTCTCTTTTTTCCCCTCCATAGCACCCCTCTACCCAGCTCCCACCATTCCCTCTGCCCTTACCTCCCTCCCATTGACTTCATCCATAGGTGTATGATTTTTGTCTGGTCTCTCCCTGTACACCCTTCACCCCTTTTCTCCTGAGAATTATAAGTCCACTCCCTTTCTGTGATCCTGATTCTATTATATTCACCAGTTTATTCTGTCGATCAAATTTTTAATTCACTTAATTTTTAGATTCACTTGTTGATAGATATGTATTTGTTGTTCACAATTTTTTGGCTTTTACCTTTTTCTTCTTCCTCTTCTAAAAGAGTACCTTTCAGCATTTCATATAATACTGGTTTGGAGTTGATGAACTCATTTAGCTTTTTCTTCTCTGTGAAGTTCTTTATCTGCCCTTCAATTCTGAATGATAGCTTTGCTGGATAGATTATTCTTGGTTGTAGGTTCTTGCTATTCATCACGTTGAATATTTCTTGCCACTCCCGTCTGGCCTGCATCGTATCTGTTGAGAAATCAGCTGACAGTCATATGTAGGTGATAAACTTTTTCTCTTGCTGCTTTTAATATTCTCTCTTTACCTTTTGCTCTTGGTATTTTAATTATGATGTGTCTTGATGTGGTCCTCTTTGGATTCCTTTTATATGGGGTTCTGTGTGCTTCTTGGACTTGTAAGTCTATTTCTTTTACCAAATGTGGGAAGTTTTCAGTAATTATTTCTCTAAATAGGTTTTCGGTATCTTGCTCTCTCTCTTCTTCTGGCACCCCCACAATTCTCATGTTGGTACTCTTGAAGCTGTCCCAGAGGCTCCTTACATTATCTTCACATTTTTGGATTCTTTTCTCTTCTTGCTTTTCCAGTTGAATGTTTTCTGCTTCTTTATATTTCAAATTTTTTACTTGATTCTTGCCTTCTTCTAGTCTGCTGTTAGGACTCTGTATAATATTTTTTTATTTCAGTCAGTGTCTCTAGTTGCTCCTTTTTCATCTCCTCTAGGCTCTCGCTAATTTTATCCAATTTTTCTAGCATATTCTTGAAAAACCTTGTAAGCTTGGTTTTGAACTCTATATCCAGTTGTTGTTTTTTTTCTCCATTTCTTTTGTTTGTGATCCCTTCCCTTGTCTCGGTATTTTCACTATGCTGGGAGAACTTTGTTGAATTCAGCCTTATGATACCAGACTTGCAAAACCAAAGAAGCCTCTGTTGAGCTTGGGATGCGTGGAGTCTCAGGGCTTAAGGGACCGCCTTGCCTTCCAGTCAACCCTGCCCTCCAGGGCCCCTGAGTCTCACGTGACTGGGTAATTGCTGGAGCAGTCCTTGTGCACGCCCGAAGTGCCACTAGACTGCTGCCTTTCAGGCTACCCTGCGCTCCAGGACCACAGGAGTCTGGGTCCCCAGGGTTTCGCCCGAAACAGGGGCTTAGTGGAGTCAGAAGTGGCACAGATAGGAGGGTCTGTCTCCCGCCCACTCGTGAAAGCCAGTGGCACAATCAGCAATCTGTCCTCTGCGGCGTAGTGCCGTGCGTGCCACCAGCCCTCTGATCTTTTGTGACTCCCCTAAATTTCCGTGCACCTCTCCCTTTTCACAGTCCTAACTCCCCCCGTATGAGTTTCAGCTGGATCTGGGGTTTAGTGTCATAAGATAAGGGGTTCAATACCTTTGAGAGTCTCCGTTTCCCTCCCGCCAGAGAAAACCAGCCAGGTATTCCGGCACCCGCTCTCTCAGCGCGCAAGTCTCCGCACCTCAGCTTTTTGCAGCTCCTCTGGGTCTCCGTCGGCCCCTCTCTTTCCCTCTAGTTGTAGAACTTCCACTCAGCCAGCTTTCCTGTGGTTCTGGATGATGTCCGTTCTGTCTTTTAGTTGTAGTTTTGAAATTGTTGTGCGAAGCAGCAGTGTAGGTGTTTACCTATGCCGCCATGTTGGATTCTCCCCGATAATTTGTTTCTTAATGATTTGAAAGTTGCAGACATAATGCCTCATTATCCCTCAATATTACCCTTAAATACCTCAGTGTGTATTTCCTAAGAATGAGGACATTCTCTTATATAACCATGGTACAATGATCAAAATCAGGAAATTTAACACTAATAAAATACTAATACCTAAATAACAGTCCATAATCAAATTTAGCCAATTATTGTAGTAATTTCCTTTATAGCTATTTTTGCCTGATCCATGATTCAGGTCAGGATCACACATTAAATTTAGTTACCATGTCTCATTAGATTCTAATATGGAACAAAATATTCTTTCCTTGTCTTTCATGATGCTAATTTGTCCCATTACTGATATTGGTAATTTTGATCATTTGAATCTAAGGGTGATTGCTAGATTTCTCAGTTGTAAAGTTACTACTTATTCCTTAGCAAGTAGTAAGTAATTTCTGGAGAGATATTTGGAAGTTATGTAGATATCTTGTTCTTATCAAACTCTCACCCAGTAGTTTTATATCGAATAAGTGATTCTTGTCTCAATCACTTACTATTTTAGTTTGCAAATTGATAATTTTAAAAACATAATTTTTCTACATTTATTAGTCTTCTATTGTAAGGAAGAGTGTTCTTTTCTTCACATTTACTTATTTTTTCAGTTGTTTATGTGTTTATATCAGCATAAACTCATGGATTATTTCTTTGAGTTACAATCTGTTACTATCATTTATTTTGATGTTCAAATTGGCCCAGATTTGGCCAGTGGGAATCCTTCAATCTGGCTCTTGTGTCCTTTTGACAGGTTCCCAATATTTTTAGGCACTTTCTTACCTTTGGCACAACAAGATATTACAGGCTCATTTTGCATTTTCTCTTCAGTTTAAGAATCAGCATTTTACCAAAAAGCTCTGGTTCCTTTTAATAGGTAATCATGTTTATAAACCAATTCATTTTTATTTTGCTAGCAATGATGATGTTAGAATGGAGTTTTTGTAAAAAACTGGCAAGTATTTTCCGCATTCTTTCCAGTTTTGATGAGGAATTAAAAGATTGATTTTCTCTGTGCAACTCCACTCTTTTCTTAAGTCCAATCCTCTCCACTATCAGCACAGCAGTCTTGAATGTGGGTAAAGTCAGTGATGATAACATCAAGATTGAATTTTATCTCATTTTTTCAAATGTTCACTTATTCTTAGAGGAGCAATATTTACTTCTCTTATAGATTTTGAGCAGGGGGTCAGTGAGGGAATGAGGGGCTAGATCCGTGTCTAATGGGGTTCTTACAGACTGGAAATATGTTTTTACCAACTTCCTGCATGCTGTTTGAGTTAATGGCAGAGGCACATTCCAGGAGGTTTCTGTGTTTTTTTGAGATCAGACTAATAACAAAGGAACAGTTACTGTGTTCTTTTGAGCTATCACCTGAACACATTTATGTGTTGTTGTTTTTTTCTTCTCTGAAGCCTTAAAAATAAAAGAGAATAGTCCTACCTGACTCTGATTATAAAACTGAGCTGGGGACTAGTAAACTTAAGCCTGAACAGCTCACCTGGATCAGTTTAAAGTGACTTTATCTTTGATCTAAGAAACCAGAAGTATGGCTCCATTAATTCCATATGGTTAGCAGCAATCTTTGAAAATCTTCTCTGGCCAGTGAATTGCTATGACCTTTCCTACCACTTTGCTGGTAAAGTGCTAAATCTAACTGATGTGTTAAAGTACTAGAGAGCCCTCATTTATTTTGCTCATTTGTACACTTAATGTAAAATCTACTCTCTTGGTCCAATTAAGTCTTGGCGGTCATAATACACAAATAATCTAACACAATAAACAGACAAAAGAAAATACAGCCTAAAATGACAATCAACAAAAGAAGTAGAAAATGTTGCATTTACTATTCAGGTTTCTTCAAATGTTCTGTCCAAACCTTAGACCAGGGATGCCTAACCTGAAGTGCAAACTGTTCTTGATAGGTGGAAAAAGCCCTTGAAATGGTATACAATATTCTAAATATGCAAGATGGATTTTTACTCTGAGGACAAAGTCTATAGTTTCCATCATATTCTAAAATATTAAGATAATTTCTGACTTTTACTGAGTTCTTACCATGTGCCAGACATTTTATAGATGAAAAGAGGTTCAGAAAAGTTAAGTAAATTTCTTTATTGATTAAAGTGTTACATATGTGTTCCCCATTAGCTCCCATCCCCCCATTCATGCACTCACCCCCCCTCCCGCCCCCGTTTCCTGTGTCCATTGGTTAGGCCATATGCATGCATACAAGTCCTTTGGTTGATCTCTCCCACTTACCCCTCCCCTCCCCTACCTTCCCTCAGAGGTTTGATGGTTTGATCGATGTTTTTCTGTCTCTGGAACTGTTTCTGATCATCAGTTTAGGTTGTTCATTATATTCCATTAATGAGTGAAATCATGTGATACTTATCTTTCTCTGACTAGCTTATTTCACTTAGCATAATGCTCTCCAGTTCTATCCATGTTGTTGTAAATGGTAAGAATGCCTTCTTTTTTAGTGCAGCATAGTATTCCATTGTGTAGATATACAAAAGATTTTTAATCCACTCATCTGCTAATGGGCACTTTGGCTGTTTCCAAATCTTAGCTATTGTAAATTGTGCTGCTATGAACATAGGGATGAACATGTCCTTTCTGGTTGGTGTTTCTAGCTTGTTGAGATATATTCCTAGAAGTGGTATTATTGGGTCAAATGGGAGTTCCATTTTTAGTCTATTGAGGAAATTCCATACTGTTCTCCACAGTGGCTGCACCAGTCTGCATTACCACCAGCAGTGCACGAGGGTTCCTTTTTTCTGCATCCTTGTCAACACTTGTTGTTTGTTGATTTGTTGATGATAGCCATTCTGACAGGTGTGAGATGGTATAGCATCATTATTTTGATTTGCATCTCTCAGATAATTAGTGACTTTGAGCATGTTTTCATATGTCTCTTGGCCTTCCTTCTGTCTTCTTTCGAAAAGTTTCTATTTAGATCGATTGCCCATTTCTTGATTGGATTGTTTATCTTCCTTTTGTTGAGTTGTATGAGTTCCCTGTAAATGTTGGGGAATAAACCCTTATCAGTGATAACATTGGCAAATATGTTCTGCTATGCAGTGGGCTTTCTTCTATTGTTGATAGTTTCTTTTGCTGTTCAAAAGCTTTTTATTTTGATGTAGTCCTATTTGTTTATTTTCTCTTTAGCTTTCATTGCTCTAGGAGCAGTATCAGTGAAGAAGTTCCTTCAGCATATTTCGGAGATTTTGCTGCCTGTGGATTCCTCTAGTATTTTTATGGTTTCCTATCTTATGTTTAAATCCTTTATCCATTTTGAGTTTATTTTTGTGTA
This sequence comes from Lasiurus cinereus, assembly GCA_011751065.1. Taxonomy (NCBI): domain Eukaryota; kingdom Metazoa; phylum Chordata; class Mammalia; order Chiroptera; family Vespertilionidae; genus Lasiurus; species Lasiurus cinereus. The sequence goes on along the minus strand of JAAGEH010000015.1, from coordinate 14,530,255 downwards.
TAGTGTAAGTTGGTGGTCTAGTTTCAATTTTTTTTGCATATATCTGCCCAATTTTCCCAACACCATTTATTGAAGAGACTGTCTTGAATCCATTTTATGTTCATGCCTCCTTTGTCGAATATTAATTGGGCATAGTGGTTTCAGTCGATTTCTGTATTCTCTATTCTATTCCATTGTTCTATATGTCTGTTCATGTGCCAGTACCAGGCTGTTTTGAGAACAGTGGCTTTGTAATACAGCTTGATATCTGGTATTGAGATCCCATCTACTTTGTTCTTCTTTGTCAGGATTGCTGTGGCTATTCAGGGTCTTTTTTATTCCAAATGAATCTTTGGAGAGTTCATTCCAGATCTGAGAAATATGCCATTGGTATTGCATTGAATCTATAGATTGCTTTGGGTAGAATGGACATTTTGATGATGTTGATTTTACCAACCCATGAACATGGTATGTTCTTCCATCTGTTTATATCTATCTTTTTTCAATGTCCTGTAGTTTTTTGCATATAGGTGTTTTACCTCTTTAGTTCAGTTTATTCCTAGTATCTTAATTTTTTTTGGTATGATGGTAAATGGGATTACTTTTTAGTCTCTCTTTTTGTAAGCTCATTAATGGTGTATAGAAATGCCATAGATTTCTTGGCGTTAATTTTGTATCCTGCTACTTTGTTGAATTCATTTATTAAGTCTAATTATTTTTTGATGGAGTCTTTAGGGTTTTTATGTACAGTATCATATCATATATAAATAAGGACAGTTTTACATCTTTTTTTCCCAATTTAGATGCTTTTTATTTCTTCTTCTTATCTGATCACAATGGCTAGTACTTCCAGTACTATGTCGAACAGGAGTGGTGAGAGAGGGCATCCTTATTTTGTTCCTGTTCTTAGGAGAAATGGTTTTAGTTTTGGTCCATTGAGTATGATAATGGCTGTGGGTTTATCACATATGGCTTTTATGATGTTGAGATATGATCTATCTAATCCTACCTTGCTGAGAGTTTTTATCAAGAAAGGGTGTTGAATTTTGTCAAATGCTTTTTCTGCATCAATTAATATGACTATGTGATTTTTATCTCTCAATTTGTTTTTGTGATGTGTCATGTTTATTGATTTGTTGATATTGTACCATCCTTGCATCCCCGGTAAAATCCTGCTTGGTCATGGTGTATGATCTTTCTGATGTACTGCTGGATCCGATTTGCTAGAATTTTGTTGAGTATTTTGGCATCTATGTTCATGAGGGATACTGGCCTGTAATTCTCTTTTATTATGTTGTTTTGGTATTAGGGTGATGCTGGCTTCATAGAATGAGTGGAAGTGTTCCTTCCTCTCGAATTTTTTGGAATAGTCTGAGGAGGGTAAGTTTTAGTTCTTCCTCGAATGTTTGGTATAACTCTCCTGTGAAGCTGTCTGGGCCTGGGCTTTTGTTTGATGGAAGATTTTTGGTGACTGCTTCAATTTCTCCCATAGTTATTGGCCTATTGAGATTTTTAGAATCTTCCTGATTGAGTTTTGGAAGGTTGTATTTTTCTAATGATATGTCTATTTCCTCCAGGTTGTCTAGTTTGTTGGAATAGAGTTGTTCATATATATTTTTTAACAATCCTGTTTGTTTCTGTGGGGTCTGTTGTTATTTATCCTCTTTCATTTCTGATTTTGTTTATGTTAGTCCTCTCTCTTTGTTTCTTGGTGAGCCTGGCTAGAGGTTCATCAATTTTGTTTATCCTTTCAAAGAATCAGCTTTTGGTGTCATTGATCCTTTTTTTGTTTTTTGTTTTTTGTTTTTTGTTTTTTTGTTTCTGTCATTTATTTCTGCTCTAATCTTTATTATCTTCTTCCTTCTGCCCACTCTCGGCTTTTCTTGTTGCTCTATTTCTAAATATTTGAGTTGTAGCATTAGATGATTTACTACCTTTTTTTTCTTGATTTTGAGGTAGGCCTGTAGAGCTATAAACTTCCCTCTCAGGACTGCTTTCATTGTGTTCTATTGGTTTTGGATTGTTGTGTTGTTATTGTCATTAGTTTCCACAATGTTTTTAATTTCTTTTTTGATCTCATTGGTAACCCAATCAATATTTAATAACATGCCATACAGCTTTCAAGTGTTTGAGTGTTTTGGAATTTTTTAAAATTGTAGTTTATTTCTAATATCATGACATTGTGGTATGAAAAGATACTTGGTATGATTTCAATTTTCTTGAATTTGGGGAGAGTTTGCTTGTGACCCAATATGTGGTCTATTCTTGGAAATGTTCCATGTGCACTTGAGAAGAATGTATATTCCACAGCTTTGGGGTGCAATGTTCTGAAAATGTCAATTAAGTCCATCTGATCTAGTGAGTTATTTAGGATTGTTAATTTTTTTCTTGATTATTTATCTTGTGATGTCAGTGGTGTATTAAAGTCCCCTATTATGATTGTATTGTTGTCTATCTCTCTCTTTATATCTTCCAGGAGATTAATTATGTTTTTGAGTGCTCCTGCATTGGATGCATATATGTTTGCCAGGGTTATATCCTCTTGTTGTATCAATCCCTTTAGTACTAAGAAGTGGCCTTCCTTATCTCTTGTTATGGCCTTCACTTTGAGGTCTATTTTGTCAGATATAAGTATTGCTATACCAGCTTTTTTTTCTTATCCATTTGCCTGAAAGATATTTTTCCATCTCTTCACTTTCAGTCTGTGTGAGTCCCTTGTTCTGAGGTGGTTCTCTTGTAGACAGCATATATATTGGTCATTTTTTTATCCATTCAGTCACTCAATATCTTTTGATTGGAGCATTTAGTCTGTTTACATTTTAAATTATTATTGAAAGATACTTGTTTGTAGCCATTTTTATTTTTTGAAGCTGTGTTCCTTCTTACCTTTTTGTTTCTTCTTTTTACAGTATTCCCTTTAGTATTTATTGCATTGCTGGTTTGGTAGTGATAAAACTCCCTTAGCCTTTTTTTTGTCTGTGAAGCTCCTGATTTCCTCTTCAATTTTGATTGATAGTCTTGCTGGACAGAGTATTCTTGGATTGAGTCCCTTGATTTGCATCACTTTGTATATCTCCTTCCATTCCCTTCTAGCTTGATGTATTTCTGTTGAGAAACCATTTGATAACCTGATGGGGGATCCTTTGTGGGTGACTCTCTGTCTCTCTCTTGCAGCCTTTAAGATTCTCTCTTTGTTGATAACATTTGCCATTGTAATTATGGTATGTCTTGGGGTGGGTCTTTTGGGATTCATCTTGCTTGAGACTCTTTGTACCTGAGTAACTTTTTTCTTCCCTATATCAGGGAAGTTTTCTGTCATTATTTCTTCAAATAAATTTTCTAATCCTTGCTGCTCTTCTTGTCCTTCTGGCAGCCCTATTATACATATGTTATTTCATTTTGCATTGTCCCAAAACTCCCTTAGTCTCTCCTCCTGCTTTTTAATTTTTCTCTCTAGTTGCTGTTCAGATTTGGTTTGTTTCTGTACCTGATCTTCTAACTCACTGATTCAGTCCTCTGCTTCTTCTAGTCCACTATTGAAGCCTTTCATGGTGTTTTTGATTATACCTATATCATTTTTCGTTTCTTCCTGATTTTGGCATAGGTTGTTGATTTTCTTGTCCATCCAGTGTATGAACTGTATGACCATTACTCTGAATTCTTTTTCTGTCATGTTGCATGCTTCTATTTCACTTATTTCCTTACTTGGTGATTCCTCCTTGTCTTTCCTCTGGGGATTGCTTCATTATCTCTCCATTCTATCACCAGAGGGTTCAGATGTCGAGTTGTGGGAGCCTGGACCATGTGCAGTGGGAGCTTTGAACCCCCCAAGTGTCACTGAAGAGCTCTGATACCAAGACGTGTAGTTGCTGTAGGTTAGTGGGAACCACACTCACCCTGGGTCAGAGTCACATGCACTTAGTGTGGCCTCGTGTGTTCACCTAGAATCAAGGACTTTGCCTGCACCATGTTGAAACAGAGAACCCCCTGGCACGTGCCGAAAAATCAAAGTCCTCTATTGCATGTCAGTAGTCAGTGTCTCCCTATGTCCATGCCAAGAATTGAGTATCAGAGTCTCTGTTTCTTAGTGCTACCTCACACTGAGAATCAGGTCCTTGTGTGCTCATGCACTAAGAATTGGAGTCACTTGCTCTTAGTGTGAATGTAGTGGGAATCAGGGAGCTCAGCTGCACTGAATGAGGAACAGAGTCTAATCACTGTTGGTCAATTCTGTATCTTGTGTGGAGATTCAGGGTCCCTGAGCTGCCCAGGAGACCTGGTTGCTCAGTCACACTGTGTTGGCAGGAGGTCAACTTCTTTCCTGTGGTAAGTAGCCTTCTGTGTGTGCTTTCCCTGAATCAAAGTCAGGTGGCACTGCCCCTTATTGTGGGTGTGTGGTCTGGTCATGCAGGTATGCACTTTGGAAAACAAACTCCCTGTGTGCATGTACCCAGGCTCAAATTCAGCACTGCCTTCCTGTGTGGGCACAGGGTCTGGTTGTGGGGAACAAACTCCCTGAGATCGCACATCCAGGTTCAAATTCACCACAGCCTCTCTGCTAAGGTGCAAGGTCTGGTCATGGGAAACTATCTCCCTGGGTTTTCACCCCCAGGCTCAAATTCAGTGCTGTCTCCCTGCATGGGTGTAGGATCTGGTTGCTGAAAACAATCTCCCCAAGGTCGTGCACCTATGCTCACATTTAGGACTGCCTTCCTGCTTGGGCACAGAGATGAGTCATGGGAAACCAATTCCCTGATTTCACAAGTCCTGGGTCAAGTTCTGTGCTGTCTCCCTGCCTTGGGTGGGTGCAGGATCTGGTCACAGAAGACCACTTCCCTAGGGATGAGCAGATAGGCTCAAATTCTGCTCAGTCTCCCTCTCTGGGCATGGAGACTAGTTGCGGGAGAAAAAAACTTCTCGTGTCTGACACCAAGGTTCAAAGTTAGTCAGAGTCGCCACTTCTTTCTGTGTGCAGAAAACCTTATTGTGCACCTGGGGTCTGATAGTTTCTATATTGTTGTTGCAAGGGAGGTCTGGGAGGGGGATTGGCTGGGTGCCTGGAGTCCTGGTTTCCTGAGTCTGCAGCTATGGTGGCAGGTCTTCTACCAGAGTGGCTGTAGGGTCCTAGTTTGCTTCCAAGACCAGACTGGGTGGTGCAAGACTAGACTCTAGTCTCAAGCAGTTCTGTTCTTCAAGATGGCATAGTCTCTGTGCTACTGGTATCCTCCCTGGAGTGTTTGTGGCAGACACCGGGTTTTGCTGTCTAAGACTGCCTGCATTGGCATCCCCTTGGAAGAACTGGAGGGTCTAACTGTCCCTATTTCACTCACACACACACCCTCACATGTCCACACACACTTCTATTGCTCCCTCACTTTCTCACACACTATCCCTTCCTACCTTCCTGCTGGTCGCCATCTTGCCTACCTAAGTAAGTTTCTTAAGGTCACTCATCAAATAAGCAGTGTAGCTGGGATTTAAACAGAGATTTGTCAGGTTGCAAAGCCCATGTTCTTTTCACCCCCACACTGTTAGTAATAACTCAAGAGAATCTATGTCCCCTGCCGCCAAAAAAAAGGATATGAACCACTGTCTTAAAAGCTTCCTTTGAAGGGAATTGCTAGTACTGATAACCCACCTAGGGAAATTAGCCTGCCTGCCACAATTACTGTCTGATCACCACTAAGGAAACTGTAACACTATAGAATTTCTTCTACCTCTGTCTTGGCCATATGACATCTGAGAAAATGGGGCAATTATATGAATCAATAGAAGTGATTACATGTCTAGCTTCAGCTTTTGCCTAACTGTTATTTATGGCCCCTAGAAGGATTATAACCTTTAAATAATAAATTTTGATGAACATATTGCTAGGTTATAAATCTCAATAAATCTATTTACACATAAATTATATGTGTATATTTATATAATCATGAGAACAAGGCTTTTGGGAACACTTGCTAAAAGCTGTGAACCCTACCTTGGTTTAATAAAAAATTATTTGCTATAGTTAGAGATGTCTCAGGAATATTTAAACAACACAATGATTAATAATAATAATAATAATAATAATAATAATAATAATAATAGAAAAGTTACTAGGACTTGTATGCATGTATGTAAGCATAGCCAATGGATACAGGGCATTGTGGGGGGGACAGGTGAGGGCATGTAATCAGGGGGAGGGCCAGAGGGAGGTCAGTAGGGAAAAAAAGGAGACATATGTACTACTATTTATAATACTTTAAACAATATATAACTATATATAACTATATATATATATATATATATATATATATATA
>JAAGEH010000015.1:14505116-14523574 GCA_011751065.1 Lasiurus cinereus | reverse complement strand
ATATATATATATATATATATATATATATATATATATATATATATATAACTATATATACATTAAGAGGAAAAGTTACTGTTCATTAGTAAATTAATTTTGGAGTAGTTTTTAAGCATCTTTTCTTTATTTTTAAAAATTACACGTGTAATATACTATGATTTTGAATAAAATAAACTAAAAAAATATGAAAGTGCCGAGACCGGTTTGGCTCAGTGGTAGAGCGTCGGTCTGTGAACTGAAGGGTCCCAGGTTCATTTCTGGTCAGGGGCATGTACCTTGCTTGCGGGCACAACTCCAATAGGGGGTGTGCAGGAGGCGGCTGATCGATGTCTCTCTCTCATCAGTGTTTCTGACTTTCTATCGCTCTCCCTTCCTCTCTGTAAAAAAATCAATAAAATATATTTAAAAAATATATATAAAAGTACTTGAAGTAGAAAATAAAACCTACTCAGAATCCTGTCTACATAGGTGTCTATTTTATTTAATTTTCCCCCTATGGATTAAGTAAGTATGTGTGTATTATGTATGAGTGTGTATTGATGTGTATAGTTTACAAAAATAATACCCTGTTTCCCTGAAAATAAGACAGTGTCTTATATTAATTTTTGCTCCCAAAGATGCCCTAAGTCTTATTTTCAGGGGATGTCTTATTTATCCATGAAGAAGAATACGTACACATTTATTGTTGAATAAAAAAAAGGAAATTTATTACCTGTATATGGTATGGTAATAGTTGTCATCACAAACCAGCTCACCTATTGGCCGCAGTGCAGCCGGAGCTGTTCAGACAGTGCTAGGTCTCTTTAAATCAGGAGTCAGACCTCTTACCGTAGCTTCAGGGGCCTTATAGTCTGGGGAGGCCTTATATTCGGGTGAGGCTTTATTATCAGGGAGGTCTTATTTTCGGGGGGATGCCTTATATTACAGCGAGAGGCAAAACTGGAAGTAGGTCTTATTTTCAGGGGATGTCTTACTTTCGGGGAAACAGGGTATAATCATAAATACATATTGTTTTACAATTAGATTTATTTTAACTATATTGTCATGGACATATCAGTACATTTACCCCAAGTGCCTCTCCCTAAAAGTAATAATTGTTAACATTTTATTATATATCCTTGTAGAAACAATTTAAAACTTGGGTTTACATGTAAATGTTCTTTGTTTTTCTCTTTCACAGTTGGAATTATCATTATATTCATAGTCTTCTGTATCTCAGTTTTACATTTAATACATGTTGGTTATATTTCCACATCAGAAAATATAGAATTATCTGGTTATTAGGAATGATGCTTATTAGCAAGATAAAATAAGGAAATTCTATAATCTATTCAACAAACTCCCTTTGAAGAACTTTTAAGTTGCTTCCAGTTTTTAGTTGTGACAATAGTCTACAATATTATTAAAAAGAATGGATGGTGACAGGAATTTCTTAAAGTGATCATTAGGGACTGATCATAAACTAAAATACCTGTCTAGGTATGTTGAACATAATTTCTGGATCTTAATCAGATACATGAACCAACAAGGGATTTGTCCTGGCTTGTGAATGTAGGAAGATGAACTGTCTTCCTAAAGATATGCAGATTAAATTACTCAGTTATCATTTGTGAAATCCCTCTTTGAAAAGAATGAAAAACATGAATTGAGTCCATCCTGGGAAATCTACACTGTATCAAAACATAGGGTCCAAAAATTGGCTATGGTGAGTTGTGCCACTATGAACATATATCCTTTCTGATTGGTGTTTCTAGTTTCTTGGGATATATTCCTAGAAGTGAGATCACTGGGTCAAATGGGAGGTCCATTTTCAGTTTTTTGAGGAAACTCCATACTGTTCTCTACAGTGGCTGCAGCAGTCTGCTTTTCCCACCAACATATAAGCCTAACCAATGGACACAGACAACAGGGGGATTAGGGAATGAGTGGGGAGATTGGAAGGGGGAGTAATGGGGGGATAAGGACACGTATGTAATACCTTAATCAGTAAAGCAATTAAAAAAAGAAAGAAGAAAAATAAAAAAACACAAAAAAATGTAGAGTCCATGTATCTGTGGAGCTATCAATTTGCTAAGATTAATTGATCAAATGATCCAGATGCTTTGAATTGCTTTATGAAATAGCCATTCTTAAACCTGTGCAGAGATTTATTACATAGTTTATGTACTTTCTATTAAGCCTTCTATCCACTATCAGCTCTGGGAAGTTCATGAAAGGTTGTATGGTAATGGGCTCTACTAGCAAAAAGGCAATTTGGTTTTGCTCTTGTATATCAATTTTCTGTGCTATCCTCATTTAAAAAAATATGTTATTGATTTTTTACAGAGAGGAAGGGAGAGGGATAGAGAGTTAGAAACATCCATGAGAGAGAGACATAGATCAGCTGCCTTCTGCACGCCCCCCACTGGGGATGTGCCCGCAACATGCCCTTGACCGGAATCGAACATGGGACCCTTCAGTCCGCAGGCTGACGCTCTATCCACTGAGCCAAACCGGTTTGGGCTATCCTCATTTTTCATCACAAAGATAAGCAGGATCTGTTTGTAGTTTGCTTAAACCTCCTTATTTGTATTCACCCGCACAGGGTGACATTATCCTATAGATTCAGAGATGGAAGATCGAGCCATTCTCTCTATCACAGAATTCATTTTTCATGTCCTTGCCTGGAAAGTGAATATAAACATCACTTTGAAAATTTTTGCTCATCATTTTAAAGATGTTCATTTTTGTTGTTGTTTGTTTTTTTTGTTTTACCCCACAGGCAGATCTGTCTGTGGCAGTTTCTGGTTACCACTAGCTACCACAAATTTAATAAACACACTCTAAATTATATTTACAGAGTTGATTGAAAGAAAAACCAGGTCCAATATGCAAGCTAGAAAAATATAAAGACTTAATATGAGGTGACATACTCAAATCACAAAGATAATTTGTTACCTTAGCAAATGTTCTACTTAATATTCTGTTGGAAGGTACATCTGCAATAAAATGCCTCATAAATATTCAGTTACTTTATACCTCTGTTCTCCAGCTCACAATGATTGTAATGATACAATTTTGTCTAAAGTGAAGGAGCAAATGGCGATTAAGCCTGCAGGCACCTGTGAATTAGCAGGGACTAGCCCCACTTTAAAATATGGAGCCAGCTCATGCAAATTATTTGTACAAGTGATTACTTGTTCACAAATGGGAACAGAATTAATGTGGCAAGACATATTTTTGAGCCCTTTAAAAAATGGAGGCCAGAGTCCATAGCTTCTGTGATTCCTCCAGTCTAAATGGACATTCAGTTGGCGCTCAACTACCTGCACAGTGTGACCTTTTGCATTTGCTTTTTTTAAACTGATTTTTTTTTGAGCTGGAAATCCCTTGTAGACTTTATCGCATTTTCCCCAGTAGTGGTATTTTGCAAAGCTATAGTATAAACAGCTAGAATATTGGCATTGATAACATTCACCAATCTTACTCAGATTCCACTTGTTTACTTATACTCATTTGTGTGTATGAAGTTCTATACAGTTTTTTTCAGATGTGACAGTTTCTACCACCACAGTCAAGATATTGAACAGTTTCAATTCCATACGGATTCCTAATGTTACCCTTTTATAAACACTCCTATATCCCGTCTGCCCTTTCCTGCCACTCCACTCTCCTCTCTGCCTCCCTAACTCTTGAAAACCACAAATATGCTCTTCTTTCAAAACTTTTGTCATTTCAAAAATGAATCATACAGTATATAACCTTTTTGGATTGGATTTTTCCCCCTATTACTCAGCATAATTCTCTGGAGATCCATCCAAATTGTTGCTTGTATCAATAACTCATTCCTTTCTACTGCTAAATAGTATTCCATGGAGTGAATATACTAAAGTTTGTTTAGCCATTCACCTATTAAAAGACATCTGGACTAATTCCAATTTTTGCCTATTAAAAATAAAACCTGCTATTAACAATTGTGTATAGGTTTTTATGAGGGCATGAGTTTTTATTTATCTGGGGTAAATGCCCAGGAGAATGATTGCTAGCCCGTGTGGTAGTTACACATTTCTTTTTATTTTTTAAAAAATATATTTTATTGATTTTTCACAGAGAGGAAGGAAAGGAATAGAAAGCCGGAAACATCGATGAGAGAGACGTCAATCAGCCGCCTCTTGCACGCTCCTCACTGGGGATGTGCCCGCAACCAATGCACATGCCACCGACCAGAATCGAACCAGGGACCCTTCAGTCCACAGGCCGACGCTTTATCGACTGAGCCAAACCGGTTTCTGCCATTTATTTTTTTTTATGTAAAACTGTCAGAATGCTTTCCAAAGTGCCTGTATGATTTTTATATTCCCACCAGCAATGCATGAGTGATCCGATTTCTCTTCATCCTTGCCAGCATGTTGTGTTGTCACTAGTTTTCATTTTAAACAGTAGAGGCCTGGTGTACGAAATTCATGGATGGGGCGGCGGGGATGGGGGTGTCCCTTAGCCCAGCTTGCACCCTCTCCAACCTGAGACCCCTCGAGGGATGTCCATCTGCCCATTTAGACCCTTGGGATCGGGCCTAAACGGGCAGCTGGACATTCCTCTCACAATCCAAGACTGCTGACTCCCAACTGCTGGCCTGTCTGGCTTCCTGATTGTCCCTAACCACCATTATGGTTGATATTAATTGTAGGGTTGTTGGTGGCATTCTTTCTCAAGTTGAAATAAATATCCTCTATTCCTAACTTGCCAATATATTTTATCATGAATGAATCTGAGACATTGTTAGATGCCTCTTCTATATCAGATGAACTTGTTTGCTAAATCATTCTAATTAATTGCTAGGCTTAGAATTTTAAAGAATCATTAATTCCTATCGATCCTGGTTTAAAAGGCACTGACATTTAATTGGATTGCCTTTATTTGGGATATGAAGGACTCTTCAAGGCAAAATTGTTTCAGGGCATAGTCATAATTTAGGGTTCCCACTGGGTTTCCATCCTTAGGCTGCCAAGGGCACCTTCATATTTTGGTTTAGAGCTCTCCTCTAAGGTTTATGGGTTTCTGCTTTTTCTTGAGCTGTTCAGCACTTGCAGAATGTGGGCTTTTATTATCTAAGTTTCTCTCTCCATGGTTCTTTTAGGTAGTCTCTTCATTCTCCTGGGTTTCGGATGCTTTGTGAAAATTGAATGCATGAATGTATGGGTACAGATAATTAAAGCACTGGCTCATATTGTCTTCTTCTTCTCTACATATTTTACCTGCAGAAACCTCATCTTCTCAACACTGTGCCTCTCTGGGCCTCATCTCTAAATGAAAGGATTGAATACAATCTCCAAGACTTAGTTGTAAAATTCTGTGATTTTAATTAAAGAAGACTTCTTATTAATAAAGACTTTAGAAGAAAAACTTGGAACAAATAATCCCTCTGGGAGGGAAAAAGTCTTTACTCTGAAAGATTCAATTGGGGATTTGCTGAAATATGTAAATCCAGGCTTCAGGTTAAAATGAAGCACTGTAAGCTGCATTATTTCCTAAGAGAAGTGCCACCAGCTTGCAATTTTGTTCAATTAATTTGCTTCCTTTTGAGATGCTTAACAATTAACATCTATAGCTCAGACCTCTCTAGATTAAAATATCATGCCTAACTCCCATCCATTGTGTTCTAAAAGAGTTTCCCATTGCAAGTTGGGACTCCTTTAATAGTGTTGCTTGAAAACTGCATCACAGAACATTAGATATTTGTGGTATTTCGTTTTTTTATTGTTTTTCTAAAAAGTAAATGCAGCTCCATTAATCATTTATAAAGAAATGAAAATTGTGAATTCTTCTTTCACAAATTAGTGCATTCATAGACTTTCAGACTCTGGAATGGCACACTTCTCAAATGTCATATAAGTGATATTTCACAGGTTTGCTAAGCCAGTTGGCTGAGGTAAAGCCAGATGGAAACCAAGATCCTGACAATTCTTTACTTATAGTCATAGAAAAATTTGAAGGCAAAAATCTTGAGATATATAGTGTGTTGCTAAAATATACATTTCTTAATAAGACTTAACAGAATGTGAATCACTGATAATTTAAACAATGTTGTAATATTAAGTCGAAAAGTACTTCTTTTGTAAAATTTATTTTTATTGTTGAAAGTATTGCAGATGTCCCCTTTTTCCCACCAATTGACCCTCACCACCCCATCTCTGCCCACCAAGACCTACTGCATTGTTGTCTGTGTCCATAGGTTATACATATATGCATATACATTATTTGGTTAATCTCTTCCCTTCTCCCTTCCCTCTGAGATTCATCAGTCTGTTTATGCTTTTATGTCTCTGGATCTATTTTGTTCATCAGTTTATTTTGTTCACTAGATTCTACATATAAGTGAAATCATGTAATACTTGTATTTCTCTGACTGGCTTATTTCACTTAGCATAATACTCTACAGGTCTTACCATGCTGTCCCAAAGGTTAAGAGAACCTTTTTTACAGCTGCATAGTATTCCATTGTATAAATGTATCACAGCTGTTTTATCCACTCATCTACTGAAGAATACTTCAGTTGTTTCCAAATCTTAGCTATTGTAAATAGTACTGCTATGAACATAAGGGTGCATATATTTTTCTGATGAGTGTTTCTGATTTCTTGGGATATGTTCCCAGAAGTGGGGTCACTGGGTCAAAAGGCAGTTCCATTTTAATTTATTTACTTTTAAAATATATTTTATTGATTTTAGAGAGGAAGGGAGAGAAAGAGAGAGATAGAAACATCAATGATGAGAAAGAATCATTGATTGGCTGCCTCCTGCATGCCCCATATTGGGGATCAAGTCCACAACCCAAGCATGTGCCCTTGGCCAGAATTGAACCTGGGACCCTTCAGTCCACAAGCCAATGCTCTACTCATTGAGCCAAACCAGTGAGGGTAAGGCAGTTCCATTTTTAATTTATTTGAGGAGCCTCCATACTGGACGTGGAGAAATTATAGAGGGAAAAGAGAAGAGGTACTGGGACAAAGCCTTGAAGAACTCTAATAATTAATAACCAGGTAAAAATAGGATGAGTCTGCAAAGAAGATAAGGGAATAACCAGATAAAAAGGAGAAAATCCAGCAGCATGTTATGTCATAGAAGTCAACAAAAGTATCTAAAGAAGGATGAAGTGGCCAACATTGTCAAAAGTTATTGAGAGGTCCAGTAAGATGAGAACTGAAAAAGTACTTATATATTTACTTGGAGCCAATTGGGGAATGCTGTTTAGTTTAATGATGATGGCAGAAGCCAGGTTAGTGAGCTAAAGAATGGAGCAGGAAAAACAAACTCCTAGATACAGAGGACAGGCTGACAGCTGTCAGAAGGGAGGAAGGCTGGGTGACTGGGTGAAATAGATGAAGGGATTAAACAAACAAACAAACAACCTCTTATAGATATAGAAAATAGCATACTGATTGCCAGCGGGAAGGTGGGTAGGAATAGATGGAAGAGGGTAAATAGGGATAAGTGGTGATGGAAGAAGACTAGGCTTTGGATGGTGAGCTCACAAAGCAATGTGCAGATGATGTACTAGTATTATAGAATTCTACATTTGAAACTTATATAACTTTATTGACTATGTAACCACAATAAATTCAATTTAAAACAAAAGAACAGGGCAGGAGAACTTGGAGTCAGACAGTATAGTTAATTTTTTTAAAGAAATTTGAATGTGATGGGGAAGACAGAGATAGGGTACTATCTGTAGAAGAATGTGAGATTTTTATATTTTATTTCAAGAGACTATAATATGTTTTACATGAAGAGGGAAAGGCTCCTTTAGGAAAGGAGGGATAACTGCGGGTGTAACTGTTGCTGAGACATTAGTGCAGCTAAGTTTTTATCTGTTGACTTTATTTTTTCTTATAAAGTAAGAGGCATGATTATTTGATAAATATGTGGTGTAGAATTTGATAAAGGGGAAGATCATAAACAGCTAGTACAGATAGTGAGAGCATAAATTGACCAGAGAAAAGTAGTAGGATGGCTGGGCAGTTGTGAAAAGAATATTTGAGGTTGAGATGCCATGAATTTAGAAATACTATTCATCCTTTTAAGTGTCTGTGTTCAGCAGTGCTTGACTGCTCATGTCCAGATATGAAGGCAATGGATAGTTAGGCTGGTCCAGATGTGGTGGAAGTGAGCTGAGGAAGAGAACTCTACCAGCCAGGCTCCTGAAGGGTCTCTTTGTCTTCAGTGTTTTCACATTCCTACCTATCCTGTATACTGCCAAAAAAATTATTTTCCTTAAAGACTACTTTAAAAAATATATTTTTATTGATTTCAGAGAGGAAGGGAGAGGGAGAGAGATATAGAAACATCAATGATGACAGGGAATCATTAATTGGCTGCCTCTTGCACGTCCCCCACTGGGGATCGATCTCACAACCCCGGCACGTGCCCTTGACCGAAATCGAACCCGGAACCCTTCATTCTGCAGGCCAACGCTCTATGCACTGAATCAAACCAGCTACAGCAAGACTAATTTTGATCAACTCCTTCACCTTCTTCAAGAACCTGCACCCTTCCAAATGGTGTAGTGGATAAGAGCACAGCTGATAGACCTTGGTTTGAACTCTTTGTGAACCCAGCAATTCATGTAAACTTTCTGACACTCTGTTTCTTCAATTGGAAATGGGGTTAATTGTAATATCTACCTTATAAGGTTATTAGGAACATTAGATTATATAGCATGTAGCACAGTGGTTAGCCTGTAATAAATGCATGAAAGCTGCTATGTTATATTCTCTTACCTGTCCACCTTCCCCTTTAGGTTTCAGCCTAGTTTGAAATTCTCTCTCACCCCTATTTAACATACTTTCTCCCAGTTAGACTGATCTTTTCACTGCCATGTGCCTTGCCTTCTCTACCCAAATATCATAACTTCTCAAAGGCCTGCATCTTCTAAATGAAAGCTTCCTCATTAGCTTGAAAAGTGTTTCTCACTGCACTGATCTCCCACTGCACTTTTGGAACCTGATTAAATTTCATTGTTTACTTTATTATAAGCAGTATTATTATTTTATTATGTTTTTTATTGTTTTGTTGAAAAAATTATTATACCAGGGCAACAAAAGCATATTTATAGTTATAAACAATAATTAATAAACAAATAATACAAGAATAAACTGTTTTGTGTACTCATAACTGTAAAATCTACTTTTACCCAAACCAACATTTTGTCGAAAATATTTTAGTGATATAAGACTTTTCCAATAAGAGTGTGAGCTCTTTGAGCCAAAGAATCATGCCATAACTCTGTGCATTTCTTATAGGATCTAGAATAGTATTTACAATACTTGTTAAATTTAATTTACTTAAGTTGATACATAAGCCAGGCCCCAATGACTACTAAAGTAGAGTACACAGACAATACATTAGAGCATCTATTTATACTTATCATATTCGTTGACAGTTCTATTTTTGTGTAGGTTTATAATGTATATCATATAAATTTATTATACATACATACATAGAGGATTGAAAAAAGTAAGTGGTGCATATTCAAGAAATTTTAATATTGGGGTTCCAGATAAAAACATTTTTTCTATAGTATTTAAGTGAATAATAGAAATTTGATCCAGTCTAAAATAGCAAGACTGTGGTGGGCACATAATGTAATATACAGATCATGTATTACAGAAATCTACCCTTGAAATCTATATAATCTTAATAACCAATGTCACCCTAATAAGTTTAATAAAAATAAAGAGAAAAATAAAATAGTAAACCTTTATTTACCACAAATAATTATTTTTTGATAACTTACTGTTTTCCAGGTGCTATGCTGAATGTCTTACATGCATTAATTCAATTCTCAAAACAATTTAATAAGGCAGGTATTATTATCTCACATTATAGAGGAGGAAATTGAAGCACAGAGGGGTTAAGTAACTAGTTCAAGGCTATATAATGAGAAAGTGATGAGCCAGGTTTAAAACTACATCTATCTTAATCCAAAGCTGGATCGATTATTTGAAGATTTTTAACTACACAATTCAATTTCTTTAATAGATATAGAACTATTCAAGTTCTTTATTTCTTAAGTAAGTTTTGATAACTTGGGTCTTTCAAAAAATTGGTCCAGAGGAGAGGAAGATGGCTGCTGATGGGAAGGCAGGATGCAAGATAGTGTGTGAGTGAGAGAATGAAAGGAGAGTGTGTGGACGTATGGGGGGAGTGTATATTTGTGAATGAGGGACAGCTATATTCCAAGGGACTGTTGGGGACTGCTGGACTGGGCTCCCCTGACCGGGCAGCCTCCACTGCTGCTGAAATCTCTCCCAGAGCGACTGGCTCTGCCACAGAGACTGCGCCATCTTGAAGAGGAGAGTGGCTGTGATCAGAAGTCTAGCCTTACTTTCAACTGGGAAGAATTGAATACCAGCCGGGACACTACCACCACAACACCCAGGGACCAGCTGAGAACCCATGAACACTGGGTCTCAAGTAGCACAAATACATACTCAGATGAGATCTGCACTTTCTGACGGAAAGGTCAGATTTTGTTCAGAGAAAGGTGAAGTCTGAAATCCAGGCTGGAGGGAGAAATGTGTGCAGCAGGATCTAGAGGTTCAGAGTAAGTCTATGCCCCACATAATCTGCAGCCATTGGGGCCAGCACAGTCCACGCATGTGGAAGGGGGTCCTGGCAGAAGGAACTCTAGAAATCAACCTATAGCTGGGCTTGGCTGTGCACAAGAAGGCAGCCCAAAGTTTTACCAGTAAACCAGCTGTGCTGTGACAGTAGAAAAAGACTTGTACAGAGATGTGCGCAGAGTCGCGCAGAGTACCAGGGTAAAAATGTTGTGAGTTCGTGCACTTACTCTGGCTTCTTTTTCTCTTTAAATCCTTGCTTTTGATTACTAAGCCCAGTATAAAGGATCACCCAATTAAACACTCTAAGAGACTGCAAGGGAAAGTTGTTTTTGTGGAAGCTGGGGATCAGAATGGGGAGAAAAGATCAGAAAACCAGCTCTGGGGTAATCTATTTCCCCAAACCAGTATTAAGTATGGCAGGGAAAACAAAATCTAAATACTGGGTAGAGAGGACTTATAGCTCAGGAAGTCAATACAGAAACACTGCTGCCCGAGGGTTGAATCACAAACTGACTCTTGTGTAAATACAACTAAAGGCAGGCTGAGAAACAAAGGAATATTACCTGCTTGAAAACAGGATTGTGGTTTATGACACAGAGGAGTGGTGGAATGCAGGGAACTTTGATACTGTCCTGACTACCTACAAAAAATAGGCATGCCAAACAGAACAGTAGAGGAAGTGAATGATATTCACTACTGCAGATTTTTATTTTTTATCTTTTACTTAATTAACTATTTCTTTCCTCACTTAATTTTCCCTTTTTAATTTTTATATTTTAATTTTATTTTTTACTATTTTTTATTAATGTATTATATGTGTACATATCTTCTCATTGCCCCTCACCCACATTCCCAAGCATGTCCTAAACCCCAGTGTCCAGTGTCCACTGGTTGTGCTTATATGCATGCATTCAAGTACTTTGGTTGATCTCTTATCTACCCCACCTCTCCCTAACCTTCCCACTGTAATTTGACAGTCTGTTTGATGCTTTACTGCTTCTGTGTCTATCCTTTTGTTCATCAGTTTATAATGTTCTTTATTGTCCATAAATAAGTGACATCATGTGGTATTTTTCTTTCATTGACTAGATTATTTCACTTAGCATAATGCTCTCCAGTTCCAACCAGATTGCTACAAATGGTAAGAATTCCTTCTTTTTTATGGCAACTTAGTATTGCACTGTGTAGATGTACCATAGTTTTCTAATCAATCATCTGTTGATGGGCACTTAGGCTGTTTCCACATCTTAGCTATTGTAAATTGTGCTGCTATGAACATAGGGGTGCATATATCCTTTCTGACTGTTGTGTCTAGTTTCTTGGGATATATCCCTAGGAGGGGTATTACTGGGTCAAATGGGAGTTTCATTTTTCGTTTTTTGAGGAAACTCCATACTGCTCTCCACAGTGCTTGCATCAGTCTGCATTCCCACCAGCAGTGCACGAGGGTTCTTGTCCTTTGTTGATTTGTTCATGATAGTCATTCTGACAGGAGTGAGATGATATTGCATGGTCATTTTCATTTGCATTTCTCCGATAATCAGTGACTTTGAGCATGTTTTCATGTGTCTCTTGGCCTTTTTTTCTGTCTTCATTCAAAAAAGATTGTATTTAGGACGACCACGTGAGACCCTCAGTAGAGAAGTGCAGACGCAATCGGAACCTCCTGTTTCAGCGAGATCATGTTTCTCCAGTATTACCTCAATGAACAGGGAGACCGGGTCTATACTGGTACTGGCACAAGAACAGACACATAGACCAGTGGAATAGAACAGAGAATCTGAAGAAGTTTGATCCTATGGGACAACAGACCTGCCCGGCCCATCCTACTCGGTTCTCCCCAGACGACAAATATTCACGACACCAAGTCACCATCAAGAAACGTTTCAAAGTGCTGATGACCCAGCAACCGCGCCCTATACTCTGAAGGTCCCTTAAATTTCATGTCTCTCTTGCCACCGGCGACTCCTCTGAGACTTTTCGGAAGCCAAGCTTTTCAGTCTGTGAGCCTTGAATTGAAGCCTTCTTACCACCCTTGCTCTTTGGAATCGGTGTCGTCATTACCTTAGATCATGCTTGTGTGAAGCAATGATGGTAACACACTCCCCTTAAAGAAAACAAATTTGAGTCTGCTTTTCATATTTTTGACTGCCACGTTATTAAAATGATTTGAAAGAAAAAAAAAGATTGTATTTAGGTCCGTTGCCCACTTTTTTATTGGATCATTTATCTCCCTTTTAATAAGTTGTATAAATTGCCTGCAAATGTTGGAGATTAAACATTTATCAGTGATAACATTTGAAAATATGTTCTCCCATACAGTGGGCTTTCTTGTTGTTTTGTTGATGGCTTCTTTTGCTGTGCAAAAGCTTTTTATTTTGTTGTAGTCCCATCTGTTTATTTTCTCTTTAGCTTCCATTGCCCTTGGAGCAGTATCAGTGAAGAAGTTCCTTCAGCATGTCTGGGATTTTGCTGCCTGTGGATTCCTCTAGTATTTTTATGGTTTCCCACCTTATGTTTAAGTCCTGTATCCACTTTGAGTTAATTTTTGTATATGGTGTAAGTTGGTGGTCCAGTTTCATTTTTTTCCAAGTATCTGTCCAATTTTCCCACCACCATTTATTGAAGAGACTGTCTTGACTCCATTGTAAATTCATGCCTCCTTTGTCAAAAATTAACTGAGCATAGTGGTTTGGATGGATATCTGGATTCTCTGTTCTATCCCACTGGTCTATGTGTCTGTTCTTGTGCCAGTACCAGGCTGTTTGGAGAACAGTTGCTGTGTAATACAGCTTGAGATCTGGTATTGAGATCCCACCTACTTTATTCTTCTTTCTTAGGATTGCTGTGGCTATTCGGGCTCCATTTTGTTCCAGACGAATCTTTGGAGAGTTCTTTCTAGGCCTGTGAAATACGTCATTGGTATTTTAATGGGTAGTGCATTGAATCTATAGATTGCTTTGGGTAGTATGGACATTTTAATGATGTAGATTCTCTCAATCCAAGAGCATGGTATACTCTTCCATCTGTTTACATCTTCCTCTATCTCTTTTTTCAGTGTCCTGTAGTTTTCTGCATATAGGTCTTTTACCTCCTTAGTTAAGTTTATTCCTAGGTATCTTAATTTTTTTTGGTGCGATGGTAAATGGGATTGCTTTTTTAGTCTCTCTTTCTGTAAGTTCACTATTAGTGTATAGAAATGTACAAGAGTTGGATCATTCTCTAATTTATTGTTTTCAATTACCCCTAGGACTACTATAACCATACAAACATCTACATTGGATGTCACAACTGTGACATATGATGTGTCTACTTCAAAAATCACAATAGTTTCTCCTGCTTTTACTACTTCAAAAATGACAGAGATGTCCTCCCAGATCACACCTACATCCTTTTCCTCTCCAACAAAGGCAATTTATCCGTCTGTGAAAATCATTCCAACCACTATTTTGGCTGGGGAGGTGACTCCGTTTGTAGACACCACTGACTCCTTTCTACTCAGTTTGGAGAACACTGAAGCTATGTCTTCCATTCCAAAGACCACATTTTCACCATATTTATCAACATCCCCACAGTCATTCCAAGAAGATGAGGTTACAACTCTGGGCATATTAACCGGGATTACTAACACCTCCCTATCTTCTATAACCAGTGGTAGAATAACAATTCTCACAAATACTTATTCCAGAACTATTGTTTCTAAAAGTATGATTTCATCTATTTCTTCAGATAGTTTCCATACTCCCTTGAATATTCAGATTTCCCAATATTTGACTAGCTTTATGAGCACTCCTAGACCCACAAGAAGTATAAAAGCCTCCACTTTCTTTTCTTCAAAAACAAAAACAAAAACAAAAATGATTTCCTTGTCTGAATATATTTCAAGCACTGAACTAACAAAAGGTGTCACATCTGTAAATACCACTGTTTCATACCAACCATGCGCTTCATCCAGTGCAACTCTGATCTCTTTTAAAACATTTCTTTTTTCACCTCATAGTACTAAAGCTGAATTATCTTCTACATCCCAAATGGTTGAATTTCCAGTTCTGGGAACAAGAACCACACCTAATAACACCCAGTGTCTGCTTATGACTTCCTGGAACATACTCATAACTGAAGATTCTCAATTTCCAATTTTTACCGCTACTCATTTGCCTACACCCAAGAAGATGAAAACAGAGACTCCATACCTTGTTTCTAGGTCTTTATCAACATTCACAGCCTCTAAGACTGGTCTTGTATCTGGAAATGTTATGGCAATATCATCAATTTCTACATCAAGAATTCTTCCTACCTGGGGGATGTCTGAAAGCCCTTCATCATCAATATCTTCAAGAACTATCCCTACCACTTTGGATGACATTAAGTAGACATTTGGTAATACTACCATATCTGTAACTCCTGAGACCACACACTGATCAAATCCTTCTTGTGTCACTTCAGGATCTATAATTCCAAAAAATACTACTTCACCCATGCTGACATGGGTATTATCTAGTCTTCCTTCAGGTTCCTCTCTGGCAGCAGTATCTAATACTCCTCATATTATCACTTCCTCTGCAGTAGAGGTACAGCCCACATTGGAAAATTCCTTCCAAATATAAGCACTACTACATCCACAACTACTGAAGCCTCATTTTCTCTCACATCTACTGGAGTAAGGAAGCCTTCTACAGCAACTGTGTTTTCACTACTTTCTTCCTCTTTTGAGACAATCAGGCTGGGTTCTACACCTTCCTATCTACAGAAACATTGACTTCTCCTATTGGCATGTGGTACACAGGTATGTTCCACAACATGTGCAGTGTATTACTAGTAGAATGCATGCACAATGAGCTAGCCATGTGTTCTTCAAGGTGGCCAATTCTCTGAAGGTAGAAAAGGATAAAGAAGGGTACAGGTGTCTATCTCTTTCAGTCAATGAGTATAGTGGGGACTTTATCCAAAGACAGAACTCTCTAGCCATCTTTTTTAAATCTTTGCTTTATTAAATACTAGAGGCCTGGTGCACAGAATTCATGCATGGGTAGGGTCCCTAGGCCTGGTTGGTGATCAGGGCTGATCTGTGGGGTGATGGGGGGAGGGGAGGATGGCACTCGCACATGCCTTGGCAGGTTTCTATGACACACACTAACCACTAGGGGGCAGAGCTCAACACAAAAACTGTCCTCTGGTGGTCAGTGCACTCCCACAGGGGTAGTGCTGTTCAGCCAAAAGCCAGATTCACTGCTGGCAAGTGCAGCAGTGGTGGTGGGAGCCTCTCCTGCCTCTGTAGCAGCACTAAGGATATCCAACTGCCAGCTTAGGGTGCAGGCCAGGCTGAGGGACCCATCTGAGTGCACAAATTTTGTGCACTGGGCCTCTAATATAGGATAATGCAAATGTATCTTTTTACTAAATATGACATTTCTAAGTCTCCTTTCCACCCATTTTGTTCCTGATGCTCTGACTCTGCCAATGTGAATATGGATCAGGAACCTCACCCCCTTCCAAATAAGAGTATTATGTAGTCTTAGGTCTGACATACTGAGTACATACCAGAAACCACCAGAAGACATTCCTCTGATACATGTCTCAGCCTTCTCCAAGCTTCGCCTTCAGATGACTTTTTAATACTTATCAGTGGCCAGGGAGTGTTTGGCTTCCATATTGCTCAAATTTTGGATGTTTCCTCAACTTTTAAAATTCCAAAAGTTGAAATTTAATAGGGCAGGCAATAGGAGGGGACTACAGAAAGAAAAACTGTAACAGAAAGAAATATACAGGAAATAATAAATATTTCCTCAGGACAAATGATTTTGTGAAATTATGTTTAAATTGGCTAGTAAATGGACTTGGAATATGTTGGTCAATGAAAATTGAGGATTTGGGAGATTTGTAGCATGTCTATCAATGATGTAGGGAACTGCCTAAATAATTAAAGCAAAAATGTGATGGTACGTCCTATTTTTATATTTTAATTATTATTTTTTAATGTTGTTTTGTATTAGTTTTGGGTATACAGTATAGTGGTTAGACAGTCATATACTTCAAAAACTGTTCTCCCAATATTTCCAGTATCCACATAATTATTCTAATATTATGGATTATACTCCCTATGCTATACTTTATATCCCTAAGGGTAATTTGTAACTACCGACCTGTACTTCTCAACCCCTTAACTTTTTTCATCAATCCCCCAATCTTCCTTCTCTCTGGCTACCATCAGTCTGTCCTCTGTATCTCTAAGTCTGTTTCTGTTTTGTTTGTACCTGTTTTACTTTTGAATATACCAAAAGTGTTGGTTCTTGACCTTGAAATTAAATTAAGCAAAATTTAAGAATGATATTTCACTGTTTAGTTTCTTTAAAATAAAATTTTAAATCAAATTAACAGAAGTTAAATTTCTTGAATTCAATAAATAAAATTAATCTCCTTATTTTTAATTATAGTTTCCTTTTATAATATTGGAATGAGCTTCTCTGTTTTTGATGAAGAGCCAGCAATCCCTATTACCAGTGTTGTAAATGAATTAGCAGAAAATTGGGTAAAATAATCTTTTGAATATTTATAGTACATATAAAATATGTGAATATATATGTGTATATGTATATATATATGTGTGTGTGTGTATGTGTGTATATGACAAAGGTTGAGTATATTAAAACTAAGTTTTACTTTTTCTACCCATAATACATTTCATAGCTAATTAGTTTTGACTTTTTTCTGAAAATCTATCCACTCTGTAATCAACACCATAAAGACATATGTGTTTTTTCTTTTATAGTGTCAATGCTGGAAGCTTTTATGGGATGTTAATGTTTTAATTTGTTTAGAAGTGTGCACTCTTTTCCCACTGACACAAATTCTGTGCCTTTGCCAAATTTTCCTATTTGGGGAAAGTAGGAGAGTAATGATAACAAAGTCTGTGCTATTTAATTTAAATATACTTGTTTTCTGAATTTTTATTTTTTCTCTGTCTTACACAATAAATGTTTTATTTATCTTTACATTGTTTCTGATCATAGGAGTACTACATACTCTCTGTAAAAATCCAGAAATTGAAATTTGAAACTCAGTAAGTATACATCCTCTCTAATATTGCTCTTTGTATTAAGTACTATTAACAGTTCGAGGTATATTTTTTCAGATTTTTTCTATACATACAATATTATTGATGCATGTATATTCTTTTGTAAAAATAACTGAAATCATCATAATTATTCTAACTTCCTTTTTTACTTAACCATCTATCTTTGAGCATACTCATGATTATAAACATAGATCTACCTCACACACTTTAACAGATGCATAGGATTTCACTAGATAATTGTAAAATAGTTTTTAATTCAGGCATCCATTGGTGGACATTCATGTGTTCCTATTTTTTCTCTATTTGAAAATAAAGCTAATAATAATGCCCTTGCAATAAATTTTGGGGAGGCACTTGAGTATTTCTATAGGATAAATTCCTAGAACTGGAATTATTGAATCAATTGTTGAATATTACACATTTTAATAGCTATTATTAAATGACCTCCCAGATAGGTGATAAAAAACCTGCATCCCACCAACATTAAATGATCATGTCTGTTTCCCTTCTTTTCCCATAAACATTTATCTTCAAGTGTATAGGACATGATTATAAGTTTGACATGATTGGTTATAGTCATCTACTAGGGTTGCCATAACAATATGATACACTGGGTGGATTGAACAAAAGACATTTATTTTCTCACTGTTCTACAGACTGGAAATCCAAGATCAAAGTACTAATAGGGGGCTTACAGATGGCTAACTTCACTTTGTGCCATCACATAATTCTCTCCCTCTCTCTCTCTCTCTCTCTCTCTCTCTCTCTCTCTCTCTCTCTCTC
>JAAGEH010000015.1:14475792-14497329 GCA_011751065.1 Lasiurus cinereus | reverse complement strand
TCTTTCTTTCTTTCTTTCTTTCTTTCTTTCTTTCTTTCTTTCTTTCTTTCTTTCTTTCTTTCTTTCTTTCTTTCTTTTTGGCCTACTTAATAATATAATGCTACATAATAACATTCCAAAAAAGTTTTAAAGAAGACAAAAGAGAGCCGAGACCGATTTGGCTCAGTGGATAGAGCGTCGGCCTGCAGACTGAAAGGTTCCAGGTTCAATTCCGGTCGGGGGCATGTACCTTGCTTGCGGGCACATCTCCAGTGTGGGGCGTGCAGGAGGCAGCTGATCGATGTCTCTCTCTCATCGATGTTTCTGACTTTCTATCCCTCTCCCTTCTTCTCTGTAAAAAATCAATAAAATATATTAAAAAAAAAGAAGACAAAAGAGAAAAAGAGTCACTCAGAGTCCCATCACTTGAACACAGCTGTTTTCAGGTCAGTATATTTTTTCATTTGGTTTTTGCTGCATTTCTTTAAGTTTTATGTAGTGATAATCAGTCCTTATATCAATAATGGAATTTTTGCTTTGGCCTTGTTCTCAGTGGTTACAGCATTGGCCCATGCACCAAAAGGTGTTGGGTTCAATTCTGGTTAAGGGAATGTATCTGGGTTACAGGTTCAATCACTGTCTCCAGTCAGGGCCTGTGCAGGAAGCAACCAACCCCCCCCTCTCTCTCCCTTCTTGTGTCCCTTCTACTCTCTCTAAAAAAATCAATGGAAAAATACCCTTGAGTGAGGATTAAAACAAAAATAACAATGGAATTTATCCTTTCATTCAATGGTTTATCAATATCTGCCATGTTTTATAATCATCTTTTTTTTCAAAATATGTAGGTTGTGTGTGTGTGTGTGTGTGTGTGACAGTCATCTTCTTAACAACCATTTTGAAAAACTGCTTCAGAAACTAATTTGTTGATGGGCCATAATAATTTACTAAGTCACTCTTCTATTGTAGACCTTATAATTTTCCTTCTTAAAATCATTAGCCCCTCTTCTATTACTCTGTGCTGTTAATGGTTTATGCATTAAGTTAAGTGGACACAGCAAAGAAGCAGCCAGTTTTGATAGAAGCTTTACAAGCTCTCCTTTGGAGGGCAACATCTTGAATTGTAGTCTACCTCTTACTTCTTACTTCTAATTAGTCAGGAAATCATGCATCTTTTTAAAAAGTTCAAATTCAGAGCTCACATCTAGCCTTTCCTTTACAATCACACAGCCACTACTCTGGTGCAGGACCTTAACATATCATGCCCACTATTAGAGTAGTTTCCTTGTTTTCTAATTGTCCATTACCCACCAGCTATACTCCATACTGCTGCCAGAGTGATTTTCCTAAAATATGGTTGCCATCATGCCACCTTCCTACTCTGGTTTCACATTGCCTCAAGAATTAAGTCCAAACCCCGCAGGCTCCCTTCTTTAATGCATTCCAGCCAAAAAGGGTCATTTGCCATTATGAACTCAATAGGTGTCGCCTCATGTCTTTTTTTTGCTTATGCCATTTGCTCTGTTACTGCTGCTGGTGGTGGGGCTTTCTAACTCTGTCCTTTCAGCACCAGCTTAGCTCAAAAGTTGCAAGTAAGTTTTCCTTGCTTGGTGGTTTGATACGTTCAATTTTGTTCTTATCCTATCTTGCCTATTAAAGGTAGTTACATTTACAGTCTCAAATCACCAAGATACAAGCTCCTTGAGGGACGAGACCCCTCCCTGTTTGTCTTCACTATCTGCTACCAATCCTAGAACACAGTGGGTGCTCAGTAAATGTGTTAGTTGACTTGAAATGAACTGGCTTGAACTAGATGAAGCAGAGTGGAGGGTAGATGATGAGGGTGAATAAACTACAGAGGATGCTATACTAATTGCCTTGAGTAAATAGATTCTAACAGGAATGTGGTTAAGAAGGGAAATGAGGGTAAGGAGACCTGTCCAGAAGGGCAAAATCTCTGCTTTAACTCTTGGTTCACTGGACATTGTCATGCCCCATCTCAGGCTTTCTTGCCTGCTTATATTACCTTTCTAAGAGCAAAATTTTCTTCACTTTACAAACTCTGGGCTTCCTCCTTTGCTGTCTCAGCAAGGAGGCTGGGAGTGAGCAAAGAGGGGAGGTATGCCAGAGATAAACCCTTATCCTTCATCATTTGCTTTAGGACTATTCTGACCTCATCTTCCAATGAGATAATTTGAGGTTCCTCTCTCCTCCCCTTTTCAGTTCCATCAGCCTGGATACCGGAAAATCTCAGTGGGAAAAACCAAAGTTTAAACAATGCCAATTGCTTGAAGACCTTCCTGATAAAATTGTGGATCTTGCTAATATTACTATCAGTGATGATAAGACTGTTTTGTATACATAGATGAAATAATGGAACCTCAGTTAGTCTACTTGCCCTGAGATCAGAAAGAGAACAGGAAAACGAAACTCACATAGAAAAATCTACCTTACAGAACTCTAGTCCCAGAAATTAGGTAGTTCATGTTTGTGCAGGTAGGAATGGAGCATGACAAGTTAAGACTATCAGTGCTTTTTGTTTTATAATTTTTATTTTATTTAAAAAATTTTGTTAATTATTATTTTAAATTTTATTTTATTTTAAAAATGTTTGAATAGGTAATACTTCACATAGTTTACTATTGCAAAAACAAAACAAAAAATACAGTGAAATATCTCCTTTCCAGAGCCATTCAGTTAATATCCACAGAGATATTTTATGCACCTATAAGGAAATTTATATATGTGTGTGTATATGTATATGTACACATGCATGATGCATACATGTATATTCTATCTTTTGTACAAAAAATGAAACATGCATACATGCTCTCCTGAACCTTGCTTTTTTCTCTTAAAAATATATTTAGGAAATTATCATATTAGTATATGAAGAACTTTCTCATTCTTTTTTCCACAGCATTGTACTATACTGCATATATTTCTTCAACATGTCTCCTATGGGTGGGCATTTAAGTTGTTAATAACATTTTGTTTTTTAAAAGCTGCTGTAATGGATATCATGTATATGTCATTTTGTGTAAATTGGGTATTCTTGAAGCATAAATTCCTAAAAGTAGAATTGCTGGGTCAATCATGCTTTTGATGGTGTCAAAATGCTCTCTGTAATAGTTGCATCAATTTATATTCCCATTTGCAAGGCATGAAAGTATCTGTTTCAGAATTCTTTCATCAACACAGCATGGTATCACACTTTTGTATCTTTGGTGATTTGATAAGCAAAAATTGATATCTAAGGGTACTTTAAAATTTTTTATGGAGATACTCAAATATAATAAAATTCACCTATTTAATTCCGTGGTTTTTAGTATATTCTCTAGATTATTCAATCATTGCAATTAATTCCAAAACATTTTAATCACTCCAAAAAGAAACCTCTATACACATTAGCAGTCACTCTTTATTCCTCTCTCCTTCCAACCCCTGGAAACCTCTAATCAACTTTGTTTCTTGCTTAATTTTAGTTTTTGTAGTAACAACCCATAATATGATATCTACCTTTTTGTTAAATTTTAAGTGTATAATACATGACTATTGGCTATAATAGGTACAATGTTATACAACAGATCTTTAGAACTTATTCATTTTGCTTAACTGAAATTTTATGCCTGTTGATTAGGAACTTCCCATATCCTCTTCCCCCAACCTCTGACAACCACCATTTTACCCTGTGCTTCTGTGAGTGCAACTATTTTTTAGATTTTACATATAAGTGAGATTATGCAGTATTTGTCTTTCTGTGTCTGGCTTATAACACTTAGCATAATATTCTCAAGATCCATTCAAGCTTTTGCAAATGGCAAGATTTTCTTTGTTTTGTGGCTGAATAGTGTTCCATTGTATATACATCATTTTCTTTATTTCTTTTTATTTTTTAAAATATATTTTATTGATGTTTTTAGAGAGAAACATCGATGTGAGAGTTAAAAATTGGTTGCCTCCCATACACACCCCAACACCCCAACTAGGGACTGAACTCACAACCTGGGCATGTGCCCTCACCGGGAATCAAACTGGTGACCTTTAAGTGTACTGGAGGATGCTCAACCAACTGAACCACATTGGGCAGGGCTACCCATTTATTTCTTGATGTACACTTAGGTTGTTTTCACATCTTGACTATTGTGAATCTTTAATTCTCACCCGAGGATATGTTTTTATTGATTTTAAAGAGAAAGGAAAGGAGAGGGAGAGAGGGAGAGAAACATCAATGTGAGAGAGAAACATTGATCAGTTGCCTCGCTTATGCTCCCTGACGGGATCAAACCCATAACCTGGGTATGTGCACTGACCAGGAATTGAACCTGAGACCCTTCAGGTCATGGGATGACACTCTAGCTAATTGAGCCACACTTGTCAGGCACAGATATCTCTTTAATATAGTGATTTCATTTTTTTTAGATATATACCCACAAGTGGGATTGCTGGTTTATATGGTAGTCTATTTTTAATTTGTGAGGAACTTCCATACTGTTTTCCATAATGATTGTACCAATTTACATTCTTACTAACAGTGTATAAGTATTCCACACCCTGGCTAACACTTATCCTTTGATAGAAATAATAACCATCCTGACAGTTATAATATGATTTCTCATTCTGGTTTTGATTTGCATCTCTTTGATGATTACTGATGTTGGGTACCTTTTGATATATCTGTTGGCCTTTTATATGCCTTCTTCTGAAAAATGTCTGTTCAAGTGTTAGCCCATTTTTGGTTAGTTTTTTGTTTTTGTTTTTGCTATTGAGTTTTAGCTTTTGTGTATTTGGGGGATTAACTCATTATCAGATATATGTATGGTTTGCAAATATTTTATCCCATTGTGTAGGTTGACTTTCCACTCTGTTGATTGTTTCTTTGCTGTCAGAAGCTTCTTTTTATGTTGTCCCACTTGTTTATATTGTTGCTGCTGTGCTTTTCATCACATATAATAAATATCAATGTCATGAGTTTTTTCCTTATGTTTTCTTCAAGAAGGTTTATAGTTTCAGATCTTATATTTAAGTCTTAAATCTATTTTGAATTGATTTTTGTGTATAGTGTAATATAAGGGTCAATATCATTGTTTTGCATGTGGATATCCAGTTTTCCCAACACCATTTGTTGAAGAGACTATCCTTTTCCTATTGTGTATTTTTTGCACCTTTTGTTGAAGATCAGTTGATGGTTTATGCGTGGATTTATTTCTGAGCTCTTTATTCTGTTTCATTGTTTTATATGTTTGTATTTATACCAGTATCAGACTGTTTGACTATGGTAGCTTTGTTTTGACTAATATATTTTGATATCAAGGAGTGTGATGACTTTGTTCTATTTTCTCAAGACTGATTTGGCTATTCAGGGTATTTTGTGGCTATATATGAATTTTAGAATTCCTTTTTGTTATTTCTGTAAAAAAATGTCATTGGCTACACTAGTTTAGTGAAATCTAATTCCCCTGAATTGTACATCCTCTGATGCTACTCCTTACAAGAGGCAGCCTTCAACATGTACACATTTCATTTTCTCTGACCATCAGGAATGACTGTGGTTCTACCTGAGTTTTCTTTGAGTGTTTCTTTGTCTTTCTCCTCCTTAAGCTTTTGGCTGGTCTGCCTCTATTAATATCACATCCATCTGTTAGTGTCCTAATTGCTAGTTGATCACTGTTTTTTTAAATGTAACTTTATTGTTGAATGTATTACAAATATCTCTCATTTTTCCCCCAACCTGCACCCACCCCCCACTCCCAGGCTCTCACCACACTATTGTCTGTGTCCATGGGTTATGGTTATGCATATATGCATATAACTTCTTTGGTTAATCTCTTCCCACAATGCCCCATACACCTTCCTTCTGAGATTCATCAGTCTGTTCCATGCTCTGTTGTTTTTAACAAAATCATGGGTCATAAATTGCTCCAAGGTATGATTCAATTAAAGTTTGTTCCAGAGATGGAGTGCTGCTGGTCTTTAAGACTTCTTTCTACTTTCCTCTGGGCAAAATATGTATCCTATAGAGCAAGAGCTTAAGGGTGTGTGTGGGTGGATGGGTGGGTGGAGGTGGTGTATGTGCCCTTCATCAGATGCTTCATCTGGCTCTTCCCTACACAGCAGGAGCTGTGTTTGTATTTGAGAATTAGGGAAACTTATTGCTGGCAACCAGCTGCTTCCACTATCCAGCATAGATTGTCTACAATCCTAATCAGAAAGATGGGAACTGCAAATGTTCACTGGCTGTCAAACCAATTCAGAATATCTCTTATACCCCAGGGACCTGGGGGAGATGGTGACTGCTACTTGGCTGCCTAGCCCAATGGAACAATATATCCACAAAGCAGAGCTTTGAGAGATGGGTGCAGGTCCAGCTCATATGCCATGGCCTCCCACTTATACTTACCAAGTTTCTGCAGATTTTGTTGAATGTATGCATCTCAATTTGTTGTAATATCTCCCATCAATCTCAAGAGACTTGAATGATTGCTTTTGATCATTTTGACCAGTGTAATAGATGTCTCTCTTGGTGATCTTTTCCACAAGCCCCTCCTTACACTACCATTCTGAAAGTCCTGCGTACCCTTATCCATGTTCTTTTAAGTATGCATAAAGATTTTCCTCATATACTTTCAGTTTATATACGCCTTGTCAGGCATAACTCTACTGTATAAAGTAGTTCATGCTACATTGAAAAGTTGGAAATTGGGGCACAGGCATTCCAGGTATTGCAGAATAGCTCTACAAATAATGGTGTTCTAGAAAATGTTTAATGAACAACTTTTCCAAAAAAGGTAATGATTCATAGCATTTGCTGATTTCCTGAATGTAATAGTCCACCCATGTCTAAATATAGACCACATCATGTAGTTACTGAACATGAAGTTGGTAAGAGATGCACAGATACAGTAGGTATTTTTAAAAATCACAAGAGCATATATTATTTAAATATATAACAAAATAATTAGTAGGTAATGTTTTGAGTATCACCATTGTTGTAAAAATAACTAAGTTTATATAATTTAATTTTTAATAGTGGCTGTATTTGGCAATCAACTAGTTCACATAGTTGCTGGAAATTTAACAATTTGTCCTCATAAGTTGGTAAAAGCTGGCTACAGTATACCACAAGCCAGATCATGCATACCACTGGGCCTAAGCCACTGGTAGAGGCCATGTGTGAGGAACAGTCTCAACTGACCCCAAATAACAGCAACCTCCACTGATCAGTCCTTGGTAGCATCAACTGCTATCCATGTGAATGGGCCATTTTGGACTTCCAGTCTATTTAGCCTTCAGATAACTCTAGTCCCATCTGCCATCTGACTGCAATTGCATGAGAAACACCAAGCAAAAAACTGCTCAACTGAGTCCATTAAAAACACAGAAACATGATAGATAATAATAAATTGTTGTTTTAAGTCAGTAAGTTTTGGGGTAGAATATGCAGCAGTCAGAATTAAAATACTGGCTCATGGGAATTGCTCGATAAATAACAGATAATATTATTGTTTTGATTGTTGCAATTACTGTCATATTAATTATAACAATTTTAAGCAATGGGACTATATTCTAAAACAATTAAGGGATGATTCCTTTCCTTGCTTTTGCTTGGGGACTAAGACCCTTTATACGAGTGTAATTTGTGCTGAAATTTTATTTTAAAATCATATAACTCTAAAGGTCTAGAATTACTTTCTCCAATATAGTTGGTTTCCTAGTGGCCTGTTGTTTACTTTTATTCTGCAACAGCAGGGAGTGCATGAAGTGAAGTCACACCACTGCAGCCCAAAGAATGATGACCACAGGTAGGCAACTCTGGCTATGCCATTTATAATAAAGCCTGAACAATTTCATTATAGCAGTGGAAAGATCTGTGAGTGAATACTGTATTTTTCTTCCATCTTTAGTCTTATTGTTTTCTCAGATTCTTTAACCGATCAGAAGATAAATATAACAAGGACAAAATATTAATTTAGAAGAAACTAGTACAATCTTGTTCAATCTCCCTTCTTCCTTTCATCTCCTCAGAGAGAACTTTCTGCCTACTCAGTTTCTATGTAAGACGTTGTTGCATAGAGTGAAGTGATGGTTAAGAGTAGGAGAGGGATTGAAATTGAGATCTGTTAAGATTTCTTAATTTACATTAATAGTGAAAAAAGAATTGATTCAAAGCTTTATTGTTTTGTTTTCCCAAACAGAGTTTATTATTTGTAATGTAACCTGGGTTACGTGTGTTATGAGCATATCTCTCTGAAAATTTTCTCAACAGATCGTATTTTTCAACTATTTTCCATTGTATTTTGGTTACTGGACTTGAATGAGAGTGATTTAAGCTAGGAAGATACAAGAAGGAAGTTCGGCTTTATATGGGTTATATTAAAATCTAATTAGTGTTGTATTTTGTTTAACAAAGCT
This sequence comes from Lasiurus cinereus, assembly GCA_011751065.1. Lineage (NCBI taxonomy): Eukaryota > Metazoa > Chordata > Mammalia > Chiroptera > Vespertilionidae > Lasiurus > Lasiurus cinereus. The sequence continues at coordinate 14,488,941 of JAAGEH010000015.1, read as the reverse complement.
CTTAACTTTGAAAGTAGACAATTATTCAAACAAAAGCTATTTTATTTTTTGAATATTTAAAATTTATTTTTGAGAACAAGATATTCTCATCTATAACCAAAATACCATTAACACAACCAAGTTGTGTAACATTGTTATAATAATATCATCTAACATATAGACCCATCCACATTTTCTCTTGTCATTACCAAAATGTCCTGTTTTCCTTTTTAAAAATCCAGGATCCAATCAAAGATCATGTGTTGTATTTGATTGCCACACATATTTAGTCTCTTTTAATATAGAAACGCATGTCTGTTTTTCTATTTTCATGAAATTGATATGTTTGAAGAATCCAAGCCTCTTGTTTTTGGTAGAATATGCTATAATCTTGTTCTGATTGCTTCCAGCAATTTTTGGCAGGAATACTACTGTGATACTTATTTTCTATTGCATTGTTTCAGGTACTGCCTGCTAATTTCTCTGCTATAAAGGGGCCCTCCCGCCCCTGCCCCACATGGCAGGTATAGGTTGCTCAGAGTCAAAGAGAAGGAGTTGGGGGCAGAAGTTAGACCAGTCTGCATGGCTCCAGACCCTTACTCTTTACCATATTACCCTCTCTTCTATAAAGGATTATTTAGCCTATGAAGTTCCACAAATTACATATCTATTCTATTACTACTAGAGGCCCAGTGCATGAATTTGTGGATGGGTGAGGTACCTCAGTATGGCTGGTGATTCAGACGATTAGGGCCATCTCACCCAGTCCCAATAGGGACCGACTGGGCCAGTTGGCCTGGAGGAAGGGACCACGGGAGGTTAACCAGCCATGGGAGGTTGGCTGTGGGAGTACACTAACCAACAGGAGGTGGCACCTGCATTGAGTGTCTGTCCCCTGATGGCCAGTGGGTATCATAGTGACCAATCAACCTGTCATTTGGTCGATGGGTCATAATGGTCGCTTAGGCTTATATGTATATACTAGAGGCATGGTGCAATAAATTTGTGAATTGGGGGGGGTGTCCTTAAGCCCAGCCTGCTCCCTCTCCAATCTGGGACCCCTTGAGGGATGTCCGATTGCCCGGTTAGGCCCGATCCTATTTTGACATCCCTCTTACAATCCAGGACTGCAGGCCCCTAACTGCTCACCTTCCTGACTTCCTGATTGCCCTTAACTGCTTCTGCCTGCAAGCCTGATCACCCCCTAACCACTCCCATACCAGCCTGATTGATGTCTAACTGCTCCCCTGCCAGCCTGCTTGCTTCTAACTGCCCTCTCCCATGGGCTTGGTCATCCCTAACTGTCCTCCCCTGCAGGCCCAGCCACTCCAACTTCCTTCCTCTGCTGGCCTGGTCACTCCTAATTTATCTCCCCTGCAGGCCTGCTCCCCCACAACTGCCCTCCCTTGCAGGCTTCATTGCCCCCAACTGCCCTCCCTTTCAGGCTTGGTTCCTCCCAGTTGCCTTCCCCTGCTGGCCTGATCACCCACAACTGTCCTCCATTGCAGGCCATCTTGTGGCAGCCATCTTGTGTCCACATGGGGGAAGCCATCTTTGACCACATGGGGGCAGTCATCTTGTGTTAGAGTGACAATCTGCATATTACTCTTTAATTAGGATAGAGTCCTGGTGCACAGGTGGGGGCCAGCTGGTTTGCTCCAAAGGGTGTCCCAGATCAGGGTGAGAGTTCCCTTGGGGCATGGAACAGCCTGGAAAGTGGCCTGTGGTGGTTTGCAGACCGGCTATGCTCCCCAGTGACTCAAGCTGTGGCCCTGGGATCTGGGATTTATTTATCTTCTACAATTGAAACTTCGTAGCCTGGACCAGAGCCAAGCCATTGAAATTTTGTTGCCTTAAGCAGAGGCCTAGGCCCCCCAGGGTGTGTGGAAAGCTTGGCTTCCTCCATTGCTGGGGAAAATCAAGCCTCCTGCTCTCTCTGAGGCCACAGCCATCTTGGTTGGGATAATTTGCATATTTACTCCTGGCTGACTGGTGGATGTGGCTTGTGGGTGTAGTGGAGGTATGATCAATATGCATATTACTCTTTTATTAAGTAGGATAGGTATATTTAATGATGCTTTCAGTTTTTTAAAATAAATCTTTATTGTTCAGATTATTACAATTGTTCCTCTTTATTCCCACCATAGCTCCTTGCCATCTGGTTTCCACCCCACCCTTTGCCCTTAACCCCCATTGTCCTCATCTATAGGTGTATGATTTTTTGTCCAGTTTCTTCCCACACTCCCACAACCCTTCTTCCTGAAAATTGTCAGTCCACTCCCTTTCTCTACCCCTGATTCAATTATATTCACCAGTTTATTCTGTTCATCAGAGATTTAATATACTTGATTTTTAGATTCACTTGTTGATAGACATGTATTTGCTGTTCATAATTTTTATCTTTACCTTTTCTCCTTCTCTTTTTTGGGAATTAGGGTAATGCTGGTTTCATAGAAAGAGCTTGGAAGTGTGCCTTCCTCTTGAATTTTTTGGAATAGTCTGAGAAGGATTGGTTTTAGTTCTTCTTTGAATATTCAGTAAAACTCCCCTGTGATAGCAATACAGTCATGGTAAGAGACTTTAATACCCCACTATCACCATTGGACAAACCCTCTAAACAAAAAATGAGCAAAGGAATATCAATCTTAAATGACTCACTTGACCAGATGGAATTAATTGACATATTCAGAACATTTCACCCCAAAGCCACAGAATAGATATTCTTCTCAAGTGCACATGCGTCATTTGCAAAGATAGACCATATGTTGGGTCATAGGAAAAGTCTCTTCAAATTCAAGAAGACAGAAATCAAATCAAGTATCTTCTCAGACTACAGTGGCATAAAACTGGAAATCAACTACAATAAAAACAATCCAAAGAAATCAAACATATGAAGACTAGACAGCATACTATTAAACAATGACTGGGTTACCAGAGAGATCAAGGAAAAAATAAAAACCATCATGGCAACAAATGACAATAAAAATGCAACAATCCAAAATATAAGGGACACAGGGAAAACAGTCTTAAGAGGGAAGTTTATAGCTCTACAAGCCTACTGCAAAAAACAAGAAACAATGGTAATAAATTACCTAACCCTACAACTCAAACAGCTAGAAAGAGAGCAATAAGAAAAGCCCAGTGCAAGCAGAATAAAGGAAATGGTAAAGATCAGAGCAGAGATAAACGACATAGAGACCAAAGAAACAATTCAAAGATCACCAAAACCAAGAGCTGGTTCTTTGAAAGAATAAACAAGATTGATGAACCTCTAGCTAGGCTATCTAAGAAGCAAAGAGAGAGGATTCAAATAAACAAAATCAGAAATGAAAGAGGTGAAAGAACAACAGACCTCACCGAAATACAAAGGATTGTTAAAAAATACTATAAACAACTCTATTCCAACAAATAGGACAACCTGGAGGAAATGGACATATTCCTAGAAAAATATAACCTTCCAAAACTCAATCAGGAAGAATTTAAACATCTCAATAGGCCAATAACTATGGTAGAAATTGAAGCAGTCATCAAAAAGCTTCCAGCAAACAAAAGCCCAGCACCAGACAGCTACACAGGAGAGTTTTATCAAACATTCAAGGAAGAATTAAAACCTATCCTCCTCAGACTATTCCAAAAAATTCAAGAAGAAGGAACACTTCCAAGCTCATTCTATGAAGCCAGCATCACCCTAATACCAAAACCAGATAAAGTCAACACAATGAAGGAGAATTACAGGCCAATATCTCTCATGAACATAGATGCCAAAATCCTCAACAAAATTCTAGCAAATTGGATCCAGCAGTACATCAGAAAGATGATACACCATGACCAAGTAGGATTTATCGCAGGAATGCACGCATGGTACAATATCTGTAAATAAATAAACATGATACATCACATAAACAAATGAGAGATAAAAATCACATAGTCATATCAATTGATATAGAAATAGTATTTGACAAAATCCAACACCCTTTCTTGATAAAAACTCTCAGCAAGGTGGGAATAGAAGGATCATACCTCAAAGTCATAAAAGTCATATATGATAAACCTACAGCTAACATCATACTCAATTGGCAAAAACTAAAACCATTTCTGCTAAGAACAGGAACAAGACAGGGATGTCCACTCTCACCATTCCTCTTTGACATAGTACTGGAAGCACTAGCCATTGTTATCAGACAGGAAGAAGAAGAAGAAATAAAAGGTATCCAAATTGGAAAAGAGAAAGTAAAGCTGTCCTTATTTGCAGATGACATAATACTGTCCATAAGAAACCAAAAGACACCATAAAAAATTAATAGACTTAATTAATGAATTTGGCTTGGTAGCAAGATACAAAATTAATGCCAAGAAATCTATGGCATTTCTGTACACTAATAGTGAACTTACAGAAAGAGAGACTAAAAAAGCAATCCTATTTACCATCACACCAAAAATATTAAGATACCTAGGAATAAACTTAACTAAGGAGGTAAAAGACCTATACACGGAAAACTCCAGGACATTGAAAAAAGAGATGAGGAAGATGTAAACAGATGGAAGAGCATACCATGCTCATGAATTGGGGGAATGTACATCATTAAAACATCCATACTATCCTAAACAATTTATAGACTCAATGCACTCCATATTAACATACCAATGTCGTATTTCACAGACCTAGAAAGAACTCTCCAAAGGTTCATCTAGCATTAAAAAAAAAACCCGGAATAGCCACAGCTATCCTGAGAAAGAAGAACAAAGTAGGTGGTATCTCAATACCAGATTTCAAGCTATATTACAGAATCACTGTTCTCAAAACAGCCTTGTACTGGCACAAGAACAGACACATTGACCAATGGAATAGAATAGAGAATCCAGATATTGACCCAAACCACTTTGCTCAATTAATATTTGACAAAGGAGGCATGAACTTACAATGGAGTCAAGATAGTCTCTTCAATAAATGGTGTTGGGAAAATTGGACAGATACATGCAAAAAAAATGAAACTAGACCACCAACTTACACCATACACAAAAATTATCTCAAAATGGATACAGGATTTAAACATAAGACAGGACCATAAAAATACTAGAGAAATCCGCAGGCAGCAAAATCTCAGACATATGCCCAAGGACCTTCTTCACTGATACTGGTCCAAGGGCAATGGAACCTAAAGAGAAAATAAACAGATGGGACTACATAAAAATAAAACGCTTTTACACAGCAAAAGAAACCATCAACAAAACAACAAGAAAGCCCACTGTATGGGAGAACATATTTGCAAATGTTATCACTGATAAACTTTTAATCTCCAACATCTACAGGCAAGTTACATAACTTAATGAAAGGGAGATAAATGATTCAATAAAAAAAATGGGCAATGGTCATAAATAGAATCTTTTCGAAAGAAAACAGAAGGAAGTTCAAGAGACACATGAAAACATGCTCAAAGTCACTAATTATCCGAGAGATGCAAATCAAAACGACAATGCAATAGCATCTCACACCTGTCAGAATGGCAATCATCAAGAAATCAACAAAAGACAAGTGTTGGTGAGGATGTGGAGAAAAAGGAATCCTCGTTCACTGCTGGTGGGAATGCAGACTGATACAGCCACTGTGGAGAACAGTATAGAGTTTCCTTAAAAAAGTAAAAATGGAACCCCCATTTGACAGAGTAATCCCATTCCTAGGAATATATCCTAAGAAACTATAAACACCAATCAGAAAAGATATATTAGCAGCACAATTTACAATAGCTAAGATGTGGAAACAGCCTAGGTGCCCTTCAGCAAATGGCTAGATCAGAAAACCATGGTACATCTACATAATGCAATAATATGCTGCCATAAAAAATGAGGAATTCTTACCATTTGCAGCAACCTGAATGGAACTGGAGAGCATTATGCTAAGTGAAATAAGCCAATCAATGATAAAAAATACCACATGATCTCATTTATGGGTAATAAAGAACATTATAAACTAATGAACAAAAAGACACATAAGAAGCAGTAAAACATCAATCAGGCTGTCAAATTATAGTGGGAAGTTTAGGGAGAGGTGAGGTAGATAAGCTAATGAACACAAAATACTGGGGGGTTAGGTCATGCATGGGAGTGGGGAGGCAATTGAAAGATATGTACACATGTAATACATTAATAAAAAAAACCCCAAAAAACAAAATCTCCCCTGTGAAACCATCTGGTCCAGAGCTTTTGTTTGCTGGAAGCTTTTTGATTACTGTTTCAGTTTCTTCAGTATTTATAATCCTATTTTTTAAAATTCTTCCTTATTGAGTTTTGGAAGCTTGTCTTTTGCTGGGAATGTGTCCATTTCATCGAGGTTGTCCAGTTGATTGGAGTAGAGTTGTTCATAGTATTTTTTTTTTTACAATCCTTTGTATATCAGTAGGGTCAATTTTTACTTCACCTATTTTATTTCTGATTTTGTTTATTTGGGTCCTCTTGCTTTCCTTCTTGGTGAACCTTGTGAGAAGTTCATCAATCTTGTTTATCCTTTCAAGGAACCAGCTCTTGTTTTCATTGATCTTTTGTATTTTTTTTTGACTCTGTCATTTATTTCTTTTCTGATCTTTATTATTTTCTTCCTTCTGCATACTATGGGCTTTTCTTCTTGTTTTCTTTCTAATTCTTTAAGTTGCAAGGTTAGATAGTTTATTATCAGTTTTCCTTGTTTTTTGTTTTTTTTTTGAGATAGGTCTGTAGAGCTATGAACTTCCCTCTCAGGACTGCTTTCATTATGTTCCATAACAGTTTCATTGTTGTGTTTTCATTGTCATTTGTTTCCAGGATGCTTGTTATTTCTTCTTTAATTTCTTTGGTGTCCAAGTCATTGTTCAACAGCATGCTATCTAGCCTCCAATTGTTTAATTTTTTTCATTGTTTTTATTGTAGTTTATTTCTAGTTTTGTGCCTTTGTGATCTGATAAGTTGGGTTTTTTTTTAAATATATTTTATTGATTTTTCACAGAGAGGAAGGGAGAGGGATAGAAAGTCAGAAACATCGATGAAAGAGAAACATCAATCAGCTGCCTCCTGCATGCCCCCCACAGGAGATGTGCCTACAAGCAAGGTACATGCCCCTGACTGGAATCGAACCCAGGACCCTCAGTCCTCAGGCCAATGCTCTATCCACTGAGCCAAACCCGTCTCAGCGAGAAGTTTGTTTTTATGATTTCTATTCTCTTGAATTTGAAGAGACTTCACCTGTGTCCTAATATGTGGTCTATATTCGAGAATGTTCCATGTGCACTGGAGAAGAATTTATATTCTGTAACTTTGGGGTGAAATATTCTGAAGATATCAATTAAGTCCATCTGATCTAGTGAGTCATTTAGGATTACTGTTTCTTTGCTGATTTTTTGTTTAGAGGATTTATCCAGTGTTGTCAGTGGAGTATTAAAGTCCCCTACTATGACTGCATTCCTATTAATCTCTCCCTTGATATCTTCCAGAATTTTTTATGTAATTTTTAGTCTTCCTTATTGAGTTTTGGAAGCTTGACTTTTGCTGGGAATGTGTCCATTTCATCGAGGTTGTCCAGTTGATTGGAGTAGAGTTGTTCATAGTATTTTTTTTACAATCCTTTGTATTGGGTGCATATATGTTTACCAGAGATATATCTTCTTGTTGAATTACTCCCTTTCGTATTATGTAGTGGCTTTATCTCTTGTTATGGCCTTTACTTTGAGGTGTATTTTGTCAGATATAAATATCACAACCCCAGCTTTTTTCTCATTTGCATTTTCCTGAAAATTTTTTCCATTTCTTCACTCTCAGTCTATGTGATTGATCCCTCAGTTCTTTGATTGTAGCATTTAATCCATTTACGTTTAATATTATTGATAAGTACTTCTTTGTTGTCATTTTTATTCTTAAAATTTGTGTTTCCTCTTGCCTTTCTGTTTCTCCTTTTTACAGCAGTCCCTTTAGCATTTTTTGCATTGCTACCTTGTTAGTAATAAACTCTCTTAGCCCTCTTTTTTCTGTGAAGCTCCTGATTTCACCTTCAATTTTGAATGATACTCTTGCTGGGTAGAGTATTCTTGGATTCAGTCCCTTTCTTTGCATCACTTTGTGTAGTGATGTGTTTCTGTTGAGAAATCAGTTGATAATCTAATGGGAGATCCCTAGTAGGTAACTTTCTGACTCTCTCTGGCAGCCTTTAAGATTCTTACTCTGTCCTTGGTGTTTACCAATTTAATTTTGATGTGTCTTGGTGTAGGCCTTTTGTGGTTCATCTTTTTTGGAACTCTATGTGTTTCTTGGACTTGCATAGTTTTTTTCTTGTCAACATCAGGGAATTTTTCTGTCATTATTTCTTCAAACAGGTGTTCTATTCCTTGTTTCTCTTTCTCTCCTTCTGGCACCCCTATTATGCAAATGTTGCTTAATTTTGTGTTGTCCAAAAGCTCCCTTAGGCTCTTCTCTTGCTTTTACAATCTTCTTTCCAGCTGCTGCTGTGTTTGTGTGTTTTTCTTACCTTGTCTTGTAATTCACTGATGCACTCCTCTGTGTCTTTTGGTCTACTGTTTAAGCCTTCCATTGTGTTCTTTTTTGCAACTATGTCATTCTTCATCTCCTCTTGGTTCCTTTTCATGTTGGTAACATTCTCATTCAACTCCTCATAATTCTCATTGTGTTGTATGTATTTGTCATTGAGTTGTATGTATTTGTCATCCAGCCATTTGAGCATCCTTATAACCATTACTCTGAATTCTTTCTCTGATATGTTGCTAGTCTCAATTTCATTTAACTCCCTTTCTAGTGATTCCTCTTTTTCTTTCCTTTGGAGATTGCTTTTTTGTATTCCCATGTTTTGCTGTAACATTTTAATTATAGATATGATTGCTTTGCTTCGCAGGTTCTTTTGGGGATGGTGCTACTGGTGTGATCTCTCAGGTCTCCTGGGCTTGGCAATCTATCATAGCTCCCTCCTTGAGCTATTTGTGTTCTCTTGATGTAGGTCTGTGAGCTGGAAAGGCACAACTGTGGTGTCTAGAAATAAGCAACCATGGAGGGGGTGTCCCAATTTTTGCTGTCTGGCACCTTTGGTTGAAATCGTGTGGGCCCAGCAGGGACTTACAGTGGCCTCCACGAACCATCTGTTGGGGATGTGGGACTCAGGAGGTTTGCACTCTGGAAAGGTGTGACTGTGGCATCGAGAGTTCTATAGTTGTGAGGTGGGCAAACTCAGCTTTGGTTGCTGCCTCTGTGGTTGCATATAGACATTCCCAGTGGCGACTAACAAGGGCACCCACAGTGCATTTGCCAGCAGGTGTACTGACGCACTCTGAAGGGCCCTTATGCTGAAGCCAAGGGATTCTGGTGTCTGTGGGCAGGTATCCCAGAAGAGGGAATTCAGAATTTCCACAGGCTAGCAGTAAGCCCCTGTTTGTATAAATGTGCAGCCAGTCGAGTGGTAGGTTTTGGAGGCCTGTGCACTGGAAAAGTGTGCAACTGTGATGTCCAGAGTTCTGCATCTGTGGGGTGGGGAGACTCAGGTTTTGCTGCTGTGTCTGCAGTTGGATATGCATGTTCCCAGTGGTGGCTTACAGGGGCACCCACCGTGTGTTTGCTAGCACTATGCACTGAAGCACTCTGAAGGGCCCTGGCATCTGTGGGCATGTATCCAGGAAGAGAAAATTCAGAATTTCTACTGTGGGGCAGTGCACCCTTGTCTGTACAAAATCACACCCAGTGGGGGCTCACAGTGGCTCCCAAGAGCTGCCAATGGAGTGGTGTGCCCTGGATGTCTGTGCATTGGAAACACATGAATGTGGTATCCAGACATCTGCCATTGGGGAGAGGGACATTGCACCTACTGGTGCAGAAGCAGTGAATTTTGGAGGTGGAGGTCCCAGGGTCCATGGGCCTATGGGTGGGGCAGCACCATTTTGGCTGGAGTGGCTGCTGGATTGTAATTCATGTCGAAGTGAGGAAGAGGAAGTGAGTGAGTGAGGGGATGAAAGGAGAGTGTGTGGCTGTATGTGGTGTGTGTATGAGTGAGTGAATGAGGGACAGTTAAATCTCACAGGAGCAGCAGGGACTGGCAGTCCAGTGTCGAAGGCCTGTCTGGGTGGTGGTGCTGATGAGTTCCTAGAAGAGGCTGCTCTTCCCTTCAAGATGGCATGGCTTCATGCCCGAATCTCACAGTCAGGGAGGTGCCCACAGCAGTGGTAGTCTCTCTCTGTCCAATAGACCCTGGACTGCCAGTCCCTGCTGCTCTTGTGAGATTTAACTGTCCCTCATTCACTCACTCATACACACACCACATACAGCCACACACTCTCCTTTCATCCCCTCACTCACTCACTTCCTCTTCCTCACCTCTATCCTACCAGCCACCATTTTTCCAAGTTTTTTTATTTTATTTTTCATTGTTTTTTATTGAAGGCGATTTCTAATTTTATGCCATTGTGATCTGAGAAGATGCTTGATATGATTTCTATTTTCTTAAATCTGAGAAGACTTTGCCTATGTCACAATATGTGGTCTATTTTTGAAAATTTCCTGTGTTCATTTGAGAAGAGTGTATATTCTGTAGCTTTGGGGTGAAATGTTCTGAAGATGTCAATTAAGTCCATCTGATCTAGTGAGTCATCCAGGATTGCTCTTTCGTTGCTGATTTTTTGTTTAGAGGATTTATCCAGTAGTGTTAGTGGGGTATTAAAGTCCCCTACTATAACTGTATTGCTGCCAAACTCTCCCTTGATATCCTCCAGAAGTTTTTATCTTTTATTTTTTTAAATGTATTTGGGTTCTCCTGTATTGGATGCATATGTGTTTACCAGAGTTATATCCTCTTGTTGTATTGATCCCTTTAGAATTATGAAGTAGCCCTCCTCATCTCTTATTATGGCCTTTACATTTATGTCTATTTAATCAGATATAAGTATTGCTACCCCAGGTTTTTTATTTTTCCATTTCCATTTGCCTCAAAAATTTTTTCTCATTCCTTCACTATTGGTCTGTATGTTTCCTTTGTTCTGAGGTGGGTCTCTTGTAGATAGAAAAGGGTCATCTTTTCTTATCCATTCAGCTACCCTATGCCTTTTGATTGGAACATTTAATCCATTTATGTTTAAAGTTATTATTGATAGGTACTTATTTGTCGCAATTTTTATTCTTTATGCCTGTTTTCCTTCTTCCCGTTCCATTTCTTCTTTTTTACAGCAGACCATTTAGCATTTTTTGCATTGCTGGCTTTGTGGTAATAAACTCCCTTAGCCTTTTTTTGTTTGTGAAGCTCCTGATTTCACCTTCAATTTTGAATGATAGCCTTTCTGGGTATAGTATTCTTGGATTCAGTCCCTTGCTTTGCACCACTTTGTATATTTTATTCCATTCCCTCCTGGCCTGATGTGTTTCTGTTGAGAAATCAGTTGATAATCTAATGGAAGATCCCTTGTAGGTAACTTTTTGACTCTCTCTGGCAGCCTTTAAGATTCTTACTTTGTCCTTGGTGTTTGCTAATTTAATTATGATGTGTTTTGGTATATGTCTTTTGAGGTTCATCTTGTTTGGGACTCTATGCTTCTTAGAATTGTGTGATATTTTTCTTGCCAACATCAGGGAAGTTTTCTGTCATTATTTCTTCAAACAGGTTTCTCTTCCTTGCTCAGTTTTCTTCTGACACCCCAATTATGCAGATGTTGTTCCCTTTCATGTTGTCCCAAAGCTCCCTTAGGCTCTGCTTCTACTTTTTAAGTTTTCTTTTCAGTTCCTGCTTCTTTTGGGTGTTTTATTCTACCTTATCTTCTAACTTGCTAATTTTTCCCTTAGGTTCTTCTAGTCTACTGTTGAAACTTTCCATTGTGTTCTTTATGTATCTATGTCATTTTTCATTTCCTCTTGATTCTTACACATTGCTGAAATTGTCTTCAATCCTTTTCAGCATTCTTATAACCATTGCTCTGAATTCTTTCTCTGACAAATTGCTTGTCTCCATTTTGTTTATTTCCTTTTCTGGTGATTCCTCCTTTTCTTTCATATGGAAATTCTTTCTTTGTCTCCCTATTTTGTTGTTCCTTTGTGATTGTTTCTATGTATTAGATCAAAATGCTATGCCACCCAGATATTTTTGAGTTTGTCTTGTATAGTAGCAGTTCTGTGGGACCCAATATTGCAGTCTCTCAGGTCTTCTGGGCTGGGTTTTCTAGGGATGCCCCATACTTGGGATATTTGAGTTTTCTTGGTATAATAGGGTCTTGATATTTAAGATTTCTGTCTAGTTCTCATTGTCTTGTTCATGGATGGAGTATCGTCTTAGAGTATCTAGTTATATGGCTCACTCTCTACCATGGTGACTGAACAATAAAAAAATACAACTTGACAAGACATACACAAAGGGAAGAAAACACAAATGTACTCACAACACTGATAACCCCAATAAGAGAGAAAAGAGAATTAGGAGAGAGAAAAGAGAACAAAAATGATTTTTAGAAAATGAAAAAAAATGTAAGAAAGAAATGAAGAAAAAAATATATGGGGAGAAAACATCACAAAACAAAAAAATAAACCAAAAATGCAAACAGTAAACACTTAGAAAAGGTGAGAACAGAATCTGCAGAATCTGTAGAGGCAGAGTTTATAAATAGAAAGTAAGGTTAAATAATAGAATGAGTAGTGGAAGGACCATAGTTCTGTACAGAGGAGGTAGAAAGAGAATGAGTGGCTAAGATAAATAAATAAATAAATAAATAAATAAATAAATAAGTAAATAAATAAATAAATAGAAATAAATTTTAAAAAGTATCTATTCATTTGTTCATTTATTTTTGGAAAAAAGAATAGAGGGGAGAGCAGGTAGGCTTGAGTTGAGACTGAAACTAAGTAAACAATTAGGAGAAAAAGAGAGCAAGAGAAGAGAAGGAAAACAATAGCATAAAAAATTGGGTAGATAAGAAAGAGAGAAGAGAGGGGTGCATGGACTTGGAGCAAGGGAAAGGAAATTAGATATATGAGTAATCCAACACAGACTATAGTAATAATAATATGCCAATAAAGCAGATAGAGAAGATCAATTTTTGACAAGGGGTAAAAGAAAGAAAAGAGAAAAACTAAAGCATGGACAGACAAAGAGAAAACAGGATTAAAAGGGCAACATGAGGAAAGAAAGGTAAAATAAAATAACAATGAAAAATAAGGAGAATCCAAGATGGC
>JAAGEH010000015.1:14443703-14460792 GCA_011751065.1 Lasiurus cinereus | reverse complement strand
GAGGAGGAGGAACAGAGAGCCATTGCTAAGATCAAGATGTTGGGGAACATCAAATTCATTGGAGAACTTGGAAAGCTTGATCTTATTCATGAATCTATCCTTCATAAGTGCATCAAAACACTTTTGGAAAAGAAGAAGAGAGTCCAACTCAAAGATATGGGAGAGGATTTGGAGTGCCTCTGTCAGATAATGAGGACAGTGCGACCTAGATTAGACCATGAACGAGCCAAGTCCTTAATGGGTCAGTACTTTGCCCGAATGTGCTCCTTGATGTTAAGTAAGGAATTGCCAGCTAGGATTTGTTTCCTGCTGCAGGATACTGTAGAGTTTCAGGAACACCATTGGGTTCCTCACAAGGCTTTTCTGGACAATGGACCAAAGACGATCAATCAGATCTGTCAAGATGCAGTAAAGGATATAGGATTGTTTATTCCAGTTCCTATGGCTCAAGGAATGAGAAGTGACTTCTTTATGGAGGGACATTTCATGCCACCTAGGATGAAAATGGATAGGGACCCACGTGGAGGACTTGCTGATATGTTTGGACAAATGCCAGATAGTGGAATTGATACTGGTCCAGGAGTTATCCAGGACAGATTTTCACCCATCGTGGGGTGTCATTGCCCAAATCAGCTCTTCAATGGCCATGGGGCACACATCATGCCTCAAACACAATTGCAGTTTGGAGAGATGAGAGGCAAGCTTATGAAAACCCAGGGGCTAAGCCAGCTCTACCATAACTAGAGTCAGGGACTCTTATCTCACCTGCAAGGACAGTCGAAGGATATGCCACCTCGGTTTTCTAAGAAAGGACAGCTTAATGCAGATGAGATTAGCCTGAGGTCTGCTCAGTCGTTCCTAATGAATAAAAATCAAGTGCCAAAGCTTCAGCCGCAAATAACTATGATCCCTGCTAGTGCACAACCACCACACACTCAAACACCACCTTTGGAACAGACACCTCAGCTTGATCTCAAAACTAATCCACCACTTATCCAGGAAAAGCCTGCCAAGACCAGTAAAGAGCCTCCACCCTCAAAGGAAGAACTACTAAAACTAACTGAAACTGTTGTGACTGAATATTTTAATAGTGGAAATTCAAATGAACCTGTCAATGGTGTCAGAGAAATGAGGGCTCCTAAACACTTTCTTCCTGAGATGTTAAGCAAAGTAATCATCCTGTCACTAGACAGAAGTGATGAAGATAAAGAAAAAGCAAGTTCTTTGATCAGTTTACTCAAACAGGAAGGCATAGCCACAAGTGACAACTTCATGCAGGCTTTCCTGAATGTATTGGACTAGTGCCCCAAATTGGAGGTTGACATCCCCTTGGTGAAATCATATTTAGCACAGTTTGCAGCTCATGCCATCATTTCAGAGCTAGTGAGCATTTTAGAACTAGCTCAACCACTGGAAAGTGGCACTCATTTTCCCCTCTTCTTTTTTTTTTTAAATATATTTTATTGATTTTTCACAGAGAGAAAAGGAGAGAGATAGAAAGTCAGAAACATCGAGGAGAGAGGCATCGATCAGCCGCCTCCTGCACGCCCCACAGTGGAGATGTGCCCGCAAGCCAGCTACATGCCCCCAACCGGAATCGAACCTGGGACCCTTCAGTCCGCAAGCCGATGCTCTATCCACTGAACCAAACCGGTCTCGGCTTTCCTCTCTTCTTACTTTGTCTTCAGCAACTAGCTAAATTACAAGATCGAGAGTGGTTAATAGAACCTTGTCAACAAAGCAAGGTCAATATGCAGAAAATGCTCCCAGAAATTGATCAAAATAAGGATCGAATGTTGGAGATTTTGGAAGGAAAGGGACTGAGTTTCTTATTCTCACTTATCAAACTGGAGAAGGAACTATTGAAGCAAATAAAGTTGGATCCATCCCTTCAAACCGTATATAAATGGATTAAAGATAACATCTCTCCCAAACTTCATGTAGTTAAAGGATTTGTAAACATCTTAATGACTAGCTTCTTACAGTATATTTCTAGTGAAGTAAACCCATACAGTGATGAAACAGATTCTTCCTCAGCTCCTTTCAAAGAACAGTTAGAGCTGGAAAAACAAATGCTTCTTTCTTTCAAGCCGGTGATGCAGAAATTCCTTCATGATCATGTTGATTTACAAGTCAGTGCCCTCTATGCTCTTCAGGTGCACTGCTACAACAGCAACTTCCCAAAAGGCATGTTACTCCGCTTTTTTGTTCACTTCTATGACATGGAAATTATTGAAGAAGAAGCTTTCTTGGCTTGGAAAGAAAATATAACCCAAGAGTTTCTGGGGAAAGGCAAGGCTTTGTTCCAGGTGAATCAGTGGCTAACCTGGCTAGAAACTGCTGAAGAAGAAGAATCAGAGGAAGAAGCTGACTAAAAGAACCAGCCAAAGCCTTAAATTGTGCAAAACATACTGTTGATATGATGTAACTGCATTTGATCTAACCACTGCGGAAATTCATTCCATTGTCATGTTTTCACAATATTTAAAGCAGAAGCACGTCAGTTAGGATTTTCTTCTGCATAAGGTTTTTTGTAGTGTAATGTCTTAATCATAGTCTACCATCAAATATTTTAGGAGTATCTTTAATGTTTAGATAGTATATTAGCAGCATGCAATACTTACATCATAAGTTCACAAGCAGAAGGCAGTCTATTGCAAGGATTTTCTTTGCTGCCAGTTATCATAGGCTGTTTTAAGTTAGAAAACTGAATAGCAACACTGAATACTGTAGAAATGCACTTTGCTCAGTAATACTTGAGTTGTTGCAATATTTGATTATCCATTTGGTTGTTACAGAAAAATTCTTATCTGTAATTGATGGTTGTTGCCGTAATAGTATATTGCCTGTATTTCTACCTCTAGAAATGGGCTTTATGTGCTAGATTTTAATATCCTTGAGCCTGGGAAGTGCACAAGTCTTTTTAAAAAGAAACATGGTTTACTTGCACAAAACTGATCAGTTTTGAGAGATCGTTAATGCCCTTGAAGTAGTGGTTTTTGTGGATGTGAAACAAATGATGAGAATTTGAATTGGTCCCTCTTATTATAGTATTGAAATTAAGTCTATTTAATTTATCAAGTCATGTTCATGCCCTGAT
Organism: Lasiurus cinereus; assembly: GCA_011751065.1. Taxonomy (NCBI): domain Eukaryota; kingdom Metazoa; phylum Chordata; class Mammalia; order Chiroptera; family Vespertilionidae; genus Lasiurus; species Lasiurus cinereus. Next base: position 14,457,692 of record JAAGEH010000015.1, on the reverse strand, counting down.
TTTATATACTTGTATCTATCAATAAACATTGTGATACTTGGAAAAAAAAAAGCATAGACTGAGCGTTTGCTGATATTTGAGTAAAGGTGGGATCTACTTTCAACATTCAAAAGTCTTAACTTGCCCTGACCAATGTGGCTCAGCTAACTGGTCATCATTCCATGCAGGGAAAGGTTGCTAGTTCAATTCAGGTCAGGGAATATGCTGGGGTTGTGGGCTTGATTCTCAGTAGGGGGTGTGCAGGGGACAGCAGATTGATGTCTCATTCTCACATCAATGTTTCTCTTTCCCTTTAACTCCCTCTCTCTCTAAAAACCAATAAAATATTTTAAAAGTCTTAAATTAATTAAAATCTGATTGCAGTATGATTCTTCAGTGACAAAAAGGTTTTTCTGTTATATTTAAAATAGGATTTAATGAATAAGAGCTTGGCTTATATGTAACTTTATGGGACTCCATCTATTGTAGAAATTGAGGTTCATTGTTTTCCTTCTATAAACTTTGTTATGTTGTGTGTATTTGCATTTCACTGTCTTTACTTTTCAAAGAGAATGAAACAGCATGGCCCAAAACTAACTAAAGCAGGTTTTTCATTTCTGTTTTGTTTCTCTAGAGAATGCAGATGATGTTGCCAAGAACATTTTAAATTTGATAAATGAATCCCCCTCTCTGAATGAAGAAGAAACAAAGATTATTGTTTTTAAATGATCTGATATTTCACAATGTGATAAGTATGAAACTAACCAAGATTATATTACAAATAATCAATGCTGTTTTGGGAAAGCAAAACAATTCAGTAGCTGATCTACATGAAGTAAGCAATGACTGAGTACTAATACTTTAGTAAAATAAATTGTTTCATACTATTTGTTATTAATTCCTTCACATATAGTAATAAGCAATTTTAAAGGTCACATAGCTATGCATTGAAAGCTAAGTTGTGAAAGCATGCATTCAAATTTTAACTGAACCTTAATAAGAATGACTTTCCAAATAAATAGTTACCCAAACCAAACCTCGGACCTATTTCCCCACCGCTGGTGCTTCCCCAAAGTTCCCCATTTGTATAAAATGCTTCCACCTAGTGTTCAAGCAAAAAATCTTAAGAATAAAGCTAGTTACCTCCCTCTACCTTGCAGCCAATCAGTAACCAAGTCTTGTATGAGGCACTGCACATAATTTGTTGTTGTTAATCCTCATCCAAGAATATTTTTCCATTGATTTTTATAGTTAGTCGAAGGGAGGGAAGAGATAGAGAGAGGAAACATGAATGTGAGAAAGACACATCAATTGATCAATTGATTGCCTCCTGCACATAACCTGACCAGGGCCAGGGATTGATCCTGCAACTGAGGCACATGCCCTTGACCGGAATCAAATCTTAGTCCATGGGCCAAAGCTCTATCGACTGAGCCAAATGGGTGGGCCATAATTTTTTAAATTAAAAAATAAGTTTATTTTAGAGAAAGAGAGGGAGAGAGAGAGAGAGAGAGAGAGAGAGATAGATGTGATGGAGATATATTGATCAGCTGCCTCCTGCAAGCCCCCTACCAGAGATCAAGTTTGCAACCCGGGGATGTGCCCTGACTGTGAATGGGCCCGGCAACCTTTTATTGCACAGGAGGATACCCAACCAAATGAGCCATACCAGCCAGGACTGTACATAATTTTTAAATCCCTTAAATATTCCTGGAATTCATCTACTTCTCTCTATCTTTACTACTACTTTCCTTATTCCTAGCCCGATTTCTCTCATCTGACTTTCTATAGTAACCTGCAAACTGATCTATCTGTTCTGCTCTTACCTCTCTATGGTCTATTTTCTACATACTAGCCAGAATGATCTTTTAGTTATATATTATATCATGACATTATCTTGCTTTTAAAATTACTCAGTGGCTTTCTGTTACATGCAGTATCTGGTTTTACATACAATAGTTTTATTTAATCTTAAAGACAATATTTTGAGAATGAGTGCTAGTATTACTCTGACTTAGCAGGTGAGGAAATGGAAGCTCAGTGATGTTATTTTATTTTCCCACATAGTTAGAAATTAGAGGAGCTAAGATTTAGACCTTCTGTCTGAGTGCAAATTCAAGGCTCCTATCTAATAATTCCTTAACAAAATGAAGATAGTGATTAAAACTCAAAGAAAAGTCTCACACTTAGGAAATGTTACAAGGAGGATGGGCTTTTTTACATTTAAAAGTTAGGAATGCTCTTCTCTACCTGGTGTTTCTTGCAGAATTCTGAGGATAATCAACCATGCCAGTCACAAGATGGAGTTTTTTGGGAGGACAGAAAATCTGACCATGGCCAGCCTGGCTTTGGCTGTCCTTCAGGTGGACCACACATTTGAAGGCATGATCTTCAGCATTCGCTCCTATGAAGAAGGTAGAGACCCTGAGGTGAGTGCAGCTCAGGGAACTGAGAGCCAATCTGTCAAGCATTTTTCTAACTCTTCATTCATTCCCAATGTGGGAGAGAGAGAGGTTACTTTTTGTAAGGTTTTAATCTTCAGGGGACCTTATGAAAACACAGCTGTGCCAGGGAAGATTTATTTATAAACCTCAGTAGGCTAAGACCATGGATGGAATGGCATCTATGAAATGAGCAATAATACCACCTTTGGTCCCGTGACCTGTAATCATCTCAAATGTCAATTTATCATTTGGTAACATTTATGGAACACTTATTATATGTTGAGCATTGTGTTCCTGTTTCTTTTTTGCAGATAAATAAACAGAGAAGTTAAGTAACTTGCCTAAAGATTCACAGCCTAATGACTGAGCCGAGATTCAAACTTATGCCTAGATAGCTTTAAAGTGTGGGCTATTTCCAGCGCTGCATTACTTCAGCCTTTGTCAGGCCACAGGCTGTCAAAATCTGTTCAAAACAATTTGAAAGACCAATATTTTTTAAACTTAAAAAATTATAACATTTACATATGAGGAAATACACAAATTCTAAGTATACACTCTCTGAATTTTGACAAGTGTATCTTAAACCCCTATCATGATATAAAACATTACCATCACTCCTAAAATTCCCTTCATGCCTCTGCCAAGTTAATTCCTGAAACTACTACCTCCATTAGTAACCACTATCCTGATATTTTTCCACTATAGTTTTGCCTCTTTTAGAACTTTATATAAATGGAATCATATAATATGTACTGTTTTGGGGGGATTTTCCCACTCTTTTAAACATTTATTTTTCAGTTACAATTCATATTCAATATGATTTTGCATTAATTTCAGGTGTTCAGCACAGTGGTTAGACAATCATATTCTTTACAAAGTGCCCTTCTATATTTCAAGTACCTACCTGACACTGTGCATATTTATTACAATTAATATGTACTATCATGTATAAGGCTTCTTTCATGTAGCATGATTTTTGTTTTTGTTGAGATTAATTTTTTTGCTTCTGCAATTTATTCTTTTTTTAATGTTGAATATTTTCCATTGTATAGATATACCACAAACGGTCTGTTGTGTATGTGTCCCTCAGCCCAGGCTGCACCATCTCCAATCTGGGACTGCTTGAGGGATGTCTGACTGCCCGTTTAGGCCCGATTCCGGTGGGCAGTCAGACATACCTCTCACAATCCAGGACTGCTGGCTCCCAACCACTCACTTGCCTGCCTGCTTGATTGCCCCTAATTACTTGTGCCTGCCAGCATGACCACCCCCTAACCACTCCCCTGCTAGCCTGATAGATGCCTAATTGCTCCACTGTTTTGCTTCTAACTGCCCTCCCCTGCAGGCCTGGTCACCCCCAAGTGTCCTTCCTTTGTGGCCTAGTAACCCTTAACTGCCTTCCCTTGCCAGTCTGGTTGCCTCCAACTGCACTCCTCTGCTGGCCCAGTCACCCCTAACTGCCCTCCCCTGCAGGCCTGATCACTTCAATTGCCCTTCCTTCCAGGCCTGATCCCTTTCAGCTTCCATCCCCTGCTGGCCTGATCACTCCCAACTGTCCTCTTCTGCAGGCCTGGTTCCCCCCAACTGCCCTCCTCTGTCAGCCTGGTTACCCCTAACTGCTCTCCCCTGCAAGCCTGGCCCCCCCACCCCCAAACACCACCCCCGCAGGCCTGGTGCCACCCAACTGCCCTCCACTGCCAGCCATCTTGTGGTGGCCATCTTGCGTCCACTTGGGGGCAGCCATCTTGTGTCTTGATGTGATGGTCAATTTGCATATTACTTTTATTAGGTAGGATAGGCATTTTTTTACATATTCTAGTAAAAGCCATTTTTCAGATATATATTTTGAAAATCTTTTCTCTTTGGCTTCTCTTTATTTTCTCAAGGATGTCTTTTGATAAGCATAAGTTTTAATTTTAATGTATGTTTTTTTCTTTTATGAATAACAATATATGATTTATCTAAGAAATCTGCCTGCTGGCAGATCATGAAAATATTCTCCTATACTTTTCTTTAAAAGATCTATGGTTTTAGCTTTTATGTTTAGGATTATAATTCAAATTAATTGGATTATATTTCATGTATGGTATGGTGCATGATTTAGAGTTCATTTGTTCAGTATCAGTATCTATTAATTCTCGCACCACTTATTTCCCAGTGGCTTGCTTTAGCATCTTTTAAAAAATCAAATACTGGTGTAAATGTTAGGCTATTTCTTCACCATTCTCTCTTTCTCCTTTCCTCGTTTTTATTTTTATTTTTATTTTTAAAGATTTTTTCCCTGTTACCCTCCCCACCCCCCAGCACATGCCCCCATCCGTCCCTCCCCACCCCCCTCACTGCCCTGCATCCACTGGCCATGCCCACACACACATGCATACAAGTCCTTCGGTTGATCTCCTATGGGTCCCTCCCCTGCAACCTCCCCTGCCTTCCCACTGTAGCACGACAGTCTGTTCATTGCTTCTTTGCCTCTGCATCTGCTTCCCCCCCACCACCTGATTCTTGTCTTTAAAAACATCTTGTCCCTGTAGGCTAGAAATAAACCCATAAGAGCAAAAGAAAAATGATTGAGTCTCAATTTCAATGTCCGATAGCTTTGAGTCCCAGTTTCAATGTCAAACAGTTCCTTATGTGTACATGTCATCAATGATATCTGGATAGTGGACAAATGGTGGCAATGCTGGTCCGACCCTCTCTGGTTTGGTCCTGGGCATCCTGTAGCGATGCACAGCTGCTAACTGTTCACATGGGAAGGTGTCATCAGCTTCTTCCATCTCTGGACTGTTTTTCCTCTTGCCTTTGTGGTTGGCACAGACCTGTCAGTTCCTCTCTGTTGCAGGAGTCCACTTGGCCTTGGAATTGTTTTCTGAAAGTATATAAACATATTTTCAACCAAGACTTAATAAAGGAATCTTTTCTATAAAATTGACTTGGGGTCCTTTTTATATTTGCCTACTCGCTTTTCCTTTGGCTTATTTTGACACCATGTGTGTTTTTCATGGGTGACTTGCTGTTAGTATTACAAATGGAAATTAATTTTCTGAAGTGAAAATTTTCCAGATGTAATTTACTTACCAGATATTTTTCCTTACATGATAATATCCTACTCTCCCCCCCACTTTTATTTGATTAATGGAGAATTTGGTAAAAATTTTTAAACCAATCTTGATAACTTTAAATTTTAATTTTTGCACACAAATATGCCTGTTTTATGTTCATTACATATTAAGCAATTTTACCATGAGATGAGCTATCAATAGAAATTTTAATTAATACTTTAGAAACAGCTTTTTGAACAGTACATTTAAATTTTCTTGGGTGTTCGCCAATTTAAATGAATCTGAAAGCTTGATAACTCTTTTACGTCAAATTTAATACTCTACCAACAATCTTAGATTACCCTGTATATATTAGTGGAAAGGTTTATTTGCATTGAGTAGGCACTGAGCATTCCTAGCGCTAGGCTAAATTTAGATATAGGGCAGCTGCTGTTGGCACGTTTCTGTCTGTTACCTGGGTCCTGATCTGAGCTGGGCCACATCTCTGTCTGTTACCTGGGTCCCGATCTGTCCTGAGTGTGGGAAGCAGGGTAGCCATGGGGGCAGGAGACCTCCCTCAGAAGAGGTGAAGGTTCAGACCCCTGCAAGGTTGGAGGGGGGTGTGGGTCTGTGCCCTACCTCTATTGACCCCCAAGTTCTCTCCTGATGGCCCCTCTACAACTGTGCCTGTCTTAGTTGTTCCTTCCCTGAGGAATCTTACCCGTCTCTGGCTAACCAGTCATCCTCTGGGGCCAAGCAGGGTGTTGTGAGGTTCAGTTCTGTCTCCATGGTAGCCTATGCCCCCATGGCCTCCATGCCCAGCACCTGCTTTGGGGATCCCCTTGCCTGCTGGCGGGGGCCCCGGCACTGATCGCTTATCTCAAGGAATTCAGGTTCCTTCTTCAGTGAGGGCCCAGCTCACTCCACTTTCCTCTTGGGACTCTGAATACATGTACATAAGAATTTTTAACGTTGACTCACAGGTTCCTGAGGCTCTGTTCATGTTTTTAATCATTTTGCTATCTGTTCTTCTGATAGCATAATTATATTGGTTTATCTTCATGTTCATTGACATCTGTCATCTTCATATTAGTAGTGAACCCCTCCTGTGCAATGTTAAAAATTTTAATACTAAAGAAAAACCAAGATGGCAGCATAGTTAAACACCTGTACATGCTGCCTCTCACAACCACACGAAAACTACAACTAAAAGACAAAACGTCTATCACCCAGAACCACGGGAAAGCTGGCTGAAGAAAAGTTCTACAACTACAAGGAAAGAGAAAAGAATATTGAGACATGCACAAGCACAGAAAAACTGAGGTACAGAGGAGTGCAAATCGGGCTGGTGGCTGGGTGCGCTCTTTTTTTTTTCAGCCTGAAGGAAGACAAGCTCCTGATTACGCTGAACTTCAGTTTCTGGAGAGACTCTGGGGACCAAGACTCCTATGGGGAGAAGCTGGACTGTCTGCCATTGGGTCGGAAAGTGAGGGTGGCTTTCTTGCAGAAGTGTGCACAGGAATCATTGTTTACTGTGCTGGGGTGCAGGATGCAGAGATGCAGAAACTCGCAGATGCAGAGACAGCTGACTGGCAACCATCGCTGTTTGCCACTCCCTATCCTAGTGACTCCCTGAGATCCCACCCTGCACATTTTACAAACCCACCCAAGCTCTGTATAGCAGCTTTTGCATATAAATGGCCTGCCCTATTGCAGCTTAACCTAACTGCAGCTCTGGTTAGACAGCTCCAAAACCTCCAAACCCCAAGCAAAGAGAACTCTGCAGTTCTTGCTGTAGCTGCTGCTGAGTGGCCTCCTATCACCTGAGGTGGACACTCTTGGTGCACCCCATTGGAAATCCAGAAGCCAGTGTACCTAGTGGTCAGTGTGAGATGACACCAGATTTCAACTCCTTACATCCATAAGTGATACATTCAAGAGAGAGATTCAGTGAGCACCAAAGCCCCACTGAAACAAATCCTGCCCTATAAGGGTGTCTTCAGCACAGCAGTTCTTCCATTATAGACACAGCAGGTCTTCACAGCCAATTGGCCTGGAGGTCAATTCATCCTAGTGTACCAATAGCAATAAAGGCTTAACTACAACCAGGCTTTGCACTCAGCCCACAAAGGGGTGAACCAAGAGTGTCCACCTCAGGTGATAGGGGAGGCTGAACGACTGAGCCCTATAGGTCACCTACCACAGAAAACCACTCCATCAACACAGGGAAGTATCAAAATGTGGAGACAAAGAAATATGCCATGCATAAAAGAAATGGAGGAAAGCAAACTACTGGACATAGAGTTCAAAACCATATTGATAAGGTTACTCAAGAATATTCTACAAACTGCTGAGAAACTTAGTGATACCTTTAAGGATCTTAATGAGAATGCCAGAAAAAAAAAAAGGAAAAGGACCAGTCAGAAATTAACCATACACTTATCTGAAATAAAGAATACACAGAAAGTCAACAGTAGATCAAAGGATGCCAAGAATCAAACCAAAGATCTGAAATATGAGGAAACAAAAAACACCCAACCAAAGCAAACAAACAAACAAACAAACAAAAAGAAAAAAGAATCCAAAAACATTAAGATAGTGTAAGAAGCCTCTGGGACAACTTCAAGCATACCAACATCAGAATTATTGGTGTGCCAGAAGAAGAGAGCAAAATATTGAAAACCTATAAGAAGAAATAATGACAGAAAATTTTTCCCACCTGGTGAAAGAAATAGACTTACAAGTCCAGGAAGCACAGCAAACCTCAAATAACAGGAACCCAAAGAGGACCACACCAAGACACATCATAATTAAAATGCCAAGGGCAAAAGACAAAGAGAGAATCTTGAAAGTAGCAAGAGAAAAACAGTTAGTTACCTACAACAGAATACCCATATGACTGTCAGCTGATTTCTTAACAGAAACTATGCAGGCCAGATGAGAGTGGCAAGAAATATTCAAAGTGATGAACAGCAAGAACCTACAACCAAGAATAATCTATCCAGCAAAGCTATCATTCAGAATTGAAGGGCAGATAAAGAGCTTCACAGACAAGAAGAAGCTAAAGGAGTTCATCACCATCAAACCATGATTATATGAAATGCTTAAGGGTATTCTTTAAGAAGAGGCAGAAGAAGAAAAAGATAAAGATAAAAATTTTGAACAACAAACTGACAACAAATAAATAAGTACCAAGTGAATCTAAAAATCAAGTGAATAAAAAATCTGATGAACAGAATGGACTGATGAATATAATAGAATCAAAGGCATAGAAAGGGAGTAGACTGACAATTCTCGGGGAAAAGGGGGTATGAGGGGTGCGGGAAGAGATTGGACCAAAATCTTATACCTATGGATGAAGACAGTGGTGGGCGGTATGGGCATGGGGTGGGGTGGGGAAACAGGTGGAGGCGAGGTAGGGAGGAAAAAAGAGAAATGTCTGTAATAATCTGAACTATAAGATTTATTTAAAAAATAAATAAAAATTTCAATATTGTATTTTCAGTTCTAGAATTTCCATTTTATTGTGTTTTTGCTTCTGATTCCATGCTGTTTTTTTCTTATTTTTGCAATAATTGAAAGCATATTTTATTTTAAATATCTGAGCATAGTTATACTAGTTACATAACTATAAAATTCTTATCTGCTATTTCTAACATCTGACTCATCTCCAAATTAATCTCCATTGATATTATTTTCATTGAAAATGTATCACATTTGTTTTTCTTTCATATATTGAGTAATATTGGATTATGTCTTGCATATTGTGAGTGCTATCTTGTGGAAACTCTCCATTCTACTATATTCCTCTAAAGACTTGATTTTTGTTATACCAACTAACTTGGTTCGAATCAAACTGTAGATTCTATCTCTTGGGTGGCAGCTCAAATCTCAGTCATCTTTTACTTGGAGTCTGTTTTGTACATATATGGTTCAGAGGTCAGGCAGACTTTATACTCAGAATTTTGGTTCCCCCTATCTAGCTCTCTGTTCTTTGGGACTTGTCATTGACCTTCCAGTGGCTGCTGTTGTCTAGACCTTTTTTGTGGTTCTTCATGTCAGAAAGACTGCAGATTTTCTACCAGGATTTTGAGCATCTTTCATATATTAGTTTTAGACTGCTATCAGGTAAAGGCTATAAACCTGTTAGCGCAACTTGCGATGTTACCCTTTCCAAATATCTACTTGGAAATCTGTCTGCTTTTGTCATTTTCCAGTGTCTTCAAGTCATGGTTATTTTGTATAGTTGTTATATACAGGAGGATCAAGTCCATTAGGAGCTATTCTGCCATACTAGAAGCAGTTGTTGACCTCCCATTGTGTTTTGGTTACCTATGGTTATCCTATTATAGACCTTGATGGAAAAACAAACAAACCAAACCCGTTCACATTCTTTTTTAAAAATTTTTCTTTATTGATTTAGGTATTACATATGTGTCCTTACTCCCCCTTTGCCCCCCATCCCCCCGCTCATGCCCTCACACCCCTGGTTTCTGTGCTCATTGGTTATGCTTATATGCATGCAAACAAGTCCTTTGGTTGAGCCAAACTGCTTACATCAAGCATGTCAAATTCGCGGCCGTTTCAGCTTACATGTTGAAGCTAAAGTATAAACTGTCTATAGTACTTGATTGCCCTAGCAGAGATAATTTGTGCCAGGAGAAGAGCTATATGGTTTTTGGGGTTACAAATCATTCATAGAACTATTAGAAACTTCCATCTCCCCATGATGCACCCAGCTACATAACAGTTCCTTGGTAGTATGAATAGTGAGGAAAATGTGGGACAAAATCACATATAACTTTGTAAAATTACTTCCCAACTATGTGACCTTAGACAAGTCATGTAACCTCTCTGAGCCCCAATTTCCTCATAGCATATACAACATACTTTTCAGAATTGATAAGGGGATTAAATGAGATAATACATATAATAGTGCCTATATATTTTATTTTGTCTGGGAAAGTTCAGGTTTACAACTGTGGTCCAATGTAATTATTGGTAAAGCCCTCTTTCACTGTCAAAACTGTTCTAGTACTTATTAAATATTATTATCAGTCAAATTAGCAAATTATTCTGATAGTGAGTTTCTAGAAGAATTCTTGAGGCCATACATCTCACTTTCCTGCCTCAATTATTAAAAAAGCATTGCTGAGTAAACTATGGGGCAAGTACCTAATGCCATTGTATTGTTTTTCTTTTTTTTCTGTTTCCCCCCCTCTTAGAACTATAGGGAAGAATATTGGCCTTTATTTCTGAGAATCAAAATGAAATCACCCAATTTGTCATTCCTCTTTCCACCTCTATAACTACTCAGGTGGAAGAAGATCAAAAGGAAAGAAATTCAAAGATAGGTTTAGAAAGTAAAGGGTACTGTGTGTGTCTATGTCTATGTGTACCTGGTCATGTCTTAGCCTGTCATCTGATTGTGCACATCTGCGTGTGTGTGTGTGTGTGTGTGTGTATAAAAGAGATAGCATAGTGTGTAGAGCTAGTTCTCATCTTTCAGCCCTTCATGTGATACTCTGAGGCTGGGCTGGGGTGTAAGGTGGAGAGGACTTCAAGCTCATGGATGATGGTTCTAGTTTTCATTTCCTGGCTTTTCTTGGCAGATTTACCTAAGTGAAGGCCCTTTGGGGAGAGTTTTGGCTTCCATATATTTGCCTAAATCACTGAAGGAGAGAATTCCTCTTAGCAATTTACAGATGATCTTATTTAATTTCTTTGGTCAAACTTCACTCTTTAAGGTAAGTTCTTGCCTTTGGTAACTACCATGGACTGACATGTGGTGACTCATAGTAATTATGAACTCTTCCTATTTTCATAGTGTTTTGTTTATTTTAGAATTATGCTTTCTTATTTATTCCTAGTCTCCCAACACAACCCCTAACCCACAACATGAATCAACATCTATTTTAATGATATTCTACAATTATTAAAAAATTATCACAGCTTCTCAGCTTTAGAAGGGACCTTAGGGATGATCTGGTGACCAAACAGAGTCCTCGAGATGTTCCTAAACCAGGAAAGAACAGCGAGTTCTTCTGATGAAATGCTCTTTCAGCTTGTCAGTACTTTCCTTCCAAATCTCCCTGGCTTCCTCAAAGCCAACATGCCCACTCTCACAGGCCAATTTATTTGAAGCTGAGTGGTATCCAACAGAACAATTGCTTGCAGGAAGTTGTTATTCTTTCTCACCAACTCCACAGCACCTTCTCTGAGAGATCCAGTCCTCACCCATTATTGAAACAGAGAGATAGTATAATGTGGTGGTTAAGAGCATAGACTCTGGGACCAGACTGGCTGAATTTAAAGCTGGCTATGCTGTAATCTTCCTTTGTGACTTTGGACAAGTTACTCAACCTCAATGTGCCTTAGATTTCTCCTTTGTAAAACATGATAAAAGTCAGTACCACACTAGGCTGTTGAAGGAATCTATAGTATTTAGAATATTGGCTGGCACATAATAAGCACCATGTTAATGTTTGCATTGCTCTTACTATTTTCTTATATTGGGACCCTGCCTACTAAAAATCTCATTCCTTCATTTAGCTGTGGGGAAGACAGCAATCAGAATTTGTGTTAATATTTACATTTTTATCTCATGTACTTCTCACAAGAAACTGAGACTCAAAGAATGATGTGAGTCTGAAAGTTTGTATCCTCCCAAAATTATTGTGTTGATATCCTAACCCCCAAGGTAGTGTATTAGAATGGAGGTGCTTTGGGAGGTGATTAGATTCTGAGAATGAAGCACTCATAAATGGGATCAGTGCCCTTATAAAAGAGGCCTCAGAGAGCTCCCTCGCCTCTTTCACCATGGAGGACATAGCAAAGTGTCATCTATGAACCAGAGAGTGGGCTTTCACCAGAACCTGACCATATGAGCACCCTGATCTTAGACTTCTAGCCTCCAGAACTATGAGAAATATATTTCTGTTGTTTATAAGCTGCTCAGTCTGTGCTAATTTGTTATAGCAGCCTGAACATACTAAGACAAAGAGGTTAAGTAATTTTGCCCAAAATCTCACAACTAGGAAGTGGCAAAGCTGGGAATCAAACACAGGCTATCTGACTCCAAAGCTCAAATATGTAATAGGTCAGTATGTTAACTTGTCCAGGTGTGCTTGCATTTTCTAAAGAGGCTATTCAGAGGAATGAATTTCTAATGGTCAAATATTCACAGAATTATTTTGGGGGAGGTTGTTCTGGGCTAATTTAAATATACCACATACCAACTTAAATATACTACACTGTTTCCAGCAATGTCTGTAGGATGTTCTGTTCTATTGGAATTCTTTAACCTCTACCCTATCTATCTAAAATATATTTATTCATGTGGGCTTAGCTAAAATCTCGCTCAGTAAGTATGCTTGAAGTTTGTGAGTCCCTGCTCTCCTCCTCCTGCTTGTATTCTTGTTTTATATTTCTGCCTAGTTTTTCAAGTAGGCTGTGGCATATGTCATGGCTCAGATATGTTTTATTTTTATGGTACCCGGGATAGGGCTAGATACCCAACATGTTTTTCAGTGTATATATATTTATTATAACTTTCTAAATCCTCATCTCAGGACATACCTGAGATGATAGATAGATAGATAGATAGATAGATAGATAGATAGATAATAGATAAATAGGGATAGAAAGAGAAACATTGATGTGTGAGAGAAATATCAATGTGAGAAACATTGACTAGTCACCTTCCATATGTGCCCCAACTGTGGATTGAACCTACAACCTAGGTATGTGCCCTGACTGGGAACTGAACTGCTAACCTTTTTTTTTAAATTAAATCTTTATTATTCAGATTATTACATTTGTTTCTCTTTTTTCCCCTCCTTAGCACCCCTCCACCCAGCTCCCACCACTCCCTCTGCCCTTACCTCCCTCCCATTGATCTCATCCATAGGTGTATGATTTTTGTCCAGTCTCTCCCTGTACACCCCTCACCCTTTTCCCCCTGAGAATTATCAGTCCACTCCCTTTCTGTGCTCCTGATTCTATTATATTCACCAGTTTATTCTGTTGATCCAATTTTTAATTCCCTTAATTTTTAGATTCACTTGTTGATAGATATGTATTTGTTGTTCATAATTTTTTGTCTTTTACCTTTTTCTTCTTCCTCTTCTAAAAGAGTACCTTTCAGCATTTCATATAATACTGGTTTGGAGTTGATGAACTCCTTTAGCTTTTTCTTATCTGTGAAGCTCTTTATCTGCCCTTCAATTCTTGCTGGATAGATTATTCTTGGTTGTAGGTTCTTGCTATTCATCACGTTGAATATTTCTTGCCACTCCCGTCTGGCCTGCATCGTTTCTGTTGAGAAATCAGCTGACAGTCGTATGGGTGCTCCCTTGTAGGCAATAAACTGTTTTTCTCTTGCTGCTTTTAATATTCTCTCTTTCTCTTTTGTTCTTGGTATTTTAATTATGATGTGTCTTGGTGTGGTCCTCTTTGGATTCCTTTTATATGGGGTTCTGTGTGTTTCCTGGACTTGTAAGTCTATTTCTTTTACCAGATGTGGG
>JAAGEH010000015.1:14170795-14443603 GCA_011751065.1 Lasiurus cinereus | reverse complement strand
CTTGCTTTTCCAGTTGAATGTTGTCTGCTTCTTTATATTTCAAAATTTTTACTTGATTCTTGCCTTTCTCTAGTCTGCTGTTAGGACTCTGTATAATATTTTTTATTTCAGTCAGTGTATGTTTAATTTCTATTTGGTCCTTTATCATCTTTAGTAGGACTTTTCCCATCTCTAGTTGGCTCTTTTGTATCTCTAGTTGGTCCTTTTTCATCTCCTCTTGGCTCTCGCTAAATTTATCCATCCTTTCTAGCATATTCTTGAAAAACCTTATAAGCGTGGTTTTGAACTCTATATCCAGTCGTTTTTTTCCCTCCATTTCTTTTGTTTGTGATCCCTTCCCTTGTCTCGGCATTTTCACTATGCCGGGGAAACTTCTGTGTTGGATTCAGCCTTATGTTACCAGACGCAAAACCGAAGAAGCCTCTGTTGAGCTTGGGATGGAGTCTCAGGGCTTAAGGGACCACCTTGCCTTCCAGTCGGCCCCGCCCTCCACGGCCCCTGAGTCTCACGTGACTGGGTAATGGCTGGAGCGGTCCTTGTGCGCGGGCCCGCAGTGCCTCTAACCACTGCCTTTCCAGCTCCCCTGCGCACCAGGACCACACGAGTCTAGGTCCCCAGGGTTTTGCCCGAAACAGGGGCCCAGTGGACTCAGAAGTGGCACAGTTGGGAGGGTCTGTCTCTCGCCCACTCGCAAAAGCCAGCGGCACAATCAGCAATCTGTCCTCCGCACAGCACCGTGCGCGTACGCGACCAGACTTGATCTTTTGCGACTCCCCTAAATTTCCGTGCACCTCTCCCTTTTCACAGTCCAAACTCCCCCCGTATGAGTTTCGGCTGGATCTGGGGTTTAGTGTCGTAAGATAAGGGGTTCAATGCCGTTGGGAGTCTCCGTTTCCCTCCCGCCAGAGAAAGCCAGCCAGGTTCTCCGGCACCCGCTGTCTCAGCGCGCGCGTCTCCGTACCTCGGCTTTTTGCAGCTCCTCTGGGTTTCTGTGAGCCCCTCTCTTTCCTTCTCGTTGTAGAACTTACACTCGGCCAGCTTTCCTGTGATTCTGGATGATGTCCGTTCTGTCTTTTAGTTGTAGTTTTGAAATTGTTGTGCGAGGCAGCAGTGTAGGTGTTTACCTATGCCACCATCTTGGATCGAACTGACAACCTTTTGATGCACAGAACAATGCTCAATCAACTGAGACACTCTGGCTAGGCTATTATACCGTTTTAAAATAGCAAAAATTAAGCTAGATACAGAATAAGACAGCTAATAAGAAAAGTAATAAAAATTAAGAATGTGATTCATAACCATTCTGACCACTTTGGCAGGCTTGTAATTTCTCTGAATTGTCTGAGATGCCATTATTTTGGTAATTTTCTGTTTCTTCAGAGGGCTGTGCTTATGTTTTCAAATAAGAGATAAACTTCTCTGCATACATTTCAAACCTAATTAGTATTTTATATTCGCTAACATCTTCCATTGAAAGGAACTAAAGATCTTTGCCAAAATTAGCCTACAGACGTCATAATACCGGATGAAGAAGGATTAAAACTAGCTTGTCATCAAATGCAGAGCTGGAAGACTCTTATAACTCATAATGTCTCATCTCCTCATTTTACCAATGAGGAAATTGAGTCCCAAATAAGGAAAAGGACCTGCTGGAGGTCACACAATTCATTCATTTAGTCATGCAGTTAGTTATCCAGACAGGAAATACTTATTGAATTCCTACTACATGTCTTGCATGATGCCGGATGCTAGGGATACAATGATGAGCAATATGGTGCCTGCCTTTATGGAACTTGCAGTCTAATGGGGGAGAACAGAGACCTAAAGATTATCACAAGGGGTAACCTGAGAGTGGGATCTATGCCACTGGTTGTAGGGGAGTGAATTAGATACCATTTCACCCAATTCCTGAATTATACAGGCTTGCTTTCACACTCCTTCTTCTAATATCTTTTTATCAAAATATTAACTGATACAACATATTACCTTAAAAATTGTTAAGCCACCACTCTTGGAAAACATGTATCTCCCCCACCTCTCCTCCACTAGTGGCAGTTCTCAGGAAGAGGAACAAAGCACTAGGCAAATACAATATGGCACTGGGGCACTGGGAGCATAGATGATGGCACATACCCTTATTTGGGAGATCAGAGAATGCCTAGTATAAGAGAGGTATCAGCAGAGACCTGAGGTTGAGTAGGAGCTGGAAGATGAAAGATAGAAAAAAAAGGAGTTTTTCAGGCAGAGAGAACAGCTTATATAAAGTTTTAGATGTGAAATAGGTAAAACTTGAGCCTAGAGCTCAGGGTTAAAGAATGAGAAATGATTTAGTTCCTTTCCCAGCACAGCCACCATTTTGTATGTAAGGAAAATAAAGCCAGAGAACAGGTTAATTAAGTCCTGGGTCATGGTGTTTCTCTTCCTTTTGGTGTTCCTACTACAGAAAACTGTATATCTCAGACTAAGTTGGGAGTGCTGTTAGCTGTCATTTGGTCCACCTTTCTGCATGTCACCAGTGTCCCAGAAAGGAGAAAGAACTTTCAAGGAACAGGAGGGTTTGGGCTTATACTTGGTCTTTTGTTAGTGAAGGCCCTTTGCACTATATCCACCTTTAAATCAGGCTAATCCAAAGCAATTACACTGGAAAGGGAGCCCTGAACCATTTAAGCTGGCTTTAGAGGAACAGAGTTGGTCAAAAACAGAAAATGAGTAGCTTCCTAATGGACCCAGGCTGTATTCACAAGTACTTAGCTCTTAGTGGCTGCAGGGCTCAGAAATATGAATATTTGGCATCTTCTGAAAGTGGCCCAGTAGACTCCCCACAGGACATCATTTGGGCTCACCTCCTCTAAATTTTCTTGACAAGTCTTCAGAAGATTTGATTCCTCTCCCTCCTGTCTTGCATCTGTTCTATCTTTCATCTCTTCACTTGTGCCCTATAAGGGCCAGTTTTCAGCTGCCTTGTTTCCTGAAGCCTTGGCATGTAGCACTTTGGCTCTGTTAATTACCAAATTCCACACCTTAAGGACTACATTCTAGTTTGTTTCCTTTAAACCAGCATTTGTTAAGCAGACCTGTTCTATGGCTCACTAGTTGTATGAATTTTGTCCAAGTTTTTAAGCCTCCCCATGCCTCAGTTTAATTGAAAAAATGTGTATATTTTTTCAGGGACCCAGTAAAAAAGTAACTGACTCACTGTGGGTACAAGATAAAATACCTACTGTGTGCTAGACCATGCTGGAGACAATGAGACACATAATGCCTGTGCGCTGGCCTCAGAGTTCTTGGTCCTCTTGGGGGGAATGGATGTCCTCAGAGACTTATTCCAAGCTAGATGTTGATCAACCTACTTCTATTTCTAGTGAGGATAGAACAGGAAGTGGCTTATAACTTAATCATGATGGATTTATGTTCCTTATAAGGAAGGACTTCTGAGAAGTAAGGATGGTTGAGGTTTAGAACAGGAATAAGTTGGAACATATCAGGATCCAGAAAGTTATCAAAGTAGGGAATACTTTTGTTTTGTTGCTTGTGCAGTATTGAGTAGCAGGCACAAAAATAATGCTTGTTGGGTAGATATTTGGGTGTATGGAGATTAATAAATTGTTCTAGTTTGGTATAAATTAGACCTTATATGAAGACAGGAGGTGAGCTATATAATCTCTAAAAATTCTTAACTTGTGATTTTATTTTCCATATTTCTCTACCTAATGATGTATAGTACTTCAAAATTCTAGATTGAGGAGGAATCCAAGATGGTGGCATAGGTAAACACCTACACTGCTGCCTCACACAACAATTTCAAAACTACAACTAAAAGACAGAACGGACATCATCCAGAACCACAGGAAAGCTGGCTGGGTCGAAATTCTACAACTAGAAAGAAAGAGAGGGGCTCATGGAGACCCAGAGGAGCTGCAAAAAGCTGAGGTACAGAGACGCTGGAGTGGAGAGAGCAGGTGCTGGAGTACCTGGCTGGCTTTCTCTGGTAGGAGGGAGACAGAGGCTCCCAACTGCATTGAACCTACGGCACTGAACTCCAGGCCCAGCTGAAACTCATATGGGGGCAGATTGGACTGTGAAAAGGGAGAAGTGCATGGAAATATAAGGGAGCTGCAAAAGGGCAGAAGTCTGGTGGCATGCACAGAAGACCAACTGCTGATTATGCTGCTGGCTTTCATGAGTGGGCAGGAGACAGAGCCTCCCAACTGCACCACTTCTAGCACACTAAAACCCAGTTTCAGGCGAAACCCTGGGGACCCAGACTCATATGGTCCAGGAGCGCAGGGGAGATGGAAAGGCAGCAGTCTAGAGGCACTGTGCCTGTACACAGGGACCGCTCCAGCCATTGTCCTGAGACACATGAGACCCAGAGGCCATGGAAAGCAGGGCCGACTGGAAGGCAAGGCCTGAGACTCCACCCATCCCAAGCTCAACAGAGAGGCTTTTGCAGTTTTGCAAGTCTTGTATCATAAGGCTGAATCCAACACAAAAGTTCTCCCGGCAGAGTGAAAATGCGGAGACAAAGGAAGAGATCACAAACAAAAGAAATGGAGGAAAACAAATGACTGGATATAGAGTTCAAAACCATAGTTATAAGGTTTTTCAAGAATATCCTAGAAAAGATGGGTAAATTTAGCTAGACCCAAGAGGAGATGAAAAAGGACCAATTAGAGATGAAAAAGGACCAACTAGAGATGAAAAAGGACCAATTAGAAATTAAACATACAATGATTGAAATAAAAAATATTATATAGAGGCCCAACAGCAGACTAGAGGAAGGCAAGAATCAAGTAAAAAAATTGAAATATAAAGGATCAGAAAACACTCAACTGAAAAAGCAAGAAGAAAAAAGAATCCAAAAATGTGAAGATAATGTAAGGCGCCTCTGAGACAGCTTCAAGCGTACCAACATCAGAATTGTGGGGGTGCCAGAAGAAGAGAGAGAGCAAGACACTGAAAACCTATTTGACTAAATAATGACT
The DNA here is from genome assembly GCA_011751065.1 of Lasiurus cinereus. Taxonomy (NCBI): domain Eukaryota; kingdom Metazoa; phylum Chordata; class Mammalia; order Chiroptera; family Vespertilionidae; genus Lasiurus; species Lasiurus cinereus. The sequence goes on along the minus strand of JAAGEH010000015.1, from coordinate 14,438,618 downwards.
GAAAACTTCCCCCACCTAGTGAAAGAAGTAGACTCACAAGTCCATGAAGCATACAGAACCCCATAAAAAAGGAATTCAAAGAGGACCACACCAAGACACATCATAATTAAAATACCAAGAGCAAAAGACAAAGAGAGAATATTAAAAGCAGCAAGAGAAAAAAACAGTTAATTACCTACAAGGGAACACCCATACGATTGTCAGCTGATTTCTGAACAGAAACTCTGCAGGCCAGATGGGAGTGGCAAGAAATATTCAAAGTGATGAATAGCAAGAACCTACAACCAAGAATAATCTATCCAGCAAAGCTATCATTCAGAATTGAAGGTCAGATAAAGAGCTTCACAAATAAGAAAAAGCTAAAGGAGTTCATCAACTCCAAACCAGTATTATATGAAATGCTGAAAGGTTCTCTTTAAGAAGAGGAAGAAGAAAAAGGTAAAAGAAAAAAATTATGAACAATAAATACATATCTATCAACAAGTGAATCTAAAAATAAAATGAATTAAAAATTTGATCAACAGAATAAACTAGTGAATATAATAGAATCAGGAGCACAGAAAGGGAGTGGACTGATAATTCTTGGGAGAGGGGTGAGGGGGTACAGGGAGAGACTGGATAAAAATCATACACCTATTGATGAGGTCAATGGGGGGGAGGAAAAGGTAGAGGGAGGGTTGGGAGACATGTGGAGGAGAGCTAAGGAGGGGAAAAAAGAGAATCAAATGTAATAATCTGAATAATAAAGATTTAATTAAAAAAATTCTAGGTTGATTATTGGCATGCAAAAAATTAGAAATTTAGGACCTGAACTCCTCTTTTTTATGTTTTATGTATAGATCAAAAATGTCACTAATGCATTAACCACATATGTTTTGAGTACCAGCATTTCAGATACATCTATTCAAAACTTGGCTGACCCGGTAGTTATTACTCTGCAGTATATTGAAGGAAACCAGGTAATACCACCATTTTCATCTCAGAATAAAAAGGCCTCAGGCCAAGACCGGTTTGGCTCAGTGGATAGAGTGTCGGCCTGCGGACTGAAGGGTCCCAGGTTCGATTCCTGTCGGGGGCATGTACCTTGCTTGCGGGCGCAGCTCCAGTGGGGGGTGTGCAGGAGGCGGCTGATTGATGTCTCTCTCATCGATGTTTCTGACTTTCTGTACCTCTCCCTTCCTCTCTGTAAAGGATCAATAAAATATATTTTTTTAAAAAGGCCTCAGAACCCCTCCCTGATTTTCCCAATCAAAATAATTGGCTAGTTAACAAATATGATCTAAAACTTAATGAAGATTATTCCATTTCAGGTAGCTGATATGTATTATAATTGGGACTTCTAGAAATAATGCCTTAATCTAAAGGGATAACTAATGGTGGACTTCTAGCACTGTGACAGATTGGCAGAGAAGTGACTATGGGCATGTGGATTTGTGGTTGTCCCATCACACCCACTGGTATTTAATTCCATGTATTTCAGAGTGAAGCGAACAACTCAAAATAATAATCAAATACTTTTATCCTTTGAATTTCCATGAAGAACATTAAAATATATATTAATTATCACCAAAGATTTAAATCCATAGTCACATGGCAAAATATAAGGTATATATTACTAAATGATGAAATTTAGCCATAGTATAATAATGAACTACTACTGCATTTTTTATGTTAATGTATGTCCAGTGAGAAGTTTTAATAGCTTCCTTCATTCCCAATCTAAAAGACCACATGATATAGCATATTTTTTAACAGCTCTTAATTCTAGAAGGGAAGAAGAAAGAATGGGAAAGGGAATTAAAAAGAACCCAGATACAAAATAAAACATGTTAGCTGGGTAGGATGACAATTCTGGTGGGTCCACAGCACTCCAATCATGCCCCTAAAACCAGTTTCTCATTGTCTCCAGTCCTAGGAGCTGGTGAGGCCTCAGAAATGGTCATTAAGGCCTAAGAAAAGAGGCAGCTCAACATTGTCTATAAGGCTTGATCTCAGCTTTGAGCTCCAAATTCCAAAGTTCTACGTGGAACACCTCCCACACAGTGGACCTGCACTGTCCATCCACAGCCTTCTCCTGGGCCTCACACAAGGAGAGTGTGGAAAATTTATATGTTACCAAATATTTAAGGGACACACACAAGATCACCATGAAGTAACATGCTGTTTTCTCGCTTGTAATTCCAAAGTTACCTGTGGTCAGTCTTAAAACCAACTCACAAATAGTCTGTGTGTATCTACTATTTAAAAAAAAAACTGAGAAAAGAACACTTGTGTGTACTCGCTGTTGTATAGTAACTATCACATGGAAAGGTACTTACCTTTGATTTTTCTTTTTTTTCTAGAATTATGATCAAGTTTATTGTGCCTTCTGGGACTTTGTGAAGAACAGTAAGTATTTTTCAAAACTTTGTTTCTGTCTTTCAGTGACAAAGGGGTTAAAAAAAAACATGTTCTTTTCTATAAGAGACTTATTTGGGAGATAGAAAATCACATAACTCAGGGGTTAGCAAAGTTGGAAGAAAGCTAGAAGACCCAGAGCAGATTGGTCTTGAGCTGATTGAAGAAACTTGAGGAATGAACACCTGGCTCTTTATCTGTGGTTTCCCACAGAGATTTGCAACATCTACTATTAGACCCTTCCTTTTTTTCCTCTCATATCTTCTAGCCTTACTGTGTGTCCTTTGGAAGTTCATTTATCTCTTGTGGCTCCAATATTCTTATCTTTTCATTGAGGAGATAAAACTTCCAGCTTGGTCTTTAAGGGCCCTTCCTGATTTGTTAGGTATGAGTATTTAGGGATAGTATGAGAATGGGTTGGGGATAAGATGCTGAATGGGTCCCTCTTAGGCTTGCCATCTCAATTTGAATCTTAAGGGATATTGCCTAATCTCAAAGAATTACCATACATAATCAATTTCCCTTGGAATGCCAGGAGTGGCTATATGACCAGTCTCCCACCTGTGGAAACTCTGCTTGGGAACTTGTCATTTTATACTGTCCTTGGAATTCTGAGAGAAAAGAGAAAGTCTCTTCCCACTCAACTCCTTGGGATGTTGGAATACTACTCCTGTCCTACAACAGAGATAGTTCTGTGCTTTCCTGGTCCCCTCCAAGTCTCCCAGGATAAGAGTCTTATAAAATGGTGAGCTTTGCCCCTCACAGCCGAAATAAGTTGATCTGCTCATTAATGCAAAATCCTTGGCTCCTCCAGGCAATCCTTTGCCCCCACCCCTCTGTCCATGGATCCAGAACTTCTGGAATCTATGGAGTTATCCTAGATAAAAAATATTGATCATACTTAGCTGTCTGCCTTAGAATAACCTCTTTGGTCTGGTGCTACCCTGGAGGTTCTACTCTAAATCTGGTATAGTGCCCAAGATCTACAGGTTATGGCGGTTTGAAGGTTGGTGTTAGAAACCTAAATATGCTCAGGAGTGAGAAATTAGGCAGGTATCAAGTAGACCAGAAGCTCTAATTGACCCTAAGGAGCTTCAGACCATGACCTGGCTTGAGTACAAAGAACGTGAGATTATTTGAATTCTGGATTGAACTGGTTATTTTAGATATCTATTCCAGCCTCACAGTATATGCCCAGGTGTCAGTTTATATTCCATAACTTGTGTCCTTCAGAAAGTTTTAGATCTACCTGTTTCCTATTTGTGCTACTTGAAAAAAGAACAGTACTTATTCTGTCACTTTAGCATGGTAACAGGACTGTTGCTCATGATTAGAGTCTATCATAATCTTTATAGGAACAGGAAAAGTGAGAGCCAAGACGTTATGACATTTATAAAGTCCCCCCAAAATCAATTTAGCTTATTAGACTTAATTTAATTTCAATGTTCAATTATACCTCTATGTTGCTGTCTTAACAAACAATACTAATTATAAGACACGCTTGGAAGGTGCATATAATGAAAAGTTAAATATTTCTGAGAAAAACAAAAATTGCTTTGAAATTTCCTTCTGTCTCCTACAGATGGGCAAGGTGGATAGAATTCATCAGGCTGTAAAGTAAAGGAAACAAATATAAATTATACAATCTGTCATTGTGACCACATCACCCATTTGGGAGTCTTAATGGTAAGTTGTCTCTTACACATTCCTTGATAGAATTTTGACAACTTTTATTGGATTACAGTTCAGGAATATATTTGTGAACTAAGTTATAGAAAAGTGTCAAACAAGTGGGAATAAAGCTCTCATGGGAGATCCAAGATGGCTGCCAATGGGACAGCAGGCTGTAAGATAGTATGCGAGTGAGAGAATGAAAGGAGAGTGTGTAGATGTGCAGGTAGTGTCTGTGTTTGTGATATAGGGACATCTATATTGCACAGAACTGTTGGGGACTGGTGGACTGGGCTCCCTTGGCTAGGTAGCCTCTACTGCTGCTGAAATATCTCCTGAAGCAGCCAGCTCTGCTGCAGAGACTGTACCATCTTGAAGGGGAGACTGACTGTGATTGGAAGCCCAGTTGTACCTTCAACTGGGTAGACCTCAGATACCTCCCAGGACTCTACAAACACAACACTCAGAAACCAACTGCCTCAGTTGCAAACCCAAGAACACCAGGACTCCAGCATCCCTGACTGCAGGTGCCTAAAATGTCTGTCCATGGGAAGACAAAGTGGCACTGATTATGTAGGCAGACCCTGCACCTTTTCACAGAGCAGATAGAAGGAACAGCTGAATTGAACAACACCCAACTGGAATTGATGAATTAAACATAGCTGGTGAGACTATATGTGGATAGAAAGGTCAGATATCATCTAGAGAAATTCAATACAGGGGAGAGAGCTACATAACAAGTCACCTTCAGAGGAGTGATCCTGGGGAGACAAAGAACAGCCCTCATACAAAAGAAAAAAGAAATCACGAGAAAAAAAAGTAAACAAAATGGAGGCAATAAATATGGCAGAGAAAGAATTCAGAGTAATGTTCATGAGGATGCTGAAAAGGTCGGAAGACAAATTCAACCATATGTGTAAGAACCAAGTGGAAATGAGGAAGAACCAAGAAGAAATGAAAAATAATATTGCTGCAATAAAGAACTCAATAAAAAGCATCAATATAGATTAGAAGAAGCAGAGGACCACATTGGTGAGCTAGAAGACAAGGTAGAAAAAATATCCAAGCATAGCAGCGTTTAGAAAAAATAACTTCAAAGAAAAACAAGAGGAGAGCCTAAGGGAACTTAGGATAACACACAAAGAAACATCATCCACATAATAAGGGTGCCAGAAGAAGAGGAAATTGAGCAAGGAATAGAAAACAGGTTTGAAGAAATGTTAACAGAAACGTCCCTGATGTTGGGAAGAAAAAAAATCACACAAGTCCAAGAAGCTCACAGAGTTTGAAACAAGATGAACCCCAAAAGACCAAGATACATTATAATTAAACCGAAAAACACCAAAGAAAGAGTAAGCAACTTAAAGGCTGCCAGAGAGAGACAGAAAGTTACCTACAAAGGATCTCCCATCAGACTATTGACTAATTTCTCAACAGAAGCACATCAGTCTGGGAAGGAATTAAATGAAATATACAAAGTCATACAAATCAAGGATCTGAATCCAAGAATAATTTACCCAGCAAGGCTATCAACCAAAATTGAGGGTGAAATCAGGAGATTCACAGACAAAAAAGGACTAAGGGAGTTTATTACCACCAAACCAGTAATGCAAGAAATGCTAAAGGGTATGCTTTAAAAAGAAGAAATAGGAAGGCAAGATAAAACACAGCATAAAGGATAAAAATAGAGAAAAACAAGAAGCAATCAATAACAACTTTAAATGTAAATGGATTAAATGTCCCAATCAAAAGATATAGGGTAGCTGAGTGGATAAGAAAACATGACCCATATATCTTCTGTCTATAGGAAACCCACCCCAGAACAAAGGACTCACACAGACTAATGGTAAAGGGATGGAAAAAGGGTTTTTTAGGCGAATGAATATGAAGAAACGACTGGGGTAGCAATCCTTATATCTGACGAATTAGACTTTAAAGTGAAGGCCAAGACAAGAGATAAGGAAGACCACTTTGTAATACTAAAGGAAATAATTCAACAAGAAAATATAACTCTGGTAAACATATACACATCTAATACAGAAGCACAGAAATAAAAAAAAACACTTCTGGAGGATATCAAGGGAGAGATTGACAGCAATATAGTCATAGTAGGGCCTTTTAATACCCCACTAATACCACTGGACAAATTTTCAACAAAAAATCAGAAAAGAAACAGCTATCCTAAATGACTCAATAGATCAGATGAAATGAATTGACATCTTCAGAACACTTCACCTCAAAGCCAGAGAATATACATTCTTCTAAGTGCACATGGGTCATTTTCAAGGATAGACCATATATTGGGACACAGGCAGACTCTTCAAATGCAAGAATCTTCTCAGATCACAAACGCATAAAACTAGAAATCAACTACAAGAAAAACAATTTTAAAAAATCACACACCTGAAGGCTAAACAGCATGCTATTAAACAATGATTGCATTAACCAACAGATCAAAGAAGAAATAAAAGCATCATGGGAACAAATGACAATGATAACACAACAATCTAAAATCTATGGGACACAGTGAAAACAGTCTTGAGAAGGAATTTCATAGATATACAAGCCTATCTCAAAACAAAACAAAATAAGAAACAATGGTAACAAATTATCTAACCTTACAACTCAAAGAGTTAGAAAGAGAGCAACAAGAAAGCTCAGCATAAGCAACAGAAAGGAAATTATAAAGATCAGAGCAGAGATAAAAAGAAAAAAACATAGACCAAAAACAAACAAACAATACAAAAGATCAACAAAACCAAGAGCTGGTTCTTTGAAAGGATAAATAAGATTGATGAACCTCTAGCAAGGCTAACCAAGAAGCAAAGACAGAAGACTCAAATAAAATCAGAAATGAAAGAAGTGAAATAACAATCACACAGAAATACAAATGATTATGAAAATATTCTATGAACAACTCCATTCCAACAAGATGGACAACCTCGGTAAAATGGATATGTTCTTAGAAAATTACAAGCTCCCAAAACTAAATTAAGAAGAATCAAAGAAACCTGAATAGCTTTATAACTTCCATAGAAATTGAAGCATTGATAAAAAAAAATCTTCCAGCAAAAAAAAGGTCCTGTTCTGAACAGCTTTACAGGGGAATTCTACTCAGCATTCAAATAAGAACTAAAACCTATGCTCCTCAGACTATTCTAAAAAAATTCAAGAGGAAGACACACTTCCAAGCTCTTTCTATGAAGCCAGCATTACCCTAATTCCCAAACCACATAAAAACACCACAAAGAAATAAAACCACAGGCCAATATCCTGAATTAACATAGGTGCTAAAATCCTCAACAAAATTCTAGCAAATTGGATTCAGCATTACATTAGAAAGATCATACACCATGACCAAATGGGATTTCTTCCGGGGATGCAAGGATGGTACAATATCCGCAAATCAATAAATGTGAGACATCACATAAACAAACTGAGAGACAAAAATCACATAATCATATCAACTGATGCAGAAAAATCATTTGACAAAATCTTATACCCTTTCTTAATAAACATCTAAGCAAAGTGGGAATAGAGGGATCATAGTTCAACATAATAAAAGCCTTATATGAAAAACCTTTAGCCAACATCATACTCAATGGGAAAAAACTAAACTCATTTTCCCTAAGAACAAGAACAATACAGGGATGCCTACTTTCACCACTCCTGTTCAATATAATACTGAAAATGCTGGCCATGCTGCTCAGACAAGAAAAATAAATAAAAGGCATCCAAATTGAAAAGAAGAAGTAAAACTGTCCTTATTCGCAGATGACATGATATTATACACAGAAAACCCCAAAGACTCCATTAAAAAAAAAAAAACTACTAGACCGATTAAATGTATTTGGCAATGTAGCAGGATACAAAATTAACACCCAGAAATCTATGGCTTTTTTATACATAATGTACTCACAGAAAGAGGAACAAAAAACCCCAAAACAAAAACAATAACAACAACAAAAAATCCCATTTACCATTGCACCAAAATAAATAAATAAATAAAATACCTAGGAATAAACTTAACTAAGGACATAAAAGGCATATAGTACAGGACATTGAAAAAAGAGATAAAGGAAGACATAAACAAATAGAAGAACATACCATGTTCATGGATTGCTAGGATCAACATCAATAAAATGCCCATACTACACAAAGCAATCTACAGATTCAATGCAATCCCCATTAAAATACCAACATCATATTTAAAAGATTTAGAATAAAATCTCCAAAAATTCATCTGGAAAAAAAAAAGACCTTGAATAGCCACAGCAATACTGAGAAAGAAGAACAAAGTTGGAGGGATCACAATACCAGATATCAAGCTATATTACCAAGCCACGGTTCTCACTGCCTGGTACTGGCACAAGAACAGATATATAGACCAATGGAACAGACAGAGATACCAGAAATCAACCCAAGACATTATGCTCAATTAACATTTGACAAAGGAGGCAAGAGCATACAATGGAGTCAAGACAATCTCTTCAATAAGTGGTGCTGGGAAATTTGGTCAGCTACATGCAAAAAAAATGAAACCAGATCACCAAGTTACACCATACACAAAAACAAACTCAAAAGGTTATAGGACTTAAATGTAAAATGGGAAACCATAGAAATCCTACAAGATTCCATAGGCAGCAAAATTGTAGACATATGTCATAGCAATATCTTTACAGACACAGATCCTAGGGCAATGGAGACGAAGGGGAAAATAAACAAATGAGACTACATAAAAATAAAAAGCTTCTGCTCAGCAAAAGAAACCATCAAAAATACAATAAAAGCACACTGCACATATTTGCTAGTGATATTTCCGATAAGGGTTTAATCCAAAATTTACAGAGAACTCATACAACTTAACAAAAGGAAGATAAGCAATCCAATCAAAAATGGGCAAAGGACCTAAATAGACCCTTTTTAAAAGACAACATATCTATGCCCAGAGACATATGAAAACATGCTCAAAGTCAGTAATCATCTGAGAGATGCAAATCAAAACAATGAGGTACCATCTCATAACTGTTGGAAGGGCTATCATCAACAAATCAACAAATAACAAGTGCTGGAGAGGATGTGGAGAAAAAGGAACCCTCATGCACTGCTGGTGGGAATGAAGACTGGTGCAGCTACTGTGGAATACAGTATGGAGTTTCCTGAAAAAGTTAGAAATGGAATTTCCATTTGACCCACTGATCCCACTTCTAGGAATGTATCTTAAGAACCACAGGAAAGCTGAGTGGAAATTCTACAACTAGAAAGAAAGAGAGGGGCTCCTGGAGACTCAGAAGAGCTGCAAAAAACTGAGGTACAAAGACACACATGAGGAGTGAATGGGCGGCAGAGTCCCTGCCTGGTTTCCTCTAGTGGGAAGGAGACTGAAACTCCTGACTTCACTGAATCCCAGATTAGACTGCACTGAACCCCAGTTCTGCGTGAGACTCATATGGGGGGAGTATGGACTGTCATGAAAAGGGGGAGAGGACGGAAACTTAGGGGAGCCATGAAAAGGCAGAGGTCTAGAGGAACATAAGGGCGCACACAGAAGGCTGACAGCTGATGGTGCTCCTGAATTTCTCTAGTTGGGGGAAGACAGAACCTCTCAAATGCACTGAAATCCACTTCTGACTGCACTGAACCCCAGTTTTGGGTGAGATCCTGGACACCCAGGCTCATAGAGGTCCCTGGAGAACACAGAAACTCAGGAAATCAGAAGGCCGAGGTCTAGAGGCATGCATACCCACAGAGAGGACTGCAGCAATTACCAAGAGACACTGAGACCAAGGGGCTGTGTAGGGTGGGGCTGATAGGAAGGCACAGCTGTCTCTGTTCAGCTCTGAGACTCCACCCCATCCAAGCTGAACAGAGAGACTTTTGTGATTTTGCAAGTCTTGTATTATAAGGCTGACTCCAGCACAGAAATTTCTCTGGCAGAGACACAGCTGATCCTCACAACCAATTGGCTTGGAGGTCAATTCCCCCCAGTGATACCAACAACAATCAAGACTTACCTACAACAAGGCTGTACACACAGTCCACTAAGAGGTGCACCAAGAGAGTCCACCTCAGGTAACTGGGGAGGTGGAGCTACTGAGTCATATAGGACACCTAGCACACAAAACTACTCTACCAACTCAGCAAAGCAGCAAAAATTTGGAGACAAAGGAACAGATCACAAACAAAAGAAATGGAGGAAAACAAATGACTGGATATAGAATTCAAAACCATGGTTATAAATTTTTTCAAGAATTTCCTAGAAAAGATGGATAAATTTAGCGAGACCCAAGAGGAGATGAAAAAGAATCAACTAGAGATGAAAAGGGACCAACTAGAAATTAAACATACACTGACTGAAATAAAAAATAGTATACAGAGATCTAAAAACAGACTAGAAGAACGCAAGAATCAAGTCAAAGATTTGAAATACAAAGAAGCAGAAAATACTCCACTGGAAAAGAAAAAAGAAAAAAAGAATCCAAAAATATGAAGATAGTGTAAAGAGCCCCTGGGACAACTTCAAGCATACCAACATCAGAATTGTGGGGTTGTCAGAAGAAGAGAGAGAGCAAGATACTAAAAACCTATTTGAAGAAATAATGACTGAAAACTTCCCCCACCTGGTGAAAAAAATAGACTTACAAGTCAAGGAAGCACACAGAACCCCATATAAAAGGAATCCAAAGAGGACCACACCAAGACACATCATAATTAAAATACCAAGAGTAAAGGACAAAGAGAGAATATTAAAAGCAGCAAGAGAAAAACAGTTAATTACCTACAGGGGAGCACCCATACGATTGTCAGCTGGTTTCTCAACAGAAACTCTGCAGGCCAGACGGAAGTGGCAAGAAATATTCAAAGTGATGAATAGCAAGAACCTACAACCAAGATTACTCTTCCCAGCAAAGCTATCATTCAGAATTGAAGGGCAGATAAAGAGCTTCACAGATAAGAAAAAACGAAAGGAGTTCATCAACTCCAAACCAGTATTATATGAAATGCTGAAAGGTACTCTTTAAGAAGAGAAGAAGAAAAAGTAAAGATAAAAATTATGAACAACAAATACATATCTATTAACAAGTGAATCTAAAAATCAAGTGAATTAAAAATTTGATGATCAAAATAAACTGGTGAATATAATAGAATGGGGCATAGAAAAAGAGTGGACTGACAATTCTCAGGGGGGAAGGGGTAAAGGGTTGCAGGTGGAGACTGAGCAAAAATCATACACCTGTGGATGAGGACAATGCAGGGGGAGGTAAGGGCAGAGCGAAGAGTGGGAGCTGGGTGGAGGGGAACTATGGGAGGCAAAAAGAGGAACAATTGTAATAATGTGAACAATAAAGATTTATTAAATAAAAAAATAAAAACAAGAGGGTTGGGATAAGAAAAGATTTTTTAACGGGGTACAAAAACACTAATCATAAAAGAAAATATTGATAAATTGACTTCATTAAAATTTCTTTCATTAAAAGGCCTCATTAAGATAGTGAAAAGGCAAACTATAGATTGGGAGAAGATATATATTTGACAAAAGACTTTTATGAAGAATATGTAGAAAATCCTACTAGTTAAAAAGCAAAAGACATACAATACAATTTTTTATTGTGTTACATGTATACATATCTCCCCATTGTCCCCCTCCCTCCCAGGCATACCCCCCCAGTGTCTATGTTCATTGGTTATGCTCATATGTATTGATACAAGTCCTTTGATTGATCTCTTATCTACCCCACCTCTCCTTAATCTTCCTGCTATAATTTGACAGTCTGTTTGATGCTTTACTGCCTCTGTATCTATCCTTTTGTTCATAAGTTTACAATGTTCTTTATTATCCACAAATGAGTGAGATCATGTGGTGCTTCTCCTTCATTGACTGGCTTATTTCACTAAGCAAAAGGCTCTCCAGTTCCAACCAGGTTGCTGCAAATGGTAAGAATTCCTTCTTTTTAATGGCAGCATAGAATTCCATTGTGTAGATATACCACAGTTTTCTGATCCACTCATCTGCTGACGGGCACCAGGGCTGTTTCCAAATTGTAGATATTGTAAATTGTGCTGCTATGAACATAGGGGTGCATAAATCCTTTCTGATTGGTGTTTGTAATTTCTTAGGATAAATTCCTAAGAGTGGGATTGCTGGGTCAAATGGGAGTTCCATTTTTAGTTTTTTAAGAAAACTCCGTACTGTTCTCCACAGTGGCTGCACCAGTCTGCATTCCCACCAACAGTGAACAAGTGATCCTTTTTCTCCACATCCTCGCCAACACTTGTCTTTTGTTGACTTGTTGATGATTGCCATTCTGACAGGTGTAAGATGGTATCGCATTGTCGTTTTGATTTGCATCTCTCGGATGATTAATGACTTTGAACATGTTTTCATGTGTCTCTTGGCCTTCCTTCTGTCATCTTTCGAAAAGGTTCTATTTAGGTCCGTTGCCCATTTTTTTATTGGATCGTTTATCTTCCTTTTATTAAGTTGTATAAGTTGGCTGTAAATGTTGGAGATTAAACCTTTATTACAATACAATTTAAAAATGGGCAAAAGACTTGAGCAGGTACCCCGTAAAAGAAGACATCTATGCCTAACTCTAATCCTTACATAAATGGCTAATAAGCATATGACAAGTTTCTCAACATTATTATTAAGCATCAGAGGAATGATCATTAAAATCACACTTACACTTTTACGTATCCACCAGAATGGCTTACATTTAAAAAGTTGAACATAGCAAGAGCCAACAAAGATGTGGAACAATTAGAACTCATATACTGCTGGTGGGAATACAAGAATGGCATAGACACATGAAAAGACTCTGGCAATACCTACTAAATATAAATATACATCGAGCTACTGACCCAGAAATCTTACTATTAGAGAGAAATGACTGCTTATATCCACAAAAATATATATACAAGAATGTTCAAAGTAGCTTCATTCATAGTGGCCAAAATGAGAAACCCCAGTGTACATTAATAGGTAACTGGATTAATATATTCTGCTATATTTATAAGTGAAATGTTTCATAGCAATAAAAAGGAAACGAATAAACTACTTCTTTACAATGCAACACAATATCTAATTTTCATTGACATAGAGTTGAGCAAAGAAAGCCAGAAAGAGAAGATTGTTCTATTTATATGAAATTCCAAGTACAGGTGAAACTAAATCCATGGGGATAGAAGTTAGAATATTGGTTACCTCTAGTGGGAATATTTACTGGGGGAAGGAATGCAGGAGCCTTCTGAGATGTTTAAAATACTTTACATCCTGATCTGAGTGGTGTTTCCTTAGGTATATTCATATATAAAGATTCATTGAATTGCATTCTTAAGATTTGTGTACTTTACTATTTACCTGAATTTTAAAAACCACATATACACCAAATGAAAATTGCAAAATTTAAATCAGTAAATACTTAATGGAAATAAAAAAATAATGAAAGGGAAGTATATATTTTTTTCTAATTTCGAAAATACTGGGTCAGTTTTCACAAAGTACAATTGTAATCACTTAGTGAAACTTAAGGCCATATTTCCCTGATGGCAAATGTCTGGAGTTTTGGAAATATCCAAGTAACTACTTGAAATGGTTTGCATAGTTATCCTGCTATTTGGTTATATTTAGATACAGCCTTAAGTATAATAGAGTGATGATAGAATTGTATATCCAGGATACTCTTTCCTTCCTTCTCTTCCACGCCCGACCCGTCCCAGCCAAAAAAAAAAAAATAGGAAAAGGGGACTGCTTAGTTGATAGAGGCTATTATTAATCTTGTTAGTAAAGGTCACTATACTTAGGATACTTTGACTCTACCTGGAAAGAGGGTGGGAAACTCTAAAATTCAGTACATGTGAAGTGATATGAGTAATTTAATTTTAATAATAAGCAATTTTCATTCTTTCACTTATTATGCAGATAAGATGTAGCAAGGCTTGATTAAAAACAGGGACCCTAATTTACTAAATATGTCCTTTTTCTTTTAGCAAACTTCGAAAAGACCATCCTTCCAAAATCCTGATCAATTTGTGTGCCTTAGTATTGATGCTAAACCTGGTATTTCTGTTCAATTCTTGGTTGTCATCATTTCAGAGGGACTTTGTATTGAAGCAGCAGTAGCACTTATTACTTCCTGCTCATTTCTTTAACATGGATGGGTCTGGAAGCAGTGCACATGTATTTTGCTCTAGTTAAAGTCTTCAACATGTACATTCCCGATTATATTTTTAAATTTTGCCTAGTTGGTTGAGGTAAGTATATTGCCATTGCCCTTGATATCTCTCTTTTAAGCCTGTATGTCTTTCTAATTCTGGCTCTATTACACAAATATTAGGAACCAAAGTCTGTTATTATTATAGGTAAAGAATTAAGGATTTCCACACTGGTATTTGAATATATATCTCTTTTTCTGCCTATATTGATCTAGAAATGCAACGTTTAACCTCCATGCTGAGGAATTGATCTTCAAATATTTAACGAGCATCTGCTTGTGTATATGCTAAATGCTGATCTTTGTAGTGAGCTGATTTTAACCTTCCTTTTATGGAAGTTACAATCCCGACAAAAGCTTACTGTTGTAACAGCCAGCATTTAGGCAGCACTTACATGTACCAGAAACTGTCCTAAGTGCTTTACAAACTCATTTAATCTTCACAAAATCTCTAATCATTATTTTCACTTAATATATTAGGGCACTGAGTCACAAAGGAATTAGATAATTTGCCTAAAATCAACATAGCCATACTAACTGGAGGAACTGGAATGTGAACCAGGGAATCTGTCTCTATAGTTTGGACTTTTAACCTCTGTGAACTAACCATATTGCTTAAGGGACAGGGAAAAGACTTGCAATGTGTGAAATGGTGGTTGGTCAGACATGCCCTGATTCTCACCACACCTCATGACTGTCACTATCACTGCTGCCCTCTGGAAGAAGCTAGGAATGAAACTTTTTTAAATTAGATGTCATTTCATTGGATTGCTTGACTGTATTTCTAACTGACAGGATCAGCTTGGCTTCTTCCCTTCTCCCCACTTCCCTATTCAAAACAGATTTTGAATTCAGAAAATGTTAGACACATAGAAGATGTATATTAAGTGGAATGCATAGGGTACACAGGGAGATAGATTTTATCTTCCACTGCTTTTCTAAAGACAAAAGCTTCCCAATTAGCTACTCATTCTTTTAATGAGTTCATAACATATTACAAGTTTAATTGGATAAGGTCAGTGCTATTATCTATGCTAATGTGGGGAATAGAGAAAGGCAATACTAAACAAAACATAATCTAAAAAATTGTTTTAGTCCACTATGAAATCCATCAGAGATACAGAGCCCAAAACAGTCAATACTCTACCATTTATGCCTCATATCCTTCATCTCTAGTCAACTGTCAAATGGAAAATTGAATTAAGTTGTGTGAGAGTCTTCACAAATAATCCAAGGAGCTGAAAATCCACATATGGCTAACTGTGAAAGGGTTGTAAATAGCACTCGATCCTGGTCTTCCTTCTCCCTCATCATCATTCATTTTAAACTTCCTCTTCAGTCTGTTCCTCCATCAGACCCTTGCTCCTTAAATGTTGGTGTTTCTCAGGGCTGGCTTTTCATCTATTTGATATTCTGGTTCTACATCCACTTCCTGGAGTATTGGAGTGGCAGGAAAGGCTAAGACTTGATACTTTGGAGGTAGGAAAAACTTGGGAGTGTTAAGTACACACACAAGCCAAGGCAACTTTCATATTCAGTTTATTACTTACATTGGTGGTGAAAAGAATAGCTAAAGGTGTCAGCTCCCAAGTCTTTGTCTCACACACTATGAAGAATGACAGCAAAACAAAAGGGGAACAGGTGGCTGTCACATGAGTTGTAGGATTCCTTCTTATTTTGAGGAGCCAGCTCTAAACTGAAGGTATGCAGTATTTTATTCTGCAGCTCTGTTCTGAGGAGGCAGGGCACAAAGCCCTGAATTTGGAAGCAATGAGAAACTGTCTCATGACAGCCTCTGAGAAAAGGTAGGGAAGCAAATAGGAGTTGATCTTGGAACACCTTCTCACAGGAACTGCTGCCTTCTTAAATTCATGGAGGATCATAAGGCAGTGGTTCTCAACCTGTGGGTCGCGACCCATTTGGGGGTCGAATGTCCCTTTCACAGGGGTCGCCTAAGACTATTGGAAAACACCTATTTCCCATGGTCTTAGGAACCATCAGACTGCTCCTCGGTGTAACAAAGTGTAGCAATGTAGTTTACTGTTGTTATATTAAGACTGTTACCAATACTACACCATGATTCAAGACAAAATTTCATTTATTTGTAATTAGAAATAAATATTTCACAATATATAATTACATATTTTTTGTGATTAATCACTATGCTTTAATTTTGTTCAATTTGTAACAATGAAAATACATTCTGCATATCAGATATTTACATTACAGTTCATGACAGTACCAAAATTACAGTTATGAAGTAGCAATGGAAATAATTTTATGGTTGGGGGTCACCACCACATGAGGAGCTGTATTAAAGGGTCGCGGCATTAGGAAGGTTGAGAACCACTGTCATAAGGCATTTCGCCAAAATTCAGATCAGCTGTGGTCCAAGTCTATGTCTATGTGAATACCTGTAAGGTTGCCAGGGATTCAGTGCTGATCTGTCCCACAGGGAGTTTCAGAGCATTTAAATATTAGATAAATGCAATCAGCTCTAAGGAAAATGAATATTAGCATCTGTTTGTGTTTGAAGTTCTGTCTTTCTAATACCAAAGCAACCTGTTGAAAATGTTTTATTCCTTTATTTTTTTCAGAGAAACATTTTTTATTAATGTATTACATGTGTACATATCTTCCCATTCCCCCCTTATTCCTTTATTTAAGTCTCTGTCCAAGAAAGTAGATTTGTCCACATTTAATAAATAACAATCAATAGGGGATATATATATATATATTTTTTTTTTATTGATTTTTCACAGAGAGGAAGGGAGAGGGATAGAGAGTCAGAAACATCGATGAGAGAGACATTGATCAGCCGCCTCCTGCACTCCCCCTACTGGAGATGTGCCCGCAAGCAAGGTACATGCCCCTGACCGGAATCGAACCCCAGGACCTTTCAGTCCGCAGGCCGACACTCTATCCACTGAGCCAAACCGGTCTCGGCAGGGATATATTTTTTTTAATTACCAAAGTGTAAACAGAGCTTGGGACTACCTCACAACTTCCATCCTAAATGTAAGACTTCCCTCCTTCTTTCTGGTCTCCAAATATCTATATCCTGCTAGCCACTGTACTAGATGAGCAAAATGTAGATCTGAAGGAATTGTCATGTTTATCACAGACTAGGAAAATGGAGAATTTCTCAAGATGCTTAGCTGTGAGTTTCCCCACCTTGGGCTGCCAGTTGCAAGTGTACCCACCCCGCCTCCCCCATGCATCACGTGGTTCAGGGTTTGGGCTCTGGAGGAGGCCACAAACAAATGAAAGAAACTAGACAAGAAAATATTAATTTGGGAATTGGGGGCCAGGTGGAAGCTCAAGAGAGGACTCCGCTTTGCTGTGGCCTTGCGATCCCTTTTATTCAGGTTTGGGATCCACCTATAGCCCTTAGGCAGGCAATTTCCAGTAATATCTTGATGATAGCTCATCAGCAAGGATTTACAAAAGACTAAAAAGTGGAAGTTGCTTCAGCTCCCTTTGTCTCCACCAGACAGCGGGTGTATGGCTCTGACCAGCCTTCTGGGTTCCTTGTCCACACCTCCTTGCTAATGAAGGCAATGGGCAGCTTCCAACACTTAGAACTCTGGAATTTCGAACAACTTCTTAAAAAAAACCCTAAACTGTGTATAGGTGTAATAATGCTAATAGTTTAGCAGAAGTACTAGTACCGTGTTTCCCTGCAAGTAAAACATCCCCCTAAAATAAGACCTACTTCCAGTTTTGCCTCTCGCTGTAATATAAGGCATCCCCCCTAATTAAGACCTCCCCGATAATAAGGCCTCCCCCGAACATAAGACTTCCCCGGAATATGAGGCCCCTGAATCTACCTTAAGGCGTCTGACTCCTGACTTAAAGAGACCTCGCAGCTGCCTGTGATGCAGCCAATCAGTGAGCTGGTTTGTGATGACAACTACTATCTTACCGTATACAGTGGTACCTCGAGATACGAGTTTAATTCGTTCTGTAACCTTGCTTGTATATCAAGTTGTTCGTATCTCAAAGCAAATTTCCCAATTGAAATAAATTGAAATGCCGTTAATCCGTTCCAGCCCCCAAAATGCCACCCCAGTTGTTCTTGTTACGTGTTTTTGAATAAGAAAAATGTATTTATAAATGACAGATATTGTATAAAAACATAATAAAAGAGAATGTAAAGGAATAAACTGGTTTTATAAAGTGTATTTACCTACTCGTTACACTCTTAATGCTAACTTTATCCCTAAGCTGAATGTAACTTAACTAATCTTCACTGAACTTAATTGCTACTGGTCTTTGCATTTTTGGCCGATTTAAAAAAAAAAAAACCGTGTCCAACGAGGTTTGCCTTTTCCTCCCTTTCAGAATGTTTCTGAAATGGGTGAGGCAAGTTTCATTGAACAGCTCTGATGCACGACCAGTAGCAAGTTTTTGTTGTGTTTCTTTTCTATGAAGCGTGACACCCTCTCCCACATTCCTAAGATCTCCTTTATCTCACTTGTAGAGATCTCCTCCACCTCTGGCTCCTCCTCGAAACCAATTTCTTGGAGAACCTCCGCATGTTGCTGAGACCGCAACTCTTGTAACTCCTCCGTGGTGAGTTCCAGAGAGTGCTCCTCGACGAGCTCATTCACGTCTCTCTCATCCACCTCCAGGCCCACGGATTTTTCCCAGAGACACTATCCTCTCCTCCACTGGCACCTCGGGTTCAAATCCTTCGAAGGTTCTTTCGGCTACGGCCTCAGGCCACAGCTTCTTCCATGCAGAGGTCAAAGTCCTCGTTGTAACACCCAGCCAGGCCTGATCAATAATTCTGAGGCATATCACGATGTTAAAGTGGTTCTTCCAGAACTCTCGAAGGGTGAGGTTTGCGTTCTCCGTCACCTCAAAGCAGTGCCGGAACAGGTGCTTGATGTACAGCTTTTTAAAATTAGAAATCACCTCCTGATCCATGGGCTGCAGGATAGGAGTGGTGTTGGGAGGGAGGTAGACAACCTTTATAAACTTGAACTCTTTGAGGAGTTCATCTTTGAGGTTCGGTGGCTGAGCAGGAGCATGGTGGGTGACGAGGAGGGCTTGCATGGTTAGGTTGTTTTCCTGTAGATATGTCTTAACAGAAGGGCCGAAAACCAGGTTTACCCACTCCACAAAGAACTGCCTGGTGACCCATGCCTTCGGGTTTGCCCTCCACATAACTTGCAGTTTATCTTTTAAAATCTTATGTGACTTGAAGACTCTGGGGTTTTCCAAATGGTATATGAGCAGAGGCTTGACCTTGCAGTCGCCACTCGCTTTGGCACACAGTGCGAGAGTTAGCCTATCCTTCAATGGGTTTGTGCCTGGCATCACCTTCTCCTCTGCCGTTATATAAGTCCTATTCGGCATCTACTTCCAGAAAAGCCCCGTCTCGTCACAGTTGAAGACTTGCTGGGGGATATATCCTTTGGCTTCTATCAGTTCGGAAAAAGCTTTGAGGTAACCCTCAGCTGCCTTCACATCCGAACTTGCTGCCTCACCATGCCTTACGATGGAGTGAATGCCAGACCTTTTCCTGAAGTTATCAAACCAGCCTCTACTGGCTTTAAATGAGTCTTTTGATGCTTCGTCTGTGGAAGTGCCCGAGGTCTGCTCCAGCAAATCACCGTAAATCGCTTGCGCCTTCTCGCATATGATACCCTGTGTTAATGTATCTCCTTTAAGCTGCTTCTCTGTCACCCACACCATCAGTAGATTCTCCATCTTTTCATGGAGAGAGCTACGGAGCTTAGAAATTATTGTAACGCCCTTAGCTGGCGTTATACCCTTTATCGACTCCTTCTGTTTAAGCGCAGTGCATATCGTTGAAGTACTACGTCCATACTGCCTCGCCAAGTCAGCCACTTGCACACCTTGCTCATATTTTTCTATGATTTCATGGCATTGACCTTTCCACTAGCTTTCTTCGGACCCATGGTCATAAAAAGAAACGTGATAAAGTATATAAATGCACAAAAGATGCTTCGACAATGAGGTAAACAAGCACACTGACTGAGGCGTGGGAAACTATGAGAAGCTCGAGTTGCGGTAAACTGGTGGGTCATGTGCAGCCGGCCAATCACGCG
The DNA here is from genome assembly GCA_011751065.1 of Lasiurus cinereus. Taxonomy (NCBI): domain Eukaryota; kingdom Metazoa; phylum Chordata; class Mammalia; order Chiroptera; family Vespertilionidae; genus Lasiurus; species Lasiurus cinereus. The sequence continues at coordinate 14,418,256 of JAAGEH010000015.1, read as the reverse complement.
ATTACTCATATCTCAAATGTTGCTCGTATTTCAAAGCAAAAATCGCTCGCTCGATGGCTCGCATTTCAAAAATCTCGTATGTTAGGGCACTCGTATCTCAAATTTCTTTTTTTGTTGTTGTTCAACAATAAATGTGTAGCGTATTCTTCTTCATGGAAAAATAAGACATCCCCTGAAAATAAGACCTCGCACATTTTTGGGAGCAAAAATTATTATAAGACACTCTTATTTTCGGGGAAAATATACATTGTTAGAAGTAAAGAAATCATTTAAGTTTTGCAAAATGTAGTTGAAATTGTTTTTTTAAAACCCTGTGTCTATATTCACATCATGCTTGACTACATTGACTGAACTGATTACTTTATTATAGTCTGGTTGAATTGATTGGTCATTAACTGATCTATCTAGTCAAAATGTCAAACTGGTAATGAGTATAGAAACAGCTACCTTGTCAGAAAAAACACTAAAGGCTGCAACTGATTGCCTGTGCCCTTCATCCAAGGTGACTGAGACAAAAAGATGGAAATGAGGGGAATATTGAACAAAAGAAAAAATCGGACAGCTCATCTTCTGAGAAGAAAGGCTTGATGCAAATTTGCATTCTGATGAACTAGATACTTCTATTGCCAAGTTGATTTTTGGTACTTGAGCTATTTTTAATAACCAGTGGGTGTTGTGTTGGAGCCACTGGCATGCAGTTTAGTTTAGCAGATTGGAGAACTAGAAATGTGTAACTTAGAATTTACAAACATTTTGCAAACAATGGTATTTTGATGCCTGCACATCTGTGATTCATTTAAACAGTAGCTTAATTTATCAGTGCAGAGTCATTGATCAGGTTCTTTCCCCTGCTTTCTAATGGGATGCCTTTGGCTTGCTTCCCCACACTAGGGGTCCCAGCAATCATGGTGGCAATCATACTGAGTGTGAAGAAAGATCTGTATGGAACTCTGAGTGCCACATCCCCATTGTAAGTACCAGCATCTCTGCTTCTCAAATGATGATGCTCTGTATTTTTATGAATTTGAGAGAGAGAGAGAGAGAGAGAGAGAGAGAGAGAGAGAGAGAGAGATTTGTTGTTCCACTTATTTATGCATTCATTAGTTAATTCTTGCATTTGCACTGACTGAGAATCTAATCTGCAATCTTGGCATATTAGGATGACTGACCCTCTAACTAACTGAACTACTGGCCAGGGCTGATGATGCTCTTGACCATCAGATTATGGTGGGGTGTTCCTGGCCTCAGACTTGGTCTTGGTTCTGGCTTCAGGAAAGATTCAACCTCAGCCTTTCTGGGCTAAACACAGTCATGAGCAGAGTTACACAAGGGTTACGTACCTGGGCTCTATACGACCTTGGGTAACTTATTTTACCTCTTACTTTCATTTCCTGCTCTGAAAAGTGGAGATAATAGTTTTCTCCAAATGATGTGTGCAAATTAAAATGACATTATGTATATAGAAAGTGCTCAGCATGTGGCCTGTTCCATGGTAAGTTCTATATAACTTGCAACTATTATAATTATAAAGCTTGCAGAACTTGGAAGGAAATGGAATTGTCACTATAAGAAAATACTGAGACAGGATGGAAAACACTTTCTATCTTTCAACAACAAAGCTCTCCCCTGAAAAAGACTCCACCTCTTTTCTTTGTAAATTGACTCAGCTTTGTACTATTGTTTTTCTATTCTTTTTCTCCCTCCCTCTCTTTTTCTTTCCCCTGCTCCCTCCTTCCTTCCCCCCCCATCACTGTATATATACCAACATATAGCCATCTCTTTGATTTTCTCATGCACAGCCACAAAAGAGTAGCCATTTACTTTGCTCTATCTCTCTAGAACCTTCTTTAATAGACCTGTAGATGGTTACCATGTAGTCCTTTAGATTGCACAGTCTCATTTCTGATTTTATTTACTTACCTATATCCATTTTCTTTTTTATTTAATAAATCTTTATTGTCCAAATTATTACATTTGTTCCTCTTTTTTTCCCTTATAGCTCCCCTCTTCCTGGCTTTTACCCCTCCCTCTGCCCTTACCTCCCCTCTAATTGTCCTCATCCATAGGTGTATGATTTTTGTCCAGTTTCTCCCTGCACCCCCCTCATCCCTTTCCCCCTGATAATTGTCAGTACACTCCCTTTCTATGCTCCTGATTCTATTATATTCACCAGTTTACTCTGTTCATCAGATTTTTTATTCACTTGATTTTTAGATTCACTTATTGATAGATATGTATTTGTTGTTCATAATTGTTATCTATACCTTTATCTTCTTCTTCCTCTTCTTAAAGAGTATCTTTCAGCATTTCATATAATACTGGTTTGGTGTTTATGAACTCTTTTAGCTTTTTATTATCTGTGAAGCTCTTTATCTACCCTTCAATTCTAAATGATAGCTTTGCTGGGAAGAGTAATCTTGGTTGTAGGTTCTTGCTATTCATCACTTTGAATATTTCTTGCCACTTCGGTCTGGCCTGTATAATTTTTGTTGAGAAATCAGCTGACAATCATATGGGTGCTCCCTTGTAGGTAACTAACTGCTTTTCTCTTGCTGCTTTCAATATTCTCTCTTTGTCTTTTTTTTAAATATATTTTATTGATTTTTTCACAGAGAGGAAGGGAGAGAGATAGAAAGTCAGAAACATTGATGAGAGAGAGACATCAATCAGCCGCCTCCTGCACGCCCCACAGTGGAGATGTGTCCGCAACCAGAATACATGCCCCCGACCGGAATAGAACCTGGGACCCTTCAGTCTGCAGGCCCACGCTCTATCCACTGAGCCACGCTGGTCCCGGCTCTCTCTTTGTCTTTTGCTCTTGATTATGATGTGTCTTGGTGTGGTCCTATTTGGATTCCTTTTATTTGGGATTCTGTGTGCTTCCTGGACTTGTAAGTCTATTTTTTTCACCAGGTGGGGAAGTTTTCAGTCATTATTTCTTCAAATGGGTTTTCAGTATCTTGCTCTTTTACTTCTTCTGGCACCCCCATAATTCTGGTGTTGGTATGCTTGAAGTTGTCCCAGAGGCTCCTTACACTATCTTCACATTTTGGGATTCTTTTTTCTTTTTGCTTTTTCAGTGGAGTGTTTTCTGCTTCTTTGTATTTCAAATCTTTGACTTGATTCTTGCATTCCTCTAAGTCTGTGTTAGGTCTTGGTATAATATTTTTATTTCAGTTAGTGTATGTTTAATTTCTAGTTTGTCATTTTTCATCTCTAGTTAGTCCTTTTTCATCTCCTCTTGGGTCTACCTAAATTTATCCATCTTTTCTAGGAAATTCTTGAAAAACCGTGTAACAATGATTTTGAACTCTATATCCAGTCATTTATTTTCCTCCATTTCTTTCATTTGTGATCTGTTCCTTTGTCTCCACATTTTTGCTATGCCGGGAGAACTTCTGTGCTGGAGTCAGCCTTATGATAAAAAAAATTGCAAAAGCCTCTCTGTTGAGCTTGCATGGGGTGGAGTCTCAGGGCTAAGCAGACAGCCTTGGCTTCCAGTCAGCCACATCCTATGTGGACCCTGGGTCTCATGGGTCTCTGGGTAATTGCTGCAGCCCTCTCTGTGCACATGTGCATGCCTCTAGACCTCTCCCTTTCCAGTTACCATGTGCTCTGGGACACGTATGAGTCTGGGTCCCCAGGGTCTTACCCAAAACTGGGGTTCAGTGCAGTTGGAAATGAAGTTCAGCACAGTTGGGAGGCTCCATCTCCTACCTGCCAGAGAAAGCCAGTGGTGTTCACACCCTCACACCTCTGCCCTTTTGCAGCTCCCCTAAATTTCCATGCAATCCTCCCTTTTCATGACAGTCCAGACTCCCCCCATCTGAGTCTTGCCCGGAACTGGGGTTCAGTGCAGTCAGATCAGGGGCTCAGTACAGTCAGGTGTCTCTCTATCCCTCCCGCCAGAGGAAGCCAGCCAGGCACTCCACTGCTCGCTCTCTCCATGCACGCATCTCTGTACCTCAGCTTTTTGCAGCTCTTCTGAGTCTCTGTGAGCCTCTCTCTTTCCTTCTAGTTGTAGAGTTTCCACTCAGCCAGCTTTCCTGTGGTTTTGGATGATGTCTGTTCTGTCTTTTAGTTGTAGTTTTGAAATTGTTGTGTGAGGCAGCAGTTTAGGTGTTCACCTATGCCGCCATCTTAGTTTCTCCCCCATATCCATTTTCTTTAGCGTTGCCTCTCAAGTAATTTTTCACTATAGATTTTTCTCTCCAAAAGTAAGAGGTCTTGCCACCCAGACTCCTCTGTTTTTCATATTGAGATGATAGTTTACAGAAGGTCAAAATTCTATTGCCCTTTTCAGCATATGCCTTCTAATCATAATTTCTTGCTATCCTTTCTTTCTCTCCCCTTTCCCATCTCACCTCATTCTCCATCCTCCTTCTTTGACTGTTTTGTGACTTAAAGTGTTCTCCATTATCTAGGTAATGGTTATTCTTCAAAGAGCAAAAGCAAAAGCAAAGTCAGAACAAAATCAATAACACTCCCTCTGAAAACACCTCTTTCATAAGTGAAGTGGTTAGTAAGAGGCAGACTGCTCTAAGAGCTTTTAAAAATATATATATTTTGAAGAAGTAATATAGGTATATGGTACAAAATTCAAATGTACAAAAGGCTAGAGAGTGAAAAATAAACCCCTCTTCCAGCCTCAAATATCCAGTTTCTCACCCTTGGTGCAACTCTTATTACAATCAAATTTGTGTAGATATTTTCTTGCACGCTTTGTTAACTAAATGGTAGGTAAACATTATTTGGTATTTAACAATAAGTCTTGGAGATAATTTTCTATTCAAACATTTAGTGCTGCCACTTTTATGAGTTTCTATAGCTTCCGTTAAGGTTGAAGATGATATTCAGGGAAGCTTGAGTATTATATTCTATTAGGGAAATTAAATGTTTAGCCCAACTCCCTCCCAATATACACAAACATACCCAAACTGACACACACACAAAAATATCAACACCAGCATGAATAATGTAAGCACAAGAGAGTTTCTTGGTTCTGGAAAAGAGGTCTCAGCTAAGTTGATACATAGTTAAATTAGTGAAGTTTGCCTATGTTAAAAAATCAGAGGTAATACTACCAGTAAATGGAAATTTTATTAGATGAAGTATATGTTCTTATGAATCACCAAATATTTCTTTTTAATAGTCACTCCAGTGACTGTTGTTGCCTTCTGTAGACCAAACTGGTAGCTGTAGTGGAAAGTTTATTTATTTGTTTATTAATATATATTTATTTATTTCAGAGAGGAAGGAAGAGGGAGAGAGAGATAGAAACATCAGTGGTGGGAGAGAATCATTAATTGGCTGCCTGCTGCACACTCCCTGCTGGGGATGAAGCCCACAACCTGGGCATGTTGCCCTTTACTAGAATCGAACCTGGAGCCCGTTAGTCCACAGGCCAATGTGCTATCCATTGAGCCAAAACAGTTAGGGCTCTTGTGGGAATTTTAAAGTATACATTCTACTTTAAAGTAATACAACCATAGCTGTTTACTTTTCATTAACTCTGATAAGCTCATCACTGTTTGCTTTAACATTCAGAAAAGTCAGTCATTAAAAAAAGGAAAGAAAAGCCAGTCATTGCTCATGTCCTTTTAACTGTGATATTTATTGTGCAAAGCAAAATTTATCCTGCAAAAAAAAAGCTCAGGTATAAGGGAAGGGCCACTTTTGGAGGAAATACATCATTTGTTTTTGTGCTGTGCAGGAAGAGAATAGCCTCCTCAGGAAGTGGACTGAGAGATTTCTGCATATGTAGGGCTTAAAATCCTCTGGGATTTCTGGCTCAACACTGAAAAGAAACCTGGACTGTGGTTTAGGAGACTGAGATTTGATTCCCAGCTATGCCCCTATGAATATGAGTAAGGTCTGTTAACTAGGTATTTCAGATGGAATGAAATCAACTAGAGGATCTTCAGAGTCTCACTGAAAAAACTGTGACTTTGTTTCTCTACCTCACAATGGTATTCTCTGTTTTATCTCTTACAGTTGTTGGATTAAAGACTATTCTCTATTTTACATCTCAGTTGTGGCTTATTTTTGCCTCATATTTCTCATTAATTTCTACATGTTCTGCACTGTTCTTGCTCAACTGAATTCCATGAAATCCCAAAACCATAAGACATGGCAAAAGATGATCCTATATGATCTCAAAAACACAACAAGCCTAACATTCTTACTTGGCCTCACCTGAGGGTTTGTCTTTTATGCCTGGGGAAACATGAGGACTTTTTATCTTGTATCTTTTTTGCCATTTTTAATACTCTACACTTCTGTTTCTTTATTTTTTTCTGTGGCTATGTAGGCCTCCACCAAAGCTTTTGTAATTTTGGAAAATAAGCTTCTATTTCAGGGATTCAAAGGAAGTAAAGATATTCTAAGAGGTCTTTGCTGTCAGTGAGTTGACATGCAGCCATTAGAAACATTAGCTAGATGTTAGGACTTCATTAAATAGCCCAGTATCTTTTTCTCAGGGCTTTTAGAAGAAGTTCAGGAGAAACCAAGATGTCAGCATAGGTGAATACCTAAACTGCTGCTTTGCACAATAATTTCAAAACTATGACTAAAAGACAGAACAGACACCATCCAAAACCACAGAAAAGCTGGCTGAGTGAAATTCTACAACTATAAGTAAAGAAAGGGGCTCACGGAGACTCAAAGGAGCTGCAAAAAGCTGAGGTACAGAGACAGATGCGTGGAGAGGATGGGCGGCAGTGTGCCTGACTGACTTCCTCTAGTGGGAGGGAGACGGAAACTCCTGACTGCACTGAACCCCAGTTCGGACTGCACTGAACCCCAGTTCCAGGCTAAACTCATAGAGGGGGAGTCTGGACTGTCTGGAAAAGGGAGGAGTGCATGGAAACTTAGGGGAGCCATGAAAGGCAGAGGTCTGGAGGCACACTCGTGACTACATGCAGAGAGGACTGACTGCTGATTGTGCCTCTGGCTTTCTCTAAAGGGAGGAAGACAGAACCTCCCAACTTCAATGAAATCCAGTTCAGATTGCACTGAACTCAAGACTCATACGGGTTCCCAGAGCACATGGAAACTCAGGGGAGCTGGAAAGGCAGAGGTCTGGAGGCACCCAACGCGAGTGAGTGCAGAGAGGGCTGCAGTGGTTACCTAGGGACACTGAGACCCAGGGACCGTGTAGGGCAGGGATGACGGGAAGCCAAGGCTGTCTGTTCAGTCCTGAGATTCTGCCCCATCAAAGTTAAACACAGAGGCTTTTGAAATTGTGCAAGTCTTGTATCATAAGGCTGACTCCAGCACAGAAACTCTCCCAACATAGACACAGCTGATCCTCACAACCAGTTGGCTTGGAAGTCAGTTCTGCCCAGTGATAACAACAATGATCAAGACTTAACTACAACAAGGCTGTACACACAGTCCACAAAGGGGTGCACCAAGAGAGTCTACCTCAGGTAACTGGGGAGGTGGAGCTACTGGGCTATATAGGACACCTAGCACACAAAGCTACTCTACCAACTCAGGGAAGCAGTGAAAATGCAGAGACAAAGGAACAGATCACAAACAAAAGAAATGGAGGAAAACAAATGACTGGATATAGAGTTCAAAATCATCGTTATAAGGTTTTTCAAGAATTTCCTAGAAAAGATGGATAAATTTAGCGAGACCCAAGAGGAGATGAAAAAGAATCAACTAGAGATGAAAAGGGACTAACTAGAAATTAAACATACACTGACTGAAATAAAAAATATTATACAGAGATCTAAAAACAGATTAGAAGAACGCAAGAATCAAGTCAAAGATTTGAAATACAAAGAAGCAGAAAACACTCCACTGGAAAAGAAAAAAGAAAAAAAGAATCCAAAAGTGTGAAGATAATGTAAAGAGCCTCTGGGACAACTTCAAGCCTACCAACATCAGAATTGTGGGGGTGCCAGAAGAAGAGAGAGAGCAAGATACTGAAAACCTATTTGACTAAATAATGACTGAAAACTTCCCCCACCTGGTGAAAGAAATAGACTTACAAGTCCAGGAAGCACACAGAACCCCAAACAAAAGGAATCCAAAGAGGACCAAACTAAGACACATCATAATTAAAATACCAAGAGCAAAGGAAAAAGAGAGAATATTAAAAGCAGCAAGAGAAAAACAGTTAATTACCTACAGGGGAGCACCCATATGATTGTCAGCTGATTTCTCAACAGAAACTATGCAGGCCAGACAGGAGTGGCAAGAAATATTCAAAGTGATGAATAGCAAGAACCTACAACCAAGATTACTCTCCACAGCAAAGCTATCATTCAGAATTGAAGGGCAGATAAAGAGCTTCACAGATAAGAAAAAACTAAAGGAGTTCATCAACACCAAACCAGTATTAACCTGTTTCCCTGAAAGTAAGATATCCCCGGAAAATAAGACCTACTTCCAGTTTTGCTTCTTGCTATAATATAAGGCATCCTCCCGAAAATAAAACCTCTCTGATAATAAGCCCTCCCCTGAACATAAGGCCTCCCCAGAATATAATGCCCTTGACTAGGAATCAAACCTGTGATCTGTGGGTCCTCAAGCCAGCACTCTAATGACTGAGAAACTGGCCAAGATGAAACATTAAACGTTTGACCTCAGAGACTATGGCTGCATTAGACTTCCTAACACGTTGTAAAAAGGAGCCAGGCCAGGAAATTGTAGAGTCACAGAGGAATGAAGTTGAAGAGCCAAGAGTAGTCTGTCAAGGTAAGAGGACAAGGTTCTAGTCTTGGTTTTCCTACAAATTAAACTTGAAAAAGTTGCCACAACTGGCTGAATTAGATTATTCTAAACTAATGGCTCTATAGCTCTTTAATCTCTTTCCTATTTTCTGGTGAAAGGAAAACAAATGATAATGAAGTGATTAAATAGTAGGCCAAAGGTGACATGAGAAGTAAAAGCTAGGGTTCTTGTTAATATGTCTCTGAATAAGTGCTGATGTTCATTTTAACCGGATTTTGCCTATTAAGAAATCTTGGGAGAAAGAGTCATGCCGAGTGATTTCTGAGTCTTAAACTCCGTCCCATGATCATATGCTTAAGTTTGACCCAGTTGATTTGGGCCACTGCAGTAGGGCCATTGTGAGTTGACTTAGGCAGTTCATTGATTTAGGGTCTCCTTTAGTGCTTTTAACTATTTATTAATTTTATAAATGCTTTTGGTGGTTCCATAGGATGCTCCAGGAGGAAAAAGGTTCTATGGTCAAAGAAGTTTGAGAAATGCAGCAAACTACATGTCCCTATTCTTGAAATGGCACAGTATACATTAAAAAGCTCTGAGAAATTCGGTTGAGGGAAAAATAATTTAAAAAAAATTTGTTTTAGCCCTGGCTAGTAGCTCAATTGGTTGGAGCATTGTCCTGCACACCAAAAGGTTACATATTCAATTCCCATTTAGGGCATATACCTAGGTTTGGCTTCAATCTCTGGTCAGGTCGCTTAAGGGAGGGAACCAATCAATGTTTCTCACATGGATCTTTGTCTCCATGTGTCTCTCTCCCTTCTTCTCTCTGAAGTCAATAAAAATATATCAAGGGTGAGGATTAATATTTTTTGGTTTTAGCCCAGCACTTAAAAAACTTCAGAACACTTTGTTATTGTGGTTATTAATCCCTGAGGAATTGTGGGAAATATGAATTGGTATGCAGACATTTGCAAGGCGATGAAGTGTATTAACTGAACTGTTCCACCAGATTATGCTAACCATATGTAGCCATATTCTGATTGGTCTGTGAAAAGACACAAAATGTATTGTTCTCCTTTCACATGCCATTATTATTCTTTCTTATAGTGAGGACAGAATTTTTGTGAGCCCTCCACCCCACTCTCATATAGTTTCCTTGGAGGCTAGCAGCACTTGATTGTATCCTAGATTGTTGACTGAAGCTGTGGTGATTATTCTATACTTTACCTCCATAACTACCTGAACTACACAGAGATTACCCTGGTCTCTGTATTATGATTATTTAAGAACTAACCAGACTCAGTCTAGAATGTACAAAAAAGTAAATTAGAAACTAGATGCTTGTGCAGATTTCTTCCTTAGCACTAACTCCAGGCTTCTCTCTGGGTCACTCATTCTGAGCAGGGGTTAAAAGGAAAGAAAGCTGACAAAAGAACAAGAAAGCAAAGCAGTTTAGAACTTATAAAGGGAGAAGTGTTTTCAAATCAGCAAGTGTTCCATTCTTATTGTGGAAGGGATGTGGTGTCTAAGCAGGAAGCCTACATGAGTAGAAGCATAATCTAATTGGGGTTCTCATGAGGACTAAAACCAAAGTCCCATAGATCAAATATCAACAGAGCCAAGCTATCTCTGTCAGATATGCTTTATGTCAGTAAAGCACCAAGAGTTTGTAGTTCTTAGGCCTGCCTACTGCCTACAAAAGAGAATGTGCCATGTAGAAGAGAGGGTGCTTTCAGAGCCCTGCGTTTCAAGTCTCTCTCTCCCTTCCTCCCTCTGTCTCTCTGTCTCTCTGTCTCTCTGTCTCTCTCTCTCTTTCTCTCTCTCTCCAAATACTCAAAACAAAAATGCAGTGAAGCAAGTGCAGAATGTCACCATTTAAAAGACAGATGGCAAGTTCATAATTTTAGCTGAAGGGGGTTGCCCTGTGGTCAGGTGTAAAAAAGTATGATCATCATGAGCCATTTCTGAAAGATGGGTGCACAAATAAAAATGCAGTTGATAAAAACCTGACATCTTCCCTCATTTATATGCTCTAATGAGTAATCAGATCAATATGTTATTGGAAAGGAAGGCTGTCAGGCAGAGAGGGAGGGTGAGCAGGCAGCTCATTGGAATTCACAGAATAACCTTTAAGTCTGAGAAATAACTTAAACTCCATGCAGGAAATCAGAGCAGTAATAGATGCTTGTTGTCACTGTTGCCCCTTGTTCATGCTGGAGCTGGAGTTTTACCTGCTCTGAGACTAGGGTTTGCTCTCATCAGGTTGCTGTACCACCTTCCAGGTGGCTGCTGCTCAGAAAAGGATGCTTGATTCATCACCACATTTGTTTGGTTACAAATAGAGACAGAGCCCTCAGGATAAGTGGTGAGATTTATCATTCCATTTAGCCTCCAGATTGCTGCCTCCCACCTGGAATCAGAAAGTCTCAGGGCTGGAATCAAGGAACCAATAACTTCCCAATCCAACTTGCCATAAGGTGACAGGAAGTGTCATGCCTCTGCCTCAAACTTTCCAGAGACTGAGAGCTCATTATTCTATACAGCAGAACATTTAACTTCTCTCTTTTTAAGAATTGAAATGTATTTGGCATATAACATTGTGTAAATTCAAGGTATACAACAAATTCATTAAATATATTAATATATTGTATATTAGTGCCACTGTGGTATGTAATCAGCTCTGAAATTTATCTGGGTCATCCTTTCCTGAGAGTAGTGTGTTTAGTGGTTAAGCCTTTGGGCTTTGCAGCCAGACTACTTGTCTTCAGTCCTAATGCTGCTAGTTCAACATCAGCTCTGTGACTATATCAAGTTTACTAGATTTCTTGGGCTCTGAGGTATTTCATCTATAAAAATTAGATTAATAGTACAATGCCTATGGTCTACTCATTGCTGAATAAGCACTAGCTGTGATTTGTTACTACATGATTATTTGTGGCTTCCTCCCATTGTTTCTAACTTGGCAACCACACAAAACAAATATAATTTGTCCTTTTCATGACAATCCTTTCAGAGGGTAGTTGTGACTATAGCTATGATCTCTCCCCACCCTATATTACCTACTCCAAGTTTTCTCTTATCCAAATACAAACACCTCAGCTCTTTCAGCCTTTCCTCAAGCCCATCCTTATTCTTCTTTTCCCTAAGTATTCTTGAAAACTACCATTTTTCATATGCTTTTAAAACAAAGTCTCCCAATCTGAGCATGATACTGGTAGGAGGAAGGACCAAACCAGGGCAGATGGCAGGAGACTCTTACCTGCCTCAATCAAGGTTCTTTACTCCCAATAATGCTCTAGCTGAAGTGAATTTTGGGAGCATTTACTGTTGACTCATGCTCAGCTTGCAATGTAAGACATCTTTGACCCATCACTAATTGTTTCTCTTCAGGACAACTGCCCAATGAAGTGGCAAACTAAACCTTGTATAGAGAACAAAAGTTTCCAAACTGCACTTGGGCCAAAATACATATTTTGCGATTCAAGAAGGTATTACTAAGGTTGCAGGAGGCTGTGAGAGTTTGTGTATCAAGTGCCTTGAGGTTCAAGTCAACAAGCATCTATTGAGCTGCTACACATAGCACTAGAGTCAAAGATAGAAGTGATGTAAAAATGAAAATGAAAGATACTTCAGCCCTCAAAGATATTATAGCTAGGAAGAAAGATTGATAATACATGGAGAATAATATAACCAAACATAGCAAACATAACAAAGTACTGTGAGAATTCAGAAATGGGACAGATGAGTTTCAGTTTGAAGCATCTGGAAAGGCTTTGTGAATAAAAAGATTTTTTAGCATGGACCATAAATAAAAGTCAGGCTGTTGACAAGAGTTATTTATGCCCATTACACCCCCAAACATTAGGAAATCTAATTGACCTTTCAGGGCATTGTAATCAGGATCATCTTACATCCCACTTTTATCTTCCAAGAAGATATTTAAGAGTGTGGGGATGAGAAATAGCCAATCTTGCTGGTAGGTACCTTCAGCATTCCTATGCTACTTGCAGAGCAAAATAAAGGCTGGCAGTGGAAAATTAGGACACCAAATTTATTGTCTCCACACAGTGCAAAAGAGTGTGTATTTGTTACTTATTGTGTGTAACAAATTACCCCCAAACTTTAGCAGCCTAAAAGAAAAAACACACAGTTTCTGAGGATAAGGAATTCAGGAGAAGCTTAGGTGGGTAGCTGTGGCCCAGGAACTTTTACAGTTGGTCAATCAGTCAGCCAGGTCTGAAGAATCTGTGCACGTGGCTGTGGACTAGAAGCTTTAGTTTCTCACATGTAGGCCTCTGCACAAGGTTGTCAGGGTGTCCTGAAGACATAACACTAAGCTTCCTTTGAAGTGAGTGATGAGAGAGAGAGAGAGAGAGAGAGAGAGAGAGAGAGAGAGAGAGAACAATGTTTTTTTATAACCTAATTTTGGAAGTGACATGCCATAATTTATGCCATATACTATTCGTACTTTGTGGAAGGAGACTATACTAGGATGTGATTGCCAGGGTGTGGTGATAATTGAAAGTAATTTCAGAGGCTGGCTACCATTGCTCTCAAGCTTTAGGAGGGACAGCAGCCCAGGGGAAACACTGGTTGACATGAAATCTTCATACAGGTCTTCTTGCCATCACTGCCATTGACAGAGAGGCTAGAAACATGAATGAGCTCAGAAAGCCAATGATGACCCTGTGATTCCTTAGGAATATTTACAATGAGAAGAATAGACCTGATTCTGGGCATTGGTGACAGCCATTGCAAGAAGCTGAGAAAGACTGACCTTTTGTCATAGGATTCCTCATTTTTGTGTTCCACTGTGTGATGAAGGAGAGTGTGCGGGAGCAGTGGCAGATTCACCTCTGTTGCAGGTAGTTGCAATTGGATAACTTCTGGTAAGATGCCAGTTAGGGTCTATTTTAAAATTTTATAGGTTTTATAAAATTAATAAGATTTACTTGTCTCCTTACTTGAGTTCATGAAGCATTAGCATAAAAATGGAGGCTGTCTCCATGTCATGAAAATAATTTGTACTTCTGTGCTAAGATTAATGAAGTCAGGTTAAAGATGTGATTTGGGCCATATTTTAACTAATTGAAGCTTCTCTTTTGGCCCAGATTCCTTGGATTGCTTTTCCTTGCTGTCAACTGAGTCTTGATTCAATTAAAAGAACATTGATTGAGTGTCTACTGTGTTTCAGGCACTGAGTCACAGGGGCTTTCTGGCCTATAGCCAACACTGGGTTGAGTGAATGTTGGAAGCAAAGAGTGATGGTTTAGGTGGAGAACTTGTCAATATCCCTAACATGCCTGGCTAGTGGGCTACTTTGATGTACCCTTCCTGCACAGTAGGAGATGTAGTGGACTCTGATGAAGCCTCTGAGAATATCTCCAGTCCAGGCAAATTTATTTTTTATGTATAAAAAAGCTCTTCCATCCAATTAAGGCAGCTTTTGTCAATCTCAATGCAAAGCTCCTTTAGGGAAAGCAGTGCTTGAACTCAAAGATTCTACTCCTTTATGCTGGGCATGTCAGTCACCTGCTAGTTATTGTGCAAGACAATTGGAAAAGCAAATATTCTGGGTAGATGAATTGGCACTGCCTATACCACATATTACGATTCAAACTCACTTTTTATAATTTCATGGAAAATCTGACTACTTGAGGTACTCATAACAAACACACTGTATATTGGACTTAAACACGATTTTGAGGTAAATTTACCCATCTAAAATATAGAATTTGATGAGTTTTATGTTTTTAAATTTTTTATTGTCATTTCAGATGGGAGCAGCAGATATGAGCTAAATGTTGGGTATAAATAGTAAAGATTGAAGAAAACCTTTGAGCACAAATTATTGTCACCATCCCTCAAGTCAACTACAACTAGTTCTACTTTCAAAAATTTAGGCCCTGCACAAGGCACTCCTTTAAAAATAAGCTTTCCAAGTGGTAGGAGGAAAGGCTGTGTTGCTTATACTTAGATTTCAGAGATATTGAATTAATATGAGGCCACAAATGTGGTCTTGATATATACTTATTCCTCAAAATTAAAAGTTCAGGTGCATGTACATACATGAGCTGGTTGAGAAAGTGTATATAGAAGCACTTTGTATGTACAAATCTGGTGGATGATTAGACTGATGGCAGAAAGAATGAACTGAAGGTAAAAAAAAAGCTATGTGTAATTTAAACAGATTGTTATAGATTACTAAAAACAGAAAAAAAATGTAGATGTTGTCTAGTGCAATCCTCTCAGTTCACAGGTGAGGAACTTTAAGCAGGAAAAGAAAACTTTCTTATGTACAGTCACTCAGCCTATCAACAGAGAGAACTGGTACCAGGACTTTGGTATCCTGGATCTCAGGCTAGTGCTCACCATATTCTACCAAGAATACCCACTAAACTGTACAATACTCTTAGATGCTCACCTTCTTCCACAGGAAAGTCAAATTTCTAGGTACAGAGACAGATGATGAAGTGGAGATGGGTGTTGGAAGGCAAAACATAGGAAAACAGTCTAAAGGCAAAGCGAGCAAGAACTTAAGAACTCACGTTGATGTTATGATGACTTTATGTTCTGTGCTTTCAGCTGGATGATGGTGCAGTGGCCTCTGGCTGCTTTTTTAAAGACCAAAGTATATTCCAATCACAGAACACCATTGGTGGTCTGGCTGTAATTGTTCTCCCACCTTCTGAGTGCTGGCTGTAGAACTGCTTTTTCTACCTATATTTTTTATTATGTTGGTTCCATACAACAGTTTTATTTCCAATGGTTGTAGCCAATCTGGAATCACCATGGTGGATTGTTTAAGCATCAAACTAGAAGTCAGAAAGCTTAGCTCAAGTCCCAGCTCTTTCACTAACTCTGTGGCATTGGGCCTATTACTTTCAGAGCTGCAGTTTCTCTACATTCAATACAAGCCTCTGTGAGGAAGCACTGTTTTCCATTTTAACTAATTGGTCTAGTGTACAGAGTCTCAGTCTCCATTTCTGTATGGAAATGTTGGTGCATATAAAAAAACTTTTTTCCTTGACCACAAGCATCCATTAAACTGTGGCCAGCTAGCTTGTAGATATGCTATGATGTTCATATGGAGGCACTGGAGAGCTATGGCCTATAGAAGGCAGGGATTATGGAAGCTCTTTAGTAGATAATAGTTGCAGCTGACTGGGTAAAATCATTTTTGCAAAGGGGTTGGTTAGTTAGTATTGGCTCCCCTGCTGTCCCTGAGGGGTATTGTTTCATTAGCAAATATACAGATCAACTGTACACATTTTTCTTATGGGGAACACTGGCATATCCCATAACCAGGATTTTAATGTTGTACCAAACAATAGATTTAGAGAATTAAGGCACCAGAAGAAGTAACTCAGCCAGTGTGGCAGGTAGTCCAGTGTCTTTGGCTCAGGTTCTAAAATTGAAATCGGGATGCTACCATCAGACTGTAGCAGCTAGAAACTTGATTCCATTAGCATAGAGTGGAAACTTGTGCCTTTGTACCAGTAGACACTCTCAGGCTGAGAAATAAGCCTTCAGAGAAGGAATATTAAATTCATGGGAGGGTATAGGTATGTGTGTTACTATTTTATGTTGACTCTTCTGAAGGCCTCTAAGGTTTGTCTGTGTATATCCTTCCCTAGGTTAAGGTTACTGTGAATAACACAGCTTGTTAATTCACCCTGGATTTATATTAAACTATCCAAGGAAGGCACCAAAACTTTCACTTCCTTTCTAATTCCAATATTTATTTCTACAATAGAAAAAATTCTTATACCTTTACTAAATGCAAAGTCCTCAATGCCACAAGGACTTTGTTCAGATTTTTAACAAAAAAATGTTATTTTTTGTTTGTTAATACAGGTAACTATGAAGAAGATTCCTAGTGTTGCTCTCCCTTGAGTTGGGATGATGTGCTTAATTGTGTGAGAAGAATATTACCTGTGGAAATCAAAATGAATTCTATTCATAAACAAAGATTCCTTCAATATATCCCAGGAGAAATACATTATTCTCCTCATTTCCAGATTGGAGAAAATGTTGAATTTGTGAAGCCATCTGCTCCAACTTCATATTCTAAATATTATTTTGGAAGGAGCAGAACGAGACAGCATCTAGTGAATATTAAAGTCAGAATAATTATCCTATTTATTGTTATAGTGGTTTCTTTCTTTTTTAGACAATATTTGAGTTTATAGTTATGATATACTAAGAGAGAAATGTCCATTTAACATTAGAGATTTTATTTCAAAAACTCTGAATGTTCACATGCTCTTGAAAGAAAAAAAATCCAGATCAGGGTTCTTACTGCTTGAGAATCAAACAATTTCAGGGATCCAAAGGTTCTGAATACCCAGTTGACATGACACCACAGAAGAAGAAGATAGGAAGAACCACAAGGTTCTAACCTTTTGGAGGAAACAAAATCTCACTATCCTGTAGGTCTGTCATGAAATCTCCAATTATTCAAGTCACTCTTTTGATTGAAGACCCCTATTAAAAAGGAAACATGTTCTATGAAAAGGGTAGCTCATCAATTCACAGACACCCAAGAATTCTCTAGTAGGGATAAATTTCTCAGTCAAGGCAACTAGTGAGGCAACAGCAAGCAGGGTTCTGAATAATGTAACAGGAAAGGAACTGTCTGAAGCTGGAGTTTCTCTCCAGGGAGGAAAGGACAGGTCAAGGTAAGCAGGAAAGTAAGGGGATGGAGACCAGAAGAGTCGCCCAAAGGCAACAGAGTGAGCATTGAAGATAAATTGTGTTCGTTTTACACTAGCATTATAGCTGGCCTTCTTAATCCCATTCCAAATATTGCCACCAAAGCTTCCCATCCAGGCAGGCTGCTTGCATTTGTGCTCTAGAAGGATACACAAGCAATTGGTATCAGTTGTTGCCTTCAGGAAAGGTAACAGGGTATCCAGAGGCAGGAAAGAAGGGAGATTTACTTTTCATCCTATACCTTTTTAACTTTCAAATCTTGTACTGAGAGAATATGTTACTTCTTTAAGCAATAAATAAATGTACACATTCATAAATAAAGACCATTGGACCCTTCAAATGAAAAAGAAAGATAAACACTTGGGCTTCAGTATCATACATCTAATCTACCATTACCTTTGTGAGTATGTATGGTGCAGTGAGCTGTGGGGACAACAGAGATGAGTTGGGTTCAAATCCTAGGTCTTGACAAAAATGTGACAGATTCCTAGATGTGAGACTTAGGGAAATAAATAATAATAGTATATTCATACTTGAGCTAGTGAGGCTTAAATGAAATTATGTCTATAAATTATCTAGCCTAGTGAAACACAATACTTTTTTATTGTTTAAAGTATTACAAATAGTAGTACACATGTCTCCTTTTCTTCCCCCATTGACCTTCCCCCGGCCTTCCCTACCCTCCCAGGCACATGCCCTCATCCCACCGCCCCGTAGGGTCTTGTGTCCATTGGTTATGCTTATATGGATGCATACAAGTCCTTCAATTGATCTCTTACCCCACCCCCGCCAACCCTCCCCAGGCTTCCCACTATAATTTGACAGTCCTCAATGCTGCTCTGCCTCTGTATCTATCTTTTTATTCAACAGTTTATAATGTTCTTTATTATCCACAAATGAGTGAGATCATGTGGTATTTTTCTTTCACGACCTGGCTTATTTCATTTAGCATAATGCTCTCTGTTTCCATCCATGTTGCTGCAAATAGTAAGAATTACTTCTTTTTTATAGCGCATAGTATTCCATTGGGTAGATGTATCATAGTTTTCTAATCCACTCATCTGCTGAATTTAGGCTGTTTCCAAATCTTAGCTACTGTAAATTGCACTACTATGAATATAGGGGTACATATATTCTTTCTGATTGGTGTTTCTGTTTTCTTGGGATATATTCCTGGATGTGGGATTCCTGGGTCAAATGGGAGTTCCATTTTTAGTTTTTTGAGGAAATTCCATACTGTTCTCCACAGTGGCTGCACCAGTCTGCATTCTCACCAGCAGTGATGGATGGTTCCTTTTTCTCCGCATCCTTGCCAGCACTTGTCATTTGTTGATTTGTTGATGATTGCCATTCTGACAAGTGTGAGGTGGTACCTCATTGTTGTTTTGATTTGCATCTCTCAGATGATTAGTGACTTTGAGCATGTTTTCATGTGTCTCTTGGCTTTGTGGATGTCCTCTTTTGAAAAGTATCTATTTAGGTACTTTTCCCATTTTTTGATTGGATTGTTTATTTTCCTTTTGTTAAGTTGTATGAGTTCCCTGTAAATTTTGAAGATTAAACCCTTATAGTAGATAACATTGGCAAAAATGTTCTTTCTTATTGTTTTGTTGATGGTTTCTCTTGCTCTGCTGAAGCTTTTTATTTTGATGTAGTTCCATTTGTTTATTTTCTCCTTAGTCTCTCTTGCCCTAGGATCTGTGTCTGTAAAAGATATTGCTACAACATATGTCTGCAATTTTGCTGCCTATGGAGTCTTGTAGAATTTTTATGGTTTCCCATCTTACATACAAGTCCTTTAGCGATTTTGAGGGTTTTTTTTTTGTGTGTGTGTGTGGTGTAAGTTGGTGATCTAGTTTCATTTTTTTGTGTATCTGACCAAATTTCACAGCATCATATATTAAAGAGGCTGTTTTGACTCCATTGTATGCTCTTGCCTCCTTTGTAAAAAATTAATTTAGCATAATGCCTTGGGTCAATTTCTGGGTCCTTTATTTTGTTCCATTGGTCTATATGTCTGTTCTTGTGCAAGTACCAGACAGTTTTGAGAACCATGGCTTGGTAATATAGTTTGATGTCTGGTATTGTGATCTCTCCAACTTTGTTCTTCTTTTCAGGACAGTTGTGGCTATTTGGGGTCTTTTTTTTTTATTCCAGATGAATTTTAAAGAGTTTGTTATATATCTTTGAAATGTGCCATTGGTATTTTTATAGGTATTGCATTGAATCTATAGATTGCTTTAGATAGTATGAACATTTTAATGATGTTCTTTCTACCAATCCATGAACATGGTATGTTCTTCCATTTGTTTATGTCTTTCTCTAGCTCTTTTTTCACTGTCCTGTAGTTTTCCAAGTACAGGTCTTTTACATCCTTAGTTAAGTTTATTCCTAGGTATCTTCATTTTTTTTTTGGTGCGATGGTAAATAGGATTTTTTTTTCATTTCTCTTTCTGTGAGTTCATTATTGGCATATAGATTTCTTGGCATTAATTTTGTATCCTGCTACATTGCCAAATTAATTTATTAGAAATAGTAGTTTGTTGTGTTTTTTTTTTTGATGGAGCCTTTGGGGTTTTCTATGTATAGTATCATGTCATCTGTGAATAAGGAGAGTTTTACTTCTTATTTTCCAATTGGATGCCTTTTATTTCTTCTTCTTGTCTGATCACTATGGTTAGTACTTCTATTACTATGTCAAACAGGAATGGTGAAAGTGGGCATCCTTGTTTTGTTCCTGTTATTAGGGAAATGAGTTTCATTTTTGCCCATTGATTATGATGTTGGCCATAGGTTTGTCATATAAGGCTTTTATTATATTGAGCTATGATCTCTCTATTCCCACTTTGCTGAGTTTTTATCAGGAAAGGATGTGGAATTTTGTCAAATGCTTTTTCTGCATCAATTGATATGATTATATGACTTTTGTCTCTCAGTTTGGTTATGTGATGTATCACATTTATTGATTTACAGATATTGTACCACCCTTGCATCCCCAGAATAAATCCCACTTGGTCATGGTGTATGATCTTACTAATGTATTGCTGAATCTGATTTGCTAGAATTTTGTTGAGGATTTTAACATTTATGTTCATCAAGGATATTGGCCTGTAGTTCTCTTTTTTGTGTGGTGTCTTTATCTGTTTTTGGGATTAGGGTAATGATGGCTTCATAGAAAGAGCTTGGAAGTGTGTCTTCCTCTTGAATTTTTTTGGAATAGTCTGAGGAGGATAGGTTTTAGTTCTTTGAATGCTTAGAATAACTCCCCTGTAAAGCCATCTAGACCAAGACTTTTGTTTGCTGAAAGATTTTTGATTGCTGTTTCAATTTCTTCGGTTATTACCAGCCTATTCAGATTTTTTTTTCTTGGTTGAGTTTTGGGAGCTTATATTTTTCTAGGAATATGTCCATTTCATCTAGGTTGCCCATTTTGTTGGAACAGAGTTGTTCATAATATTTTTTTTATAATTGTTTGTATTTCTGTGGGATCGGTTGTTACTTCACTTGTTTCATTTCTGATTTTGTTTACTTGGGTCCTTTCTCTTTGCTTATTGGTGAGCCTGGCTAGAGGCTCATCAATCTTGTTTATCCTTTTAAAGAACCAGCTCTTGGTTTTGCTGATTTTTTTGTCTCTATTTAATTTATATCCACTCTGATCTTTGTTATTTCCTTCCTTCTGTTTACACTGGCCTTTTCTTCTTGCCATCTTTCTAACTCTTTGAGTTGTAGGATTAGGTGACTTATTACCATTGTTTTTTTGTGAAACACAATACTTTTATTTATTTTTTAATATTTTTATTGATTTTAGAGAGGAAGAAAGGAGAGATAGAATAATCAATGATTAAAGAGTCATTGATCAGCTCTCTCCTGCACACTCTGCACTGAGGATCGAGCACCGTAACCCAGGCATGTATCTCCTGTGTTCATAGGTTGATGCTCAACCACTGAGCCATGCCAGCTGGACTAAAACACAATATTTTAGCTCCTTTCTCTTTCCAATCCCATCCATCTCTAATCCCTTCATGACCTCACCCAACATGTCTGCTGTATGAAGGGAATCATATTGAATCCTTTAAATAAGATTTGCCACTAGCCGAGACAGGTTTTGCTCAGTGGATGGAGCGTCAGCTTGCGGACTGAAAGGTCCCAGGTTCGATTCCGGTCGGGGGCATGTACCTTGCTTGCGGGCACATCTCCACTGTGGGGCGTGCAGGAGGCGGTTGATCAATGTCTCTCTCTCATCGATGTTTCTGACTTTCTATCTCTCTCCCTTCCTCTCTGTAAAAAATCAATAAAATATATTAAAAAAAAAAAAAGATTTGCCACTAACTACTAAATAGCCTGAAACACTAGTACCTTTCACTGGTATAAAGTTCTTACATTCTTTTTTGTCCTCTCTGCTATCCCATAAACATAAAAAATGTATGTAACTCATAGGCCCCTGGTTATCTGCCTCAGAGTCAATCCCCTTGCTTATCAAATTTTGCTCTGATGAAAGCCCACATACATTGTTCCCCATAGGGCTTTGTGTACTTTTTTTGTAGAGGAAGATATATACCTCTGCATGTGCTTTGATTTGGGGGATCATTTTTGGCTGTGAAAAATGCCCTTGATTGTATTTTTTTTCAGAGATTAATAGGACTTTGATTGTTCTTCTGCTGCTGGAGTGATGACTGTACAGCCTGTCTCTAATGACCTGACATACTGTCAAGAATAGAAATGCAATTTCATAGAAAAGTTCATGATTCCTGTCATGACTTCTCCTGCTAATTATTAAAACATGGGTTTATCACAAATTAGATGACAGTTTGAAATTGTAGGGAAAACACTGATGAAACATCTTTCAGGCATCCTTTGGTTTGCACTTCCTAGACCCACAAAATGGATGACATTTGTGTGAAGACAAACCCAATTGACTATGGAAAAGAGACCCGAGAACCTTCAGGCTGCTTTCAATCAACAATCAACTCCCAAGCATTCATTGAGTCCTGACATGAAGAGAAAGATTCAGAAATATCATACTTATGCTATTACTTCCAGCAACTTACTATTTACCTGGGGAAACCAGATATACACATTGGAATAATGAATGATTAAAACAAGGATTTTGGGGAAGAGAAGTGCTTCACTAGCAGTACATGTTGCAGTATTTAGTCAGGACTGAAGGTAGGGTATTCCAGATATTTGGGGGGGACAGCTTGGGTAAGTCAGGACTCCATTTCTCAATTCCACAAGCAAATCCTCATTACTAAATCAACAAAGCCCCCTGGATGTTTCAGGGTATTGGTTCTAATTATTTGTTCTCTGCTGTACTCTGGTATTCTGTGGGCAAGATGGAAACACTGACTAGTGCTAAACTCTCTCTGGAACAAGTTTAAGGAAGCTCCTGCCCAAGATCCTAATCCTTACTGTTTTTTCAGAAGTCCCAAAGATGACAGTGATCATCTATGATGGCCTATTTTCCCTGTACCCAGAGATATGGGAAGGTTGGAGACTAAAAGAGTAAAAGGAGATAAGGCTTATAACTTCAATAGCTCAGGCCTATGATTAATGGGTATGATTCTTGTTCTGACTTTAAATAATTTAGGGGACATAAGGAGTTTGGTACATTGGAAGAAGGACCTAGTTATAACGCTATTGATTAAGCAAAAAATAAAAATAAAATGGATTAAATTCATACTGATAATGTCTAGCACCTTATAGGCATGTCATAAAGATTTGCTGTGTGCATAAATGAATAGTCTAAAGTACATGAGTTGTGGAATTCTGAGAAGATGGCGGCTGGCAGGATGGAGATAAGGGAGAGGAAGTGAGTGAAGGGACAAAAGGAGAGTGTATGGGTGTGTGTGGTGGGTGTGTGATTGAGTGAGGGACAGTTGAATCTCACAGGAGCAGTGGGGGCTGGCAGTCCAGGCTCTCTTGGACAAGGAGAGACTGCCATCGTGGCTTTCACTCCCCGGACTGTGGGACTCAGGCGCGGAACCCACGCCAACTTGAAGGGGAAAATGGTCTTTCTTTGGGAACTCATCAACATCACCAGCCAGACAGGCCTTGGAGCTGCCCTGCGACCCAACAGCTACTCCAGCCAGATCCTCCTGCCACAGCTGCAGACCCATGGACCCTGGAACCTCCGCCTCCAAAGCAGTGAGTGCAACCTCCCTCTCCCTGGGGACATCTGTGCAGCTGCAGCGCACACTGGTCACAGCTTGCAGAATGCCTGGTGGCTGCATTTGCGCGTGCCACGGTTGCCCAGTCGGCGGCATTCCCTCAGCACCAGTTTGCGGAGCACCCTAGTCCCTGTATTTGCAGCGCGCCCTGCTCGCCCTGTCTGTGACTTGCCCTCCTCTCTGGTTTGTGGAGCACTCTGGTCACCACGTTTGCTATGCATCTTCGGGCCACATTTGCAGCGTGCACTCGTCGCGGGTTTACAGAATGCCTCAGTTGGCAGCGTGTTTATAGTCCTCCCTGGTCAGCGAGTTTACAGCCTACCCACATCAGTGTGTTTACAGTCCAGTGCATTTCTGGTGGTCTACTCCCTAGACAGTGCCTGGAAGCCACTGGGATCCCCCGCAGGTGTGATTTTGTAATTCTGGGCACCACAGTCACACCTCTCCAAGATATAGGCCCCCTTGAAATACATCACCCCAACAGACGGGTCCTTGGTGCCACTGTGTGTTTCTGCTGGGCACCTGTGATCTCAAGGGTGCAAAACAGCAAAAATAGGGACACTGCCCTCCATGGCTGCCAACTTCTAGACACTACAGTTGTGCTGTTCAAGCTCCCAGATCTACATCAAGAGAACCCAAATAGTTCAAGTAGGGGGCTACAATATATTAACAAGCACAGGAGAACTAAGAGAATACACCAGTAGCACCATCCCCCCCCCCAAAAAAAAAAACTTGGGTAGAAAAGCAATTGGATCTACAATTAAAACATTACAGGAAAAAATGGGAAGACATAAAAGCAATCCCCAAAGGAAAGAAAAAGAGGATTCACCAGAAAGGGAGTTAGTTGAAATTAAAGCCAGCAGCCTATCAGAGAAAGAATTCAGAATAATGGTTTTAAGGATGTTTAAATGGATGGAAGACAAATACATACAACTCAACACCAAATACACACAACTCAATGAGAACTATAAGGAGCTGAATGAGAATGTCACCAACATGAAAAGAAACCAAGAGGAGATGAAGAACTACATAGCTGTAATAATGAACACAATAGAAGGCCTAAACAGTAGACTAGAAGAGGCTGAGGACTGCATCAATGAATTAGAAGACAAAGTAGGAAAAAACACACAAACACAGCAGCAACTGGAAAAAAGACTTAAAAAACAAAAGAGAGCCTAAGGGAGCTTTGGGACAACACAAAATGAAACATTTGCTTAATAGGGATACCAGAAGGAGTGCAAGAGAAGCAAGGAATAGAAAACCTATTTGAAGAAATAATGACAGAAAACTTTCCAGATATTGGCAAGGAAAAACTATGCAAGTCCAAGAAGTACACAGAGTCCCAAACAAGCTTAACCCTAAGATAATGACATCAAGACACATCATAATTAAATTGATGAACACTAACAACAAAGTAAGAATATTAAAGGCTGCCAGAGAGAGGCAGAAAGTTACCTACAAGGGATCTCCTATTAAAATATCAACTGATTTCTCAACAGAAACACACCAGGCCAGAAGGGAATAGAATGAAATATATAAAGTGATGCAAAACAAGGGTCTGAACCCAAGAATACTATACCCAGCAAGGCTTTCAAAATTGAAGGTGGAATCAGGAGCTTCACAGACAAAAAAGGGCTACGAGAGTTTATCACTACCAAGCCAACAATACAAGAAATGCTAAAGGGACTGCTGTAAAAAGAAGAAAGAGAAAGGCAAGAAAAAACATAAACACTAAGGAAAAATATAACAACAAACATGAACTTGTAAATAATATCATTAAATGTAAATGGGTTAATTGCACCAATCAAAAGACATAGGGTAGCTGAATGGTTAAGAAAACATGATCCATACATTTGCTGTCTACAAGAGACCCGCCTCAGAGCAAAGGATTGACACAGACTGAGAGTGAAGGGATGAAAAAACATTTTTCAGGCAAATAGAAATGAGAAAAAAGCTGGGGTGGTGATACTTATATCTGATAAAATAGACTTCAAAGTAAAAGCTATAACAAGAGATAAGGAAGGCCACTACATAACACTAAAAGGAGCAATTTATCAAGAAGATATAACTCTGGTAAACATATAGGCACCTAATACAGAAGCCCCTAAATATATAAACAAACTCCTGGAAGATATCAAGGGAGAGATCAACAACAATATAATCATAGTAGGAGACTTTAATGCACGACTGACATCACTGGACAAATCCTCTATACAAAAAATCAGCAAAGTGACATCAATTCTAAATAACTCACTAGATCAGATGGACCTAATTGACATCTTCAGAGCATATGACCCCAAAGCCATGAAATATACGTTCTTCTCAAGTGCACAAGGGACATTTTAAAAAATAAACCACATATTGGGTCTCAAGCAAAGTCTCCCCAAATTCAAAAAGGTTGAAATCATATCAATCATTTTCTCACACCACAATGGCATAAGATTAGAAATAAACTACAATAAAAACACAACAACACAAATGCTATGGGACACAATGAAAGCACTGCTGAGAGGGAAGTTTATAGTTCTACAGGCCTACCTCAAAAAACAGGAAAAAATGGTAGTGAGTCACCTAACTCAACAACTCAAAGAACTAGAAAGAGAGCAACAGGAAAAGCCCACTGTGAGCAGAAGGAAGAAGATAATAAAGATCAGAGCAGAAATGAATGACATAGAGACCAACAGAACAATACAAAAAATCAACAAAACCAATAGCTGGTTCTTCGAAAGAATAAACAAGATTGATGAACCTCTCGCCAGACTCACCAAGAAGCAATGAGAGAGGACCCAATTAAAATCAGAAATGAGAGAGGGGAAATAACTACAGACCCCACAGAAATACAAAGGATTGTTAAAAAATATTATGAACAACTCTATTCTAACAAATTACACAACCTAGAGAAAATGGACACATTCCTAGAAAAACACAACCTTCTAAAACTCACACGGGAAGATTCTAAAAATCTCAACATGCTGGTAACTATGGATGAAATTGAAGCAGTCATCAAAAAGCTTCCAGCAAACAAAAGCCCAGGGCCAGATGGCTTCACAGGGGAATTTTACCAAACATTCATAGAAGAACTAAAACCCATCCTTCTCAGACTATTCCAGAAAAATTCAAGAGGAAGGAATACTTTTAAACTCTTTCTATGAAGCCAGCATCACCTTAATACCAAAATGAGATAAAGATAACACAATGAAAGAAAATTACAGGCCAATATGCCTCATGAACATAGATGCCAAAATCCCCAACAAAATTCTAGCAAATTGAATCCAGCAGTACATCAGAATGATCATACACCATGTAGGATTTATCCCAGGGATGCAAGGATGGTACAACATTTGCAAATCAATAAATGTGATACATCACATAAACAAATTGAGATACAGTGGTACCTCGAGATACGAGTGCCCTAACATACGAGATTTTTGAGATATGAGCCATCAAGCGAGAGATTTTTGCTTTGAAATACGAGCAACAGTTGAGATACAAGTAACCGCACGGATCGGCCAGCTGCACACGACCCACCAGTTTACCGAGACTTGAGCATCTCATAGTTTCCCATGCCTCAAGGTTACGGAATGAATTAAACTCGTATCTCGAGGTACCACTGTATAAAAATCACATAGTCATATCAATTGATGCAGAAAAAGCATTTGATAAAATCCAACACCTTTTCTTGATAAAAACTCTCAGCAAGGTGGGAATAGAAGGATCATACCTCAACATAATAAAAGCCATATATGACAAACCCACAGCCAACATCATACTCAATGGGATAAAACGAAAACCATTTCCCCTAAAAACAGAAACAAGACAGGGATGCCCACTCTTACCACTCCTATTCAACATAGTGCTGGAAGTACTAGCCATTGCTGTCAGACAAGAAAAAGAAATAAAAGGCATCCAAATAGGAAAAGAAGAAATAAAGCTGTCCTTATTGGCAGATGACATGATACTGTACATAGAAAACCATAAAGACTCCATCAAAAAATTATTAGACATGATAATTGAATTCAGCAATGTAGTAGGATACAAAATTAACACCAAGAAATCCATGGCATTTCTATATACCAATAATGAACTTACAGAATGAGAGACTAAAAAAGCAATCCCATTTACCATCGCACCAAAAAAAGTAAGATACCTAGGAATAAACTTAACTAAGGAGGTAAAAGACCTATATGCAGAAAACTACACGACACTGAAAAAAGAGATAGAGACAGACATAAACAGATGAAATAACATACCATGTTAATGGATTGGGAGAATCGATATCATCAAAATGTCCATTCTACTCAAAGCAATCTATAAATTCAATGCAATCCCCATGAAAATACCAAAGGCATACTTCACAGGCTTACAACAAACTTTCCAAAAATTCATCTGGAATAAAAAAAGACCCTGAATAGCTGCAGCAATCCTGAGAAAGAAGAACAAAGTAAGTGGGATCTCAATACCAGATTTCAAGCTGTATTACAAAGCCACTGTTCTCAAAACTGCCTGGTACTGGCACATGAATAGACACATAGACCAATGGAATAGTATAGGGAACCCAGAAATTGACCCAAACCACTATGCCCAATTAATATTTGACAAAGGAGGCATGAACATACAATGGAGTCAAGACAGTCTCTTCAACAAATGGTGTTGGGAAAATTGGACAGATACATGAAAAAAAATGAAACTAGACCACCAGCTTACACCATACACAAAAATAAACTCAAAATGGATACAGGACTTAAACATAAGGCAGGAAACCATAAAAATACTAGAGGAATCCACAGGCAGCAAAATCTCCGACATATGCCAAAGGAACTTCTTCACCGACACAGCTCCTCTGGCAATGGAAACTAAAGAAAAAATAAACAAATGGGACTACTTCAAAATAAAAAGCTTTTGCACAGCAAAGGAAACCATCAACAAAACAAGAAAGCCCACTGTATGGGAGAACATATTTGCCAATGATATCAACAATAAGGGTTTAATCTCCAACAATTACAAAGAAATCATACAACTTCACAAAAAGAAGGTACACAACCCAATAAAAAAAATGGACAACTGATCTAAATAGGTCCTTCTATAAAGAAGACAGAAGGCCAAGAGACATATGAAAACCTGTTCAAAGTCACTAATCATCAGAGAGATGCAAATCAAAACAACAATGTGGTACCATCTCACACCTGTCAGAATGGCTATCATCAATAAATCACCAAACAACAAGTGTTGGCAAGGATGTGGAGAAAAAGGAACCCTCCTGCACTGCTGGTGGGAATGCAGACTGGTACAGCCACTGTGGAAAACAGTATGGAGTTTCCTCAAAAAGTAAAAATGCAACTCCCACTTGAACCAGAGATTCCACTTCTAGGAATATATTCCAATAAACTAGAAACACCAATCAGAAAGGATATATGCACCCCTATGTTCATAGCAGCACAATTCACCATAGCTAAGATTTGGAAACAGCCTAAGTGCCTATCAGCAGATGAATGGATTAAAAAACTGTGGTACATCTACACAATGTAATACTACCCTGTGGTAAAAAGGAGCTCCTACCATTTGCAGCAACATGGATGGAGATGGAAAGCATTATACTTAATGAAATAAGCCAGGCAGAGAAAGATAAATATCACATGATCTCACTCATCTGTGGAATACAATGAATGATCAGATCCAGAGAATGAGAAACATCCATCAAAACATCAAACCTCAGGGAAGGTGGGGATTAGTGGGAATAATTGGGAGAGATCAACAGAGGGACTTTCGTACATGCATATGAGCATAATCATTGGACACAGAAAACAGGGGGTGGGGCATGAGAGGAAATAGGGGGTAATGGGAGAATAAGGACACAAGTAAAAAATTAATTAATTTTTTTAAAAATTATTATAATAAAACATTAAATCTAATTCATACAGTGGTCACCATAACCTTAAGAGAAATTGTTTCATGTGACAAAGATTTTTAAATGAAACTCTGTAGCATGGAAATCATTTTGGAAGGAAATAAAGAGAAGTTTCCTTTAAACGTCATAAGGATCGTAATTGAAACTCAATATATTTGGCCTCTTGAGCTAAGGTAAACAATCTGTGTTTTTGCCTCCCTGAAAAAGTTTATATAAAGTTACAAAAAGAAATTGACAGCCAGTTTGAAATTGAATTTCCATGGCCTAGAGCAAAGAATATCCTTACATGATATTATTCTACAATGTCATTTAATTTTTTATATTTCATAACAGCATATTTTACAATTATCCCAAACAAAATTACAAACTAATTCTTTGAATGTTTAGCAGCAATTTAAAAAAAGGACATGGAAAGATTTAATCCCTTTCAGAAGGAATTAAGGCACTGGGAAGGCACTTGAGCATTCTATACTGGCCCCTCTTACCTCTTTTGCCAAGAGGGACCCTTTTCTCACAATCCAATGGCTCTCAGCTGTAGCCTGAGCTCTCTATTCATGCTGAGGTCAAAGCCTTGAGGTGGCTGGTATAATGGATCTGTCTCTCGTCAAATGGTGTGAGCTGAGCCCTCCCTAGAGAAGGAACCTGAATTCCCTGAGATAAGTGACCAGTGCCGGGCCTCCCCCTCTCTCCCCTGCCAACAGGCGAGGAGATCCCAAGGCAGGTGCTGGGCATGGAGGCCACAGGGGCATAGGCTACCATGGAGACAGAACTGAACGTCACAACACCCTGCTTAGCCCTGAGGATGACTGGTTAGCCAGAGATGAGTAAGATTTTTCAGGGAAGCAACAACCTAAGACAGGCACAGTCACAGAGGGGCCATCAGGAGAGAACTTGGGGGTCAACAGTGGTGGGGCACAGACCTTCAACCCCCCCCCCAACCTTGCAGGAGTCTGAACCCTCACTCCTTCTGAGGGAGGTCTCCTACCCCCATGACTACTTCGCTTCCCATGCTCAGCTCAGATCAGGACCCTGGTAACAGACAGAAACTTGCTGATAGCCGCTGCCCTATATCTAAATTCAGCCTAGCACTAGGAATGCTCAGTGCCTACTCAATGCAAATAAACCTTTCCACTAATATTTACAGGGTAATCTAAGATTGTTGGTGAGTATTAAATTTGACATAAAAGAGTAATCAAGCTTTCAGATTAATTTAAATTGGTGAATTGAAATAAGTGAATACCCAAGAAAACTTAAGTGGGCAAAAAGCTGTTTCTAAAGTATTAACTAAAATTTTTATTGGTAGTTCATCTCATTGTAAAATTGTTTAACATGCAATGAACATAAAACAGGCATATGTGTGTGCAAAAAAATATTTAAAGTTATCAAGATTGATTTAAAAAATTTTACAAAAGTATCCATTAATCAAAAGAAAGGGGGATAATAGGATAATATCATGTAAGGAAAAATATCTGGTAAGTAAATTTCATCTATAAAAATTTTACTCTAGAAAATTAATTTTCATTTGTAATACTAACAGAAAGACACCCATGAAAAGCACACATGGTGTCAAAATAAGCCAAAGGAAAATCAGGAAGGCAAAAATAAAAAGGACCCCAAGTTAATTTTATAGAAAAGATTCCTTTATTAAGTCTTGGTCAAGAATATGTTTATATACTTTCAGAAAACAACTCCAAGACCAAGTGGACTCCTGCAACAGAGAGGAATGGACAGGTCTGCTCCAACCACGAAGACAAGAGGAGAAACAGTCCAGAGATGGAAGGCATTGACAATGCCTTGCCATGTGAGCAGTCAGCAGCTGTGCATCACTACAGGCTGCCTAGGACCAAACCAGAGAGGGTCGGACCTGAATTGCCACCATTTGTCCACTATCCAGATACCATTGATGATGTGTACACATAAGGAACTGTTTGACATTGAAATTGGGACTCAAACAATGTTTGCTCTTATAAGTTTATTTCTATCCTACAAAGGCAAGATGTTTTTAAAGACAAGAAAGCGGGGGGCGGGGAGACAGATACAGAGGCAAAGAATCAATGAACAGACTGTCATGCTACAATGGGAAGGCAGGGGAGGTTGCGGGGGGGGGGAGGAGGGGCTGTAAGAGGTCAACCGAAGGACTTGTATGCATGTATGTAAGCAGAGCCAATGGATACAGGGCATTGGTGGGGGGAAACAGGTAAGGGCATGTACTGGGGGGTGGGGAAGGCCAGGGCGAGGTCAATAGGGGAAAAACAGGAGATATATGTAGAACCTTATCTGTCTTGTTGACTGCTATATTGTCAGTGCCAAGCACAATGTTTCAGTCAAGGTTGCCAGAACAGAAGCCAAATGTCTTTGAACTGACAATATTGTTAATTCTGATTACCTAAAGAAAAGGAAAATGGTTGAAAGGGTTTTGAGAACTCAATAAATTTATAGGAAAGTTAAAGAACAAGGCTTAAAAATAAATACAGGTCTACAAATCAGAAACCACATGGGTAGTCTCCTAGGAAGGAATCCTTTTATTTTATTTTATTGGGGTGACATTAGTCAACATGAACATATTGGTTTCCTGTGTAGATTACTAAGGTACAAAATCTGTATATAGAACCATGTGCCTACCACCCAAAGTCAAATCTTCTGTCACCTCATACTAGGACTCCTTTGTTCTCCCACCCCCCCTCTCTGGCAACCACCACACTGCTGTTTGTGTTCATAAGTTTCAGTTATATCCACATATGAATTAAGTCATATGGTTCTTAGCTTTTTCTGTCTGACTTACTCCACTTAGCATAATATTATCAAGGTCCATCTATGTTGTTGTAAATGGCCCTATTTCATCCCTTCTTATGGCTAAGTAGTATTCTATTTTGTATATGTACCACATTTTCTTTATCCAGTCCTCTATCACAGGACACTTTGGTTGTTTCCATGTTTTGGCCACATGACTAATGCTGCAATGAACATAGGGGTGCATATATCTTTGTGTATAAATGATTTTGAATTTTGTTGGTATATACCCAGCAGTGGAGTTGCTGCATCCTATGGTAGCTCTATTCTTAATTTTTTGAGGGATTATCAGACTGATTTCCATAGTGGTTGTACTACATTCCCACCAGTAGTGAATGAGGATTCCAATTTATCTACATTCTCTCCAATACTTGTTATTGCTTGTCTTGTGAGGGCACTATTACTAGGAAGAATAAACTGTAATTTCTTGTAGCCTCATGTTACCAGATTAAGATTCAGAGTCTTACGAAACTGCTTCTGATAGGATGATCTTAAATTGCTTGCTTTACTGAGCAGTGAGAAGAGGAATGTGGCAGGATCACTTTGGTTTTGATAGTGGCAAGACAGGAGCTTAGATTTATCATCCCACCAATGATATCAACATTGGAAAATAAATAATCCTGAAAAAAGAAATTATGGTGATGTTAGGAATGGATGAATAGGTGGGGAAAACCCACATATGCTCACTACATACAATATAGAACTGAATCTATTTTGATTGAATGAATGGCTAATTTATTAACATACATGTTCAATAAGGGTAAAATAATGCTTAGAAGAGGAGGTCTCTCTCCAACTTCACATGCTATCTCAGTTATGTATTCACTTACTTTTAAAGACTAAGGTATAACAGGATGTTTTGAGAGAGTTGAAGAACTCAAGAATTATAGAGAATTGTTAGAAATGTGATTTTTAGTGATCATGATCTCACTGTAAGGAAAATCAATATATGAAGTGAGCTTACGTGTCTATGGTTTTGTCACATCTCTCCAAAGGAATTCATAGCCGATTACATACTTTTATGAAGGTGCTTCACCATACAGCTTTATAAGAGTTCCCCCAAATATCTGAAAATGTATTTTGATCCCTGTTTCTAGAACCCTTCAGCTCTGCTTAGGGAGAGCACAATTATGTAAGAAGAAAACTAGGAAGAATGCTGCTTATATTCTCCCTTTTACAATGCTAAAAGCATGATGATATTCACAAGTGAGATCATGGAAAAGGAGGAAGTATATGACATTCAGGGTCCTGTGTTGGAGGACTCTGGTGTGACTACTTAAAAAAAATTCAAAAGAAATTAATAGTAAGTGGTAACTTCAAATATTGAAAAAAGGGTCTTTTTAAAGTATATATATATATATTATTGTTAAGTTTTTTTTAAAAAAAAAAAAAAAAAAAAAAAAAAAAAAAAAAAAAAAAAAAAAACGGCCTTCCCCCCAGTACATGCCCTCACCTGCCCCCCCCACAATGTCTTATATCCATTGGCTATGCTTACATATATGCATACAAGTCCTTCGGTTGATCTCTTACAGGCCCCCCCAACCCCCCCACCCCAACCTCCCCGGCCTTCCCACTGTAGCATTACAGTCTGTTCATTGCTTCTTTGCCTTTGTATCTGTTTTCCTCCTCCCCTGATTCTTTTCTTTAAAATCATCTTGCCTCTGTAAGCTAGAAATAAACTTATAAGAACAAGAAATGTTTGAGCCCCAATTTCAATGTCCAATAGTTATGAGTCCCATAACTACAACCTTATGTATCAACCGTTGAAGGGGCTAGGACTAAAGATTTATAAGCCTGTGACACTAGGTCTTTATTCTATACCTTCGATGTAGAATATCATCAGTTTCAATGTCAAACAGTTCCTTATGTGAACACATCATCAATGGTATCTGGGTAGTGGACAAATGGTGGCAATGCAGGTCTGATCCTCTCTGGTTTGGTCCTAGGCAGCCTGTAGCGATGCACAGCTGCTAACTGCTAGCATGGCAAGGCGTAGTCAGTGTCTTCCATCTCTGGACTGTTTCTCCTCTTGTCTTCGTGGTTGGAGCAAACCTGTCAGTTCCTCTCTGTTGCTGGAGTCCACTTGGTCTTGGAGTTGTTTTCTGAAAGTATACGTATTAACATAGTCTCAACCAAAAGTCAATAAAGGAATCTTTTCTATAAAATTGACTTGGGGTCCTTTTTATAAAAAAGGTCATCTTAATGTATAAAAATCTACAGAGCTTTCCTTAACATATGTCCTTTTATGCCAATGATTATGTAAATTAAACAGAAAGTTAGGACTGAGAAATTTCCAGGTTTCCAAGATTTACTTATGTTAACCTAGTATTCAACATAAGAACAAAGCTGAGAATTTTTATTTATAACCCGTGTCACTTAGATGTGAGAGGAAGCAAGACTGAAGATTATACTACATTAATAGGGTGAAGACACGCAAATCAGGGGACATGCTAGATAGATAGATAGATAGATAGATAGATAGATAGATAGATAGATAACCAGCTAGCTAAATTGTTACTTTCAAAATGTTAGCTAGCTCATCCATCATGCTGGTTGTGGGCAGTGATGGTGCTACAAATGGAAATGAATCTGAATTTCAGTGAATTTTTTATTAAGGCTTAGTACATGTAAGAAAGATTTAAAAAATCCTCAGCCCTAGCTGGTTTGGCTCAGTGGATAGAGTGGTGGCCTGCAGACTGAAATTTCCAGGGTTCCATTCCAATCAAGGGCACATGCCTGGGTTGCAGGCGTGATCTCCAGTAGGGGGTGAGCAGGAGGCAGCCTATCAGTGATTCTCTCTCACTGATGTTTCTGTCTCTCTCTCCCTCTTCCTTCCTTTTTGAAATCAATTCAAATATATGTGTTTTTTTTTTAACAAATCCTCAGTCCACAAATTCCCAGAGGAATAAAAAATGTTAGAAACAGTTAAAGGTATAGAATAAAGACCTAGTGTCACAGGCTTCATAAATCTTCAGTCCTAGCCCCTTCAACGGTTGATACATAAGGTTGTACTTTATAGTGGAGCAAACTTCACCAGCCAGCATTATCTGGATCTTTTAGTGGACCTCAGAAATCAGGCTATGAAGGCTGAGAATAAGCTAGGTTAGATTCTGTCTTCCACCCAGAAAATATTCTTCTTAGTATCCCTCCCCCTCCTTTATTAATTTCAAATGGTAGTGTAATTTATATATTCTTCTGCACCTTGACTTTTTTAAAATATATTTTATTGATTTTTTACAGAGAGGAAGAGAGAGGGATAGAGAGTCAGAAACATTGATGAGAGAGAGACATCGATCAGCCGCCTCCTGCACGCCCCACAGTGGAGATGTGCCCGCAAGCAAGGACATGCCCCTGACCGGAATTGAACCTGGGACCCTTCAGTCCGCAAGCCGATGCTCTATCCACTGAGCCAAACAGGTCTCGGCTGCACCTTGACTTTTTAATTTTGTTGTTTTATATTTAGCCATATGTCAGGACATAAAGAGCTTCTTTTTTCTAAAAGGCCTCACTGTATTCTATTGTTTGGCTATACTATAACTTTAAAAAGTCTTCAAACTTTTGCTACCCCATATAATAAAGGGTAATATGCAAATTGATCCTAAGAGCAGGACAGGAACGACCAGTCACTTATGATGCACACTGACCACCAGGGGGAAGACCTTTAATGCAGGATGTGTCCCTGGTGGTCAGTGCACTCTCTCAGGGGGATCTCCATTTAGCCACAAACTGGGCTGATGGCTGGAGCACAGCAGCAGTGGCAGGAGCCTCTCCTGCCTCCTCAGCAGTGCTAAGCATGCCTGACTGTGGCTTAGTCCCACTCTTCTAGGGAGAAGCCTAAGCTGGCAGGTGGGTATCCCCTGGGGGATCCCAGACTGCAAGAGGGCACAGGCCCAGCTGAGGGGCCCCCTAGACTACATAAATTTTTGTGCACCAGGCCTCTAGTTTTAAATAAATGCTGCAATAAATAGTCTTATATCCGTTTAAATAAAGAAATCAGATTGTGGGCTTGAGGTTAGGAGAATATTTCCCAGTATTGTGGTTCGTGACTGTGCAGGTAGTGAGTGGTAGAAGAGGCTCCCTCTCTGCCTCCTTTCAATCTGAGTCCAGAAATGTGGGTCAGTAAAGGTTTCAGGAATGTTGAACATTCTGTTTGTTACCTAACCAAATATAGCATGGTGATTATTACAGGCGCTTCCTCTGTGCCCAGTCCTATGGCATATAGGATACAGCAATGAATAAGCTATAGTTCCACTCATAACAAACTGGGACTGTCCTTCCACGCCTATAATGATTTGTCCATGGTAACATATATTAATCTCCAAATTGTGTGGCATAGACTTTTAGGCATAATAAGCAGTAGCCACTTAATTATGAATCTAATTACATAAATACTTACTGAGTATCCAGGATGTTTGAGGTACTGAAAAGACAGACACAGTCCCTACAATTTTCTGAGGACACAGAAAGTTAAATGGGCAATAACAATGTAATGTGTGACACTTTCATGCATTATTATTGGCGGTTCCAATTTGCACAACTGGTAGGAAGACGAACAGGTATAGCCACTTTGGAAAACTGTTTTGTACTGTCTAATAAAAAATTAAGCATACTCTATTACCCAGCAATTCCACTCCTAGGTACTATACTAGTATGCCTTAGAAAAACACAAACATATGTCTGCAAAACACTTGTACACAAATGTTCATAGCTACTATATTCATAACAGCCAAAAAAGTGGAAACAACCCAAGTACTCATCAACCTGTGAATGGATAATTGTGGGATGCTCATACAATGGAACACTGTATAACAGTAAAAAAAAAAAAAGAGAGAGAGAACTATGATGTACACACCAACATGGATAAATATAGAAAATACGTTGAATCAAAGAAGCCATATACAAAATAATATATAGTGTATGGTTTCATTTATATGAACTGGAAAAAATAATTGATGATTATAGAAGTCAGAATAATGGTTATCTCTGAGGGTGGAGTATATACTGAGAAGGAAGAAGAAACATTATAGGGTGCTGGAAATGGTATATACTTTGATCTAGATAGTGATTACACAAGTATATACACATATAAAACTTCTTCCTGCTGCACACTTAAAGTAGTGCACTTTATTGTACGTATTTTCTCAAGTGAAAAGTAGAAGGAAAAAAGCCATACAAGTTCTTTTGAGGACACATTTATATTATCCATCTAAACTTAAATGTACATATACTTACCTCAGAAATCCCATTTCTAGAATGCTATCCTAGCGCAGAAATGCAAAGATTTATGGACAAAGTTATTTATTGCAACCCTGGAATAGTGAAAACTGGAAATAAATTCTACCAGTATCATAACAGTTAAATAAATGTGGGCTATGCATAAGAGGTAATATGCAGCCAATAAAAACCATAAGTTATATCAACATTATTAATAGCATAAATATATCCACAATATATTTTATGCTAAAAAGCAAGTTGCAGAACAATACATATAGTATAATAAAATATGTATAAAAACAAAACGTTTTGTGTAGGCATATCCATAAATATGCACCCAAAGAAGACTATAAGGATCTGCACCTCCTTGTTAATAGTGGTTTTCCTCTGATTAGACAGAGCTTTCACTGGAGGCTCAGTGCATGAAATTTGTGCACTCCCTCAGCCCAGCCTGTGCTCTCTCTCAGTCCAGGAGCCCTCAGGGAATGTCTGAGTGATGGCTTAGGCCCGCTCCCACCACCTCTGCGATACTCATCAGCCATGAGCCTGGCTTCTGGCTGAGCAGCACCCTGTCTATGGGAGTACACTGACCACCAGGGAGCAGCTCCTGCATTGAGCATCTGCTCCTGGTGATCAGTGTATGTCATACTGTCTGGTCATTCTGCCATTCAGTTGATTTGCATATTAGCCTTTTATTATTTAGGATACTTATGTATTGGTTTAATTTATATAATAAGCATCAATTCCTTTGTAATTTAAACTATTAATAATGATACAAACATATACAGTGTTACAAGTTTCCCTCACTTGGAAAATC
Source organism: Lasiurus cinereus (assembly GCA_011751065.1). Classification (NCBI taxonomy): domain Eukaryota; kingdom Metazoa; phylum Chordata; class Mammalia; order Chiroptera; family Vespertilionidae; genus Lasiurus; species Lasiurus cinereus. The sequence goes on along the minus strand of JAAGEH010000015.1, from coordinate 14,379,963 downwards.
AAATGGCTGATGATGACATTCACTCACAGAGAGTAACAGTGGAGGTGATCAGAGGGAGATTGTTGAGAAAGATGATAAATTCAGTCTTGGACATTTTATTTTGATATTCCTGGGGGATATTCAGGTGAAGATGTCTAGAAGGGAATTGGATATATAGGTGTGGAGCAGAAGGGAATGGTTAGGAATGGAGACAGATATTTTAGGATATGCATAGCAATCAAAGCCACTATAGGAATGAATGGGATTTCCAAGGGTTAATATAGTGGAATAATGGAAGCAAACAGGTCCAGAAATGAGGAACACCGAGACAGACACAAATGGATCAGCCTGCAAAGGACACCTTGATGGAATGACTAGAGAGGTAGAAATAAAATCAGGAGCATGAGGTATCATGCAAGCCAGAAAAAAGAGGTTCATAATGGACAAAGTTCTCAATAGTAACAAATGCTGGTGAGCATGTCACATAAGAAAAAAGTGGAAACTTTGGTGAGATTCAGGAGGTTGAGTGTATATTGAGGCCAATGTAGCTATATCAATAAATTTAGTTGCTAAGTTGCAAGAGTTGGTTGGTGGAGATAAGTGTCACTAGAAGGGATTAAGGTTTAGAGAAATTTTTAAAATACAGTATTATAATTAGAAAGACTTGAACATATTTATATGGTGATGAGAAATAACTAGTAAAAGTATGGAGGTTGAAATGTTGAGTGGGGGGAAGTGTACAATTTAGCCAAGATAACAAAGATGGAATCCACAGCACAAATTGAATGATTCCTCTTAGACAGAAGGCAGGGCACTTCACTGTAACAGGAATGAAGAAAAAAAAGGTAGTTGTGTATGTGAACAAATATATAGACTTGGTCATTGGAATTTAAGGGAGTTCTCAATAACTTCTATTTTCTCTATGAAGTAGGAGGTGACATAACCTGCTGAGTGTGAGGGGAGAAGTGATAAGATGGAGATGCTTTAAAATAGCTGTTATGGAGAACAGGAGGAATCTCAGTATGGAAACAGAAGAATGTTTAGGCTTGAAATCAAAGACCATGGTGAACATCATTTGGGGGAATTGTGTAAGGTTATCTCCTAGAAATGAGGGTAGAGGTTGAGGGTCTACACAATGTCACAGTCTCTGACCAACTGGGTTAACTGACTCAAACAACTAGTCAATTCAGTGAAGAAAACCCACCAACATAATTACTTTGCCCTACAAAAGCCCAAATTATGATTACTGCCCCAGCTGAAGCATTTGGATTTAATTCTATCAATGGAGGCTCTATAGAATGCAGGAAAAAAGGAGACTCTAACAGTAGCACTTCATCATTCTAGTCACAGCTCAAAGGCAGCTCTTATTATTTGCACTCTCACCAACAATTCTTTTCTAATTTGGAATGCTTCTTGTTACAGCATTATTTATGGTGACAGAGAGTTGGAGGCAAACTGGCCTTCATCACTGAGAGAGTGAAGAGGCAAAATGAGATGGACGCACATCCTGGAGTAGTTTTCAACAATTAGCAAGGAATTAGATGTACATAGAGCAGCAATGCTGAGTGAGAAATAACAATAAATAGAACAATATGTACACACACACACACACACACACACACACACACACACATTCTATATAATAAAAGGCTAATATGCAAATTGACTGAACAGTCATTATGATGTCTACTGACCACCAGGGGGCAGATGCTCAATACAGGAGCTGCCCGCTGCTGGTCAGTGCGCTCCCACAGGGGAGCACTGATCAGCCAGAAGCTGGTAATGTCTGATGAGCACAGTGGCAGTGGTGGGAGCCTCTCCCCCTCTGTGGCTGCACTAAGGACCCTTCAGGGGATGTCCGACTGCCAGTTTAGGCCCGCTCTCCAGTGAATGGGCCTAAGTAAGAAATCGAACATCCCCCGAGGGGTCCTGGACTGTGAGAGGGTGCAGGCTAGGCTGAGGAATTCCCCCAACCCCAGTGCATGAATATCGTGCACCGGGCCTCTAGTATATATAGCAACGCCTTTTAGAAAAATTAAAAGGACATTCAATGGAAATAATAATAAACCTTTTATAAGAACACATACAAACAAAAATATAGTCATTAAGTAGAAGAGAATTATTTCCAGTGTGAGAGGGAGGAGAATGTGAATGAGGTGTGGGGGTAATAGGGAATAAAGAAATCAAATAAGATGTCAATATAACAAATGTATTAGGACCTGGGTTCAATTAACACAATCCTCTGCATCTAAGGCACTAAATCCAGACATAAGTAAATCAAAACACTTAAACTCTTTTTTAAAAATACATTTTATTGATATTTCACAGAGAGGAAGGGGGAGGGATAGAGAGTTAGAAACATCAATGAGAGAGAGACATCAGCTGCCTCTTGCACACCCCCTACTAGGGATGTGCCCACAACAAGGATACATGCCCTTGACCAGAATCGAACCTGGGACCTTTCAGTCCGCAGACCCACGCTCTATCCACTGAGCCAAACCGGTTTCAGCACTTACTTAAACTCTTGAAGACTGTTTTAAGCAATACCTTTATCTACAGCCCAAAGAATGGAGATATGCCTACAGCTGATGAAGGGTATAGTTTGAAGCAGGTTTTCCTTTTTCCTTACTTTTTTTTTTATTGTGGGGAAAGACCAGGATCAGTGTTTTGGAAATATTGAGATGTCTATTAGAAATTTTAATAAAGATTAATTTTGAATGCCAACTTTAATTGAAAAATAAGAAAAATTTTTAAAAAGAAATTTTAATAGAGATGATGTTGAGTAAGAACTTGGATACGCAAGTCTGAAGTTCAAGAGAGACGTTTGGGCTGTAGGTATAAAATGACAGTCATAGGTATAGAGGTGACCATGTGACCAGACAAGACCACCTGAAGAGTGAGTGGAAATAGAGAAGAGATCCAAAGACTGACTCCTGAGCTCCCACAGCACTAAAAAGTCAGAGAAGGGGCACAACCAGCAAAGGAGACTAAATAGTGACCAGTGAAGTTGGAAGAAAACAACGACAGTGTGGTGTCCTGAAAGCTAAGGGAAAGAAGTGCATCAAGGAGGACGGATTGATCCACTTAAATATTGCTGATGGGCCAAGGAAGATTATGAGTGAGAAGTGACTCATGTACAGTATTAGAAATGTGGAGATTATCAGTAACTTAAATGGGACAGGTTTTATGGAGTAGTGGAGGCAAGAACCTACCTTGATCACCCTATTATGGTGGAGGTAAGAAGAAAAATGGAGATAGGGAGTAAAGACAACTCTGTAATGATGTTTTATGTGAATGGGAACAAAAAAAAAGAGTAATAGCTGGCAGATGAAGCCTTAACTCCTTTCTGTGTAAACAGAGATCTCTCAGCATTATTTAAAAAATTCAAAGAGAGTCAGTAAAAAAAAATTGAGTACTGAGATAGTACATGCAACATGTCTATCACATAGTAAACATTCAGTAAATTGTAATGATTATTTTAAAACTGTGAATACCAGAATTAAAAGCAAATTCTCATATATTTTTAAATAATACAGACTTTAATGTTGTAGAGACCAACAGATGAGTCATTGTGTTGGGGAACAAAAAAATCTCAGAATAAGTTTTGCTGTAGTGAAAATCAAACCACATTTCACAAGATGAACTCCAAAAAACATCTGCTTAGTTTTCATTGCATTTGTGTTCCCTAGGATGTAGTAACTATATGTATCTACTAGAGGCCTAGAGGGAAAAGCTTTTGTCAAAAACACAATCTTCTCTCTAAATGGGACAAGTTTTTCCATTACTGAGCTGGCCTCAAATGTGACAAGGTCATAAAGTCACTCTTCTTTTTCTTGCATATACATTGTTTTTTTTTCCTCTCTCATCCCCTAATTGCCAAATTAAATGTCAAAGGCATTGGATTCTGGGGAGAGGGTGCAGGTTGCAATAAGTAAACCAACATCTGAAATTTTCCTTCTCTTCAAGCCAATGCTACTTCTAAAATCTTTTTAAGATGGTGAACAATGTTACACAAGCTATAAGTTAAAGACTTAGCTGTGAAATAAAATAAAACTTAAAATGACAGTAAACTGACAAATATGTATTAATATATACACAATAGAGTGCTATATGATAATTAGGCAGAAGTGATGAACAGTTGACATGAATGATTCAAACTTATTCTTTCACACAGTCAAGCCTGATTGTATCTTTCTTCTTTGTTATTTTTTAGGCACTAATATTTCTATTAATGAGATGTTTTCCAAAACACCATATTATATTATGTTTGTTTATTTGTTAATTCCTCCATCTTTCAAAGGAAAAAATTTTCTTCCTTTCTAAGAGAATTCTTCCATCACCACCTCAGGGACCTACATCCATCAATGTCCTTTCTCCCATTACCCAAATCTGTCTCTCTACTCACAATGCCCAAGCCTCTAGCATACTAAAATTTCTCCCCAGAACCTGTTTCCTCCTCAAACCACTACTCCATTCTTCTTTCTTCCAACATCAAACTCCTCTTAGTCCCATTTTCCATTTTGCAGTTATTCTTCCTTCGTGCAACCTAGCTTTTTCCTTCACTGTACCACTGAAACTGCTATGTCCAAAATCACCAACCACCTATTAATTGACCAATCTGATAATTTTCTCTCAGTCCTTAACCTCTTCAACCTCTTGTAGCATTCCAAACTATTGACAATCCCTCTATGCTGAAACTTTGTCCTCCCTCAGCTTCCTTGACACCATTCTATCCTGGCTCATGCTGGCTTTTCACAGGGTTCTCCCCTCAGTCTTATCTTCTAGTTTTGTGTATTCCTCTGAGAGAGATAATTCACTTCTCTGGCCTTTGTTACCAATAATATGTGTATAACATTCAGGTCTGCATCTCCAGCCCAAACCTCTCTACTGAACTCCAGTCCAATATTTCCAACTTTTATTAGATATCTGCACCTAAATGATTCAAACATGTCTCACATCCATACTCATTATCTTCAGTCTTTCTGCCCAGCCTATGCCATTACCTAAACTACACACTTAGTAACCATTCTCAATTCTTTCCAATGTCTCATCACCCACATTCAATTTCAATTCTCCAGTCCTGAAATGTCTCTAGAACCCTTACTCTTCTCTTCTCCCCAGGTACCACGGATTTCATTCAGGGTCTCTACATCTGTTACATGAAATCTCTTCTCCCCTTCCTGATCCCCACCAGTTCTATTGACTTCAACCACATAGAACTACATAGCCTTCCTTGAATGTTCAATAATCTTTTATACTAAGGAACAGAGTTTAAATTACTTACATTTTTGAAATGTGTTTCTGATATTGCAGGAAATGCCATCTGTGTTCAACCTACAATATGTGCAAGCTCTGAGTGAAATATGCTACATAACTGAATATTCAGTGCAAGGAGGCTCTGGTGCTGGTGGGATAAAATGTGTTTTCTTGCATTAAAAGGGCCCAGATGAGCCCCTTTGGGTCCCTGGTTCACCAGCCTATAACCCCCTCCCTCTGCCACTCTCTGAAAATATTATGCAGATTATAAAATACTAGAAGCCTGATGCACGAAGATTCATGCTAGAATGGACCTTCCTTTCCCTGGGTGCTGGCACCCCTTTCCACTCCAGCCCAGCCCTGGAGCCACCTCTTTTGCTCTGGCTCTGCCTTCCCACACTGCCCAGAGGCCCTGAGAGACTGGGGGTGGGGTAGAACACCTGAGCCAGTGGCTCAGAACCTGTGTATGCAAATTAGCCACCATCTTTGTTGGGTTAATTTGCATATCACTCTTGATTGGCTGATGGTGGAAGTTTAATGTTTGTCTATTCTTAGGTAAGATAGACTAATGACTGGATTTCATTCAAGGAACTCTTGCCTTGTTCTATGTTGTGGAGCTCTGTAAAAGGAAAAAGTCTACTTTCTCACCAAGAGTAAAATGGATCCCCATGGGGAGCTTGGAAAAAGCAGGCCTAATTTCTGGCAGCAGCCTTTCCCAGTGGCCTTCACTCAACCCATTTGGGGAGAATGGATCTGATTGCAGTTCACTCAGCTCATTGTTAAGGAGTATTCAGATTTAACAAAGGTGTATTTTTAAAATGTGTCTGTCTCATTGCTACATTTTTCTTTCAGACAAGAAGTCCTAGCATATTATAGTATTTGTTAGATCTTTCCCTCATTTTTCCAGCCATAGTCCAAATGCAGATCATAATCACATCATTCCTGGACATTATAAGGTCTCTTCATTTCCCATGTTAATATGTGTGACTTTGCAAAGCCATCCACTTATTTATTCAGTCACCCTGTCAATTCATCAGCCAGTTAATGTGTGTTAATTAACAGATATGCATTGGCCACTATGCTAGGCCCTGAAATAGGGGAAGAGGAGGGAGGTATAAACTAAACCAGACTCCCACAAAAGGTCCATAATTTAATGGGGAAGATAGACATCTCTGCTGGAAAGACACCCTTCTCTTACGAACGATTTTTCATGATTCAACACCCACCCCAAATATCACAGGCAGAGGTGTTTGCTGCTCCTCCATGCTCCCGCAGTGCTCTGTTTACATCTTCACGTGGCTACCTGTTGCATTGAATTGAGCATTCTCTCTATTTTGGAAATAGTAATGTCCTGGAGAACAGGAACTAGAAGCTGGACATGCAGGGCTTAGTGCATCAGAGATGGCTCAGACTACATTAAATGAGGTAATAAAACAAGAGTAAAAGTTAATACTAAATTGAGTTCCAAAATGAGTAGCATTTATTGGAGAGCAGGAACTTCTTTACTGAGTGCCTCTTCTGCAGCCAGACAAATCTGCTTACCACTCCATGAATAATCATTGATTCACTTGTCTTCAATTCCCAAAATTCCTGTTCCAGGCCTACCTTCTGTTGTAGCAATCAAACTTGATATGCACACAAATCAATTGAGAATCTTATTCCAATGCAGATTCTCAGTCAGTAGGTCTGGATGTGGCACCAGAGATTCCGCATATCTAACAAGCTCCCAGGTGAAACTTATGTTGGTGGTCCAAGGACCACACTTTCCCTAGTCTCAGGCCTTTTAGTCACTTAAGCCAGGACGCCTGTGTGTGGCTGTGTACCAAGGCACCGAGCTGAAGAGGATAATGATCATTGAAATCTAAACCATGTTCACCAAGCCCTTTACCTTGTTATAGTATTAGCCACATCTGCTAGGAGAAAGAGGCACTTTTTCTTCTTTTGCTACTTCCCACAAAAGCTCTGTAAGCTACACGTACCCTCACAACTGAATCCATAAGAAGCCAGCACCATTTTTGTAATTCACACAAAGGTGCCACATGGGGTGCCATGGGTGACACCCCAGCCAACCTTGTATCATTGCTCTTTTTTGACTGATCACTCAGGTTGATGATTCTGTATATACATACTTTGATACTTTCTTGTCACTTGTTTGTGTGCCCCTGCATTTCTTTGTATGTGAAAAGCAATAGTATATAAAGGATCATTGTCTTCTTAATCACAGGACTTGGGCTCTAGCCCTGGCTCTTTATTACTTGCTTACTGATATCAGGCAAGGCACATAAACCCTTTGAGCCTTGGTTTCTTCATATTTCAAATGAAGATTGGTAAGATCTGCTGGACTAGATCCTTTAGGTTATTGTGAGGATCATATTAATAACCTAAGGGAAATCCCTTTGTAAATTGTAAAGTTCTATACAAATGTTAAAAATTATTATGAAGGGGTCAGGTGGCATATCTTTAAATCCCTTTCTAATTCTTCCCAGCTTGGAAGAACAGTGTGCTGTACATGGTAGCTTCAGAGCCTATTACTGGTTGATGGACTGCAGGAAAGAGCACTGTCCAAATTCTTTCTATCAAAGTCCCCCTTAGCTTGATGAATAGCACTGTGTGACAACTTTGGGAGGAACTATAACTCAACTTCATCAGCTTGCAGAGTCTGTAAGAAGAAAACATCTGTAATACAATCACAATTGTTTAACAGGAACTATGCAGCAGAGAAACACCAAAGTAAAGACACCAAATTCCTAATAGATGGTTTCAAGGGTAATCTTTCACTGAAAACTTTTTTTCAAATGTAGAGGACTGAATCGCCTGTTTATATGTTAAAAAGAACTCCCTTATTTTGATTTCTGATACTTTCTCTCCTAGTAGTCAAACTTATTATGGAATGAAAAGTTTTGATAATTGCTTTTTAATACGATGAAAGGTTGGAACCTTTTCCAATGATAAGGAAATGAAAGAATATAATGGAATGATGTCTTGTAATTTTTATAACTTTCAAATAGCAAATGACACAGTCTTTCATTTATTCACTGAAGTTTCCTTCCAGAATTACAGAATTACTCCTACACAGCAATTAGAAGGGGGAGATGAATGTTTAAGCATTAGCTGTAACTTGTCTTTCTGGGGAGGAGGGAACTGGGTTGAAGCTATTAGCAATGGGAACAGTTAATTAACAAATAGAAAATTTTAGTTATTACTTCCCTGTATTCTGAAAAGGTTTCCTAAATTGAAAAGTTAAGTAAACCATTGCTCTAATTTTCAAAGGTTTTCTTTTTAAAAGGAAGTCAAGATAAATAATCTACATTATTTCAAATATTAATCTTTACTTTAAAAATACTGTATGTTTCTTTGGGAAGAAGGTTTCTTATTTATCATTTGTTAAAGTCCATGGCTGGGAAGTTCAGTGTGTAGGAGCATAAATCTAACAATTCTACAGGTTCAGTCCCTTGTAGGCCTCTTAGCTGCTCTCCAACTCAAGTTCACAGCCAAGCTTGCCAGTTCACAAAGAACACTAGCCAAGGGGTGGGTGAAACAGCCATCCTCCTTCTTTAGACAAGAGATTTGTAGTAATCCCTCATAAATTATTTTCTTTTTTTTTTAAAAATTTCTTTATTGATTACAGTGTTACATATGTGTCCTTAATCCCCCATTAATGAATTATTTTCTTGATTACCAGAAAGGCCAGAACAATTCCAACATTCAGTTGTAGTATCTCGTACCTTCAGTTCTTAGTCCATTCCCATTTCTCCTCCTTTCTTGACAGGATTGCTGATTTTTCTCTTATGTTTTCTTTAACTGATCTAAGTCTCTCTCTCTCTCTCTCTCTCTCTCTCTCTCTCTCTCTCTCTCTCTCTCTCTCCCCACCCCCACTTTAAATCTTTAAAACTTGGTGACTTAGATTTAAAGACAGCTGACTCACTTAACAGCATATCCCAGTGGGCAAAAATTACTTGAATCTATTTGTTTTTGACACTTCTTTTCTTCATTTCTACTTAACATTGGTTTTCTTACCATGGTAATTTACCAGTTAGCTCTGAGAAAAGAATAACAAAAAATTAATGAAAAAGGACAACATGTGTTAGTATCCTGTATATGCAAGCTCTTCCAAGAGAATTGTTTTGCTAAGAGTTGTGTGCTTCTGCCAAGAGTGAAAAAGCAGAAAATAGGATTTTGAAGATGCATTTGATTTTTTACTGTTTTAAATCAAAAGATTAATTATTACAAAAAAATCATTCCTTTGCTGTCCTAAATTTCTATTTGACCTAATTTAAATATATGTAACTTTCAAGGCATGTCAAATCCTTTTTTGGAAAAAGCTGTATGTAAATAAACAGGTGTTTTGGTGTGTTTTTTATCTGTTTGTTTTTTGCCTTGTCTGATATTTTAGTGTTTCATATACCATGGTTTGTCTCCATCATTCATTCATTAGTTCATCAGTCAATAGCCATTCATTAATTCAATAAACATTTAGAGAGCATATCTCTTCAGTGTGGTAAGGCCATAAAGTTGTCCTATTTATCTTTTGTTCAACAAAACTTTGTAACATTCACAAAATTTGGCTCTGAATCCTTGCACAGTTTTGAAACTAAAAGTGCAAGACTCCCAGTTCTCTGCTTTGCAGTACACTCTGTGGAGGAATAAGTTCTTCTAGGATCTGGGGTAGAGTACATTTGATTGAGAGCCCTCTGGGTCACAAATGTATTTTTTTATGATTTTGAACTCATCCCAAAGCACAAATTTTCTTTCTTTCTTCCTTTCCTTTCTTCATTTCTCCTTAAAGTGAGTCCTCTGTCATCCTGGAGAATGCCTCCACTCCTCAGTCAAAGGTTAGGAGGCTAGGTCACTCTCTGCATGCCTACTTTGACTTTCAATCCTAGTATGGGAGACTGTTGATCTCTAAATTCCTTTTGTGATTTTTGTCAAGAGGACCAAAGAGCATTTTGTAGATAGGAATTCTTCTGACCTGTCAGCTCAGTCTCTGATGTAAGTTTGCAGAATAGGTTCCTACTATTACTCTTGTTTCATTGTTTTTTAAAAATCTATCAAAATACTAAGATATTCTTTTAAGCCAGTGCACTAAAACAGTGTGTTAACCAGTTAATTAGTTATAAAGTCCTTATAAGGAAAGTACGAGTGAGCACATGAACACTGTAAGTAGACAGATATAGGCTCTGTCATTTACTAGCTGTGACCTTTGATAAGTATCTAACCTTTCCAAGCCTCAGTTTTCTCACCTGCATAATAGGGCTCATGCTGTGAAAATTAAGAGACAATTCACGTCAATTACATAACATGAGTAAGACATTGTAATTGTTTTACAAATGTTTGTCATTATTGTTATTGCACTCTAATAAAATGGGGGCACTAAAAGAGCAGGGATTCTTACCTGTATTGTTCACTGCTGTATCTCCAGTGCCTGAAACACAATTTGATACATAGTAGATACTAATTAATTATTTGTTGAATTAATAATGTGGGGTTTTTTCTGTAGTTCCCACAGTATTAGGTACATGTAAATGTCTATTAAAACCAAGAATCCTGGACTATTTTGTTATAGAACCTGAGAGATCAAGGCCAACACAAACATTTTACAGATGAGGAAATGGAGGTTCAAGGAGATTGAGTGAGCTGTCCAAAATCATAGGTTCAGTAGTTGCAGTATGGGTGGTTAAGACCCCAGACTCCAAAGCCAAACTACATAGATTCAACTCTATGTTTCCATTCACTAGCTGTATGATTTGGGCAAGTTATTTCACTTCTCTAAATCTCAGTTGCCTCATGTGTAAAGTGGATAAGGAATAATAGCCTCTAGCTCATAGCGTTTTTATGAGCATTAGACAAGTGAATATATATGCCTGGCATTTAATAAATGCCACATATAATACCTATGATTATTAGTTTCAGCATTAGAAGTTTTCCTACTTTCAGTCCAAGGTGCTTCCCAGTAGATTGGTTGGTTGAATTGTGTATTTCTCAGCTGGAATGAATGAAATTATATAGATTTATAGAAAGTATACCATGACAATGGAGTAGTGAGGGCCTGGGGGAGTGGACAGGAGCAGACTAGAAGAGATTAATGGGGGGAAACGGAGGACCCATGTAATACTTTCAACAATAAAGACTTTAAAAAAAAAGTATATCATGGCTTCTATGAAAGGCAGAGCAGATTAGTTTGCCTGAGATCTCATCATATGTCTAGTAGCTTTTCACTATAACATTTAGATTTCAAATGCAGTATTGTTTATCTTGTCATCCAGAATAATAATATGTACTTTTCTTAGTACCAAAAGTGTATTTTGTATAAACACTATCCAGGGTCCTTATCATCTTTTAATTTCTATTCTCTGGACATATTTGAGTTTAGTTAAATACTAGTTTTTGTTGAGTGAATGTATCCTTTTAGATTCTTTGTCATATGATCATGCAGAAATAGCAGGAATCAATGAAGTTTTTCTCTAAAGGACCAGATAGTAAATATTTTAGGCTTGTGGGCCACACAATTTCTGTCTCAGCTACTCAACTCTGCTGTGAAAGAAGCCACAGGACATAAACAAATGGATGTGTCTGTGTTCCTAAAAATCTTTTTTTTAAATATATTTTATTGATTTTTTACAGAGAGGAAGGGAGAGTGATAGAGAGTTAGAAACATCGAGAGAGACATCGATCAGTTGCTTCTTGCATGACCCCTACTGGGGATGTGCCAGCAACCAAGGTACATGCCCTTGACTGGAATTGAACCCGGGACCTTTCAGTCTGCAAGCCGATGCTCTATCCACTGAGCCAAACCAGTTTTGGCCCTAAAAATCTTTATTTACAGTCCATGCATGAGTAATAGTTTGTCAACTCCTGGTTTATAGAGTGTCAAGAGGCTTAGAGACAAAAATGAATAAAAGTAATAAATCTAGTTAGGAACATGTATGCAAATGAATTTTAAGCATTTAAAGTCCATTAAACTAACAAGTTGAGGTTTAAGTCATAAACAAATTCATCTGAATTCTAAGCTTTTGTATTGGATGTTGTTTGCATCTGGTTTATCCATGTTAGTAAGTCAATCAAGCAGGAAAGGCCAAAACAAAGTTAACAAGGCACAAATTACTGTGGAGGTCAAGAGTGCAGTGATTCAAGTTTTGCGCTTATTTATTCTTTTGGATTCTTATTCTTGATTATTTTTTAATGCCAGTAGTTGCTAGGCACATGACTTATGGTATAGTTGGTCAGTGGCCTATGGAACAGTAAAGCACTACTAGGGTTTACTATTTATATTACAGATGCCCTCTGCCTATTACTTCTTCTTCAAAACCTATGTAATAAAGTCTCTCCCCTCTTGCTTTTAAAATGTAGAAGAAAACAGCAGGGAGGAGATGCTTGCTCATTTCATTTGATAATCAACTCAACATCTATTCTATGATAACTAAAGGGAAGGGTGTCCCTTAGCCCAGCCTGCACCCTCTCCAATCTGGGACCTCTTGGGGGATGTCTGACTGCCCGTTTAGGCCTGATCCCACAGTCATACATCCTCCTCAAATCTGCCTGCCTGCCTGATTGCCCCTAACTGCTTCTGCCTGCCAGCTTGATCACCCCCTAAACTCCCTAACCAGCCTGATTGACACCTAACTGCTCCCCTGCCAGCCCGATTGTCCCCAACTGCCCTCTCCTGCCAGCCTGGTCCCCCCAACTGCCCTCTCCTGCAGACCTGGTTCCCCCAATTGCCCTTCCTTGCCATCCTGGTCACCCCCAACTGCCCTCCCCTGCTAGTCTAATCACCCACAACTGCCCTCCCCTGCCAGCCATTTTGTGGTGGCCATCTTGTAATGACATGGACACCACCATCTGTGACCACATGCGGGCAGCCATCTTGTGTGAGGGTGTGATGTCAATTTGCATATTAACTATTTATTATATAGGATTAGAGACCTAGGACACAAAATTCCTGCATTCGATGGGGGGGGGGTTGTGGAGAAGATGGAGGTCTTTCAGCCCAGCCTGTGTCCTATCACAGTCCAGGAGCCCAGGATCGGGCCTAAACCAGCAGTCAGACATCGCTCTGGCAATCTGGGACCACTGGCTCCTAACTGCTCACCTACCTCCTGCCTGATCACCCCTAACCTCTCTGCCTGCCTGCCTAATCGCCCCTAACTGCCTCTGCCTGCCTACCTGATTGCCCCTAATTGCCCTCCCTTACTGGTCTGATCTCATCCTCAACTGCCCTCCCTTGCCAGCCTGATCACCCCTAACTGCCTCTGCCTTGACCCCCACCACTGTGGCTTTGTCAGGAAAGAAGTCGGATATCCGGAAGATGGCCGATCAACCAGTCTAATTAGCATATTACCCTTTATTAGTATAGGTAATTATGGGAACCTAGAATTGGGAGCTGAAAAGATGAAAAAAATGTACCATGCCTACTCTCTTATAGAGCTTACAACTAGTGGGGATGACAGACCAGCAAACAGACAATAACACAATAGTGTGTGATATCATTAGTGTCATTGGAAAGCATTTGCTAGTTCCAGATCTTTTAAATCATATAGCATATTATTTGTATATTGGACATTTACATTGCACCTTGAAAAAGTTCAGACCTAGTACTTAGTGTAAGTAAAATTAATTTCTATTATAACAGTTAATTTTGTGTGCATATGGATGTGCTTTAAGCAAAATTTCATCTTTAGAAATAATATACTAAGAATATAAAGAATTATTCCTATTGCTTAGTTTATGAAATAGCCACTGATGATCTCATTTAATTTGACATTTGTTTCAAAGGATAACAAAGTAAAACAGACCTGGGAGGAGGCAGTTTTTCACTCTCTCATGTTCAATACTAGGTTGCACAGAACAGGGTGCAGAAAATAAGAGAGAAATACCACTCATTATAAACATGAGTCATGGCAACCCTATTTGATGTATTTGGCATATAGGAATAATTAGAAATTATATTTATAATTCTATTTATATTTCTATTGTCAAAATTTATGATTCACTACAAGTGAGAGGATTTACCTATATTCATCACCATCAGTGCCAGTGACGAAATTAAAATATGTTTATATTTCCACAAACCTTCATTTTCATTTCAAAACAATTTTATGTGCTAACATTTATGACCAATAGCCTACAGTTTTCCCTAAATGAACAAATCCTTATCCTTCAAAACATACTTTTATTTTTTAAAGATTTTATTAACTGCTGAATACAAAGACATGCATAGCATAGGTATAAAGAATGAAATAAAAACAAACCCCAAAATATCCATCATCAAGAAATAAGAAGGGAGTTTCAAGATATCAGTGAAATAGGTGGATCTTTCTCTCACTTCCTTTCAGAACCAAACTGGAGATAAAACTAAAGTGGGCTTCAATCATCCTGAATTACCAACTACAGACTACCTTAAGAGGAGACTTATAACAACAACTGGAGTAAGAAATCATCATGACACTGGTAGGAAGGAGAAATATAAAGGAGGCTGTCCCTGCTTCCAAGGGCAGTAGCCAAGATTGTAAAGAGATAGCTCAGCTGTGGGATGTTCCTCCTGAGAAGTGGGAAGACTAAACCCCAGGTTGAGCTCTCCAGATTGGAACACCAAAGCTGGGCAGGCGCCCACATAGCATTTGACTGAAAAGCAAAGGTGTTTCTGTCTGCCTAGGAGAGGCAGAGTCTGCTGAAGAGAAAGGCTTCCTCTTGGAGAGCCAACTCTTAAAGCTTCATTCATGGCCACTCACCCTGGGCTCTGGCAGAGGGAGGGCAGTGCGGACTGGAGTAACCTGAAGAGAAACTGTGATGTGTGGGTTGGGGGAGACATCTGAGGAGCAGCCACCAAAATTCCTGTTCTGGGTCATCCTCTGGTACCACAACAACTATCTTCCCTTGGAGCAGCAGCAGCCTGGGGAAAACCCAGTGCCTCACCCTCAGGAATCCTGTTTGCCCCACCCTGCATCTTAAGCCCTGCTGAGGAATCAGTGGCATAGGCCAGGGTGGTGGTGGGACTCAGCAGGTGTCAGTGACTGGCTTTGGGGCTGGACCATTTCCCCCACTTTTCTGTGAACTAGACTGGCACTTCCCTCTCATGAGACCCTGATAGAAACAGCCTCCTGGCTTCTAGCAGACTCAACCTGGGTAAAATAGACAAATTCAAAATTGAATTAAGAAGAATCAGAAAACATGAATAGACCAATAACAACTAATGAAACTGAAACAGTAATTAAAATAACTCCTAGCAAAACAAAAGTCCTGGATTGTATGGTTTCACAGGTGAATTTTTCCAAACATTCAAACAAGAACTAACACTTATCATCCTCATATTATTTTTTTTAAATCAATAGGAAGGAAGAGTTCTAAGCTCTTTTTATGAAGCCAGCATTATCTTAATTCCAAAACAAGATAAGGATATTACAAAGAAACAAAATTATAAGCCAATATTCCTGTTGAACATACATGGTAAAATCTCAACAAAATATTACCAAATCAGATTCAGCAATACATTAAAAAGATCCACCATATATCATGACCAAGTGGGATTTTTTCCAAGGAAGCAAGTTTGGTACAATGTTCACAAATCAATAAATGTGATATATCACATAAATAAAATGAAAGATAAAAATTACATAATCATATCAATAGATATAGAGAAAGTATGAGATATAAGCCAGCACCAGTCTATAATAATAAAAGCATATATGTTAGTTAGACCAGACAGCGAATGACCTTCTGGACCTAATTCCAGACATCCTTCCAGATGAAGTTGCCACAGCAGGGGTCAAGGCAGAGGTGGTTAGGGGTGATCAGGCAGGCAGAGAGGTTGGGTTGGTCAGGCAAGCAGGCTGAGTTAGGGATGATCAGGCTGGTAGGCAGATGAGCAGTTAGGGGAAATCAGGCAAGCAGGTAAGTGGTCAGGGGTGATCAGGCAGGAAGTCAGAGTGGTTAGGGGTGATCAGGAAGGCAGGCGAGTGGTCAGGGGTGATCAGGCAGGCAGTCAGAGTGGTTAGGGGTGATCAGGCAGGCAGGCAGAGGCGGTTAGGGATGATCAGGCAGTAGGCAAGAAGTTAGGGGCAATCAGGTAGGCAGACAGAGTGGTTAGGGGCAATCAGGCAGGCAGGTAGTTGAGCAGTTAAGAGCCAGCAGTCCCAGACTAAGAGAGGGATGTCTGACTGCCAGTTCAAGCCTGATCCTGCAGCAATCTGAGGGGTCTCAGATTGTGAGAGGGTACAGGTCGGGCTAAGGGACACCTTCCACAAAGTGCACGAATTTCATGCACTGGGCGTTTAGTTTATAATAAAAACTCTCAGCAAAGTGGGAATAGAGAAATCATACCTCAACATAACAAAGGCTATATATGAGGAATCTACAGTCAACATCATACTCAATGGGCAAAAGCTAAAAGCATTTCTCTTAATATCAGGAACAACCCATTCTTACTCTTATAGTACTGGAAGTCTTAGCCACAACAATCAGACAAGAAGAAGTAATAAAAGGCTTCCAAATTGGAAAAGAATTAAAACTGTCACTATATGCAGATGACATGGTATTGTACATAGAAAATCCTAAAACTACGTCTAACAAATTCTACAAGGTTGCAGGATAAAAAATTAATATTCAAAATTGGTGACATTTTATACAACAATAAATGAACTATTAGAAAGAGAAACTAAAAAAATAATCCCATTAACTATTATAACAAAAAACAAGGTACCTAGGAATAAATTTAAGAAAGGCGGTAAAAGACCTGTATTCAAAAAAGTATAGAACATTGAAGAAAGAATGAGAGTAAGACACAACCCAGTGGAAACATATACTGTGTTCATGAATTGAAAGAATTAACATTAAAATGTCCATACTTTACAATAGTTAAGATCTGGAAACAGCACAAGTGTC
This sequence comes from Lasiurus cinereus, assembly GCA_011751065.1. Classification (NCBI taxonomy): domain Eukaryota; kingdom Metazoa; phylum Chordata; class Mammalia; order Chiroptera; family Vespertilionidae; genus Lasiurus; species Lasiurus cinereus. The sequence goes on along the minus strand of JAAGEH010000015.1, from coordinate 14,362,854 downwards.
CATCAGTATAAAAAAGCTGTGATACATTCATACAAGGGAATACTGCATGGCTGTGAAAAAGAAGAAACACTTAACCCTTTGAGATAGCATGGAGAGACCTGGAGAGTATTATGCTAAGTTAAATAAGCCAGTCAGAGAAATGCAAATACTATATGATCCCACTTATATGTGGAACCTAATGGACAAAATAAACTGAGGAACAAAATAGATCCAGAGGCATGGAGCATTTGAACAGATAGAGGGGTATCAGAGGCCAGCGTTGTAGGACAGACTGTATAAAAGAAGGTGAAGTGATTAGCCAAAGAATGTATATACATAGCTCATGATCACAGACAACAGTGCTGAAGGCCAGAGAAGGGGTCCAGGGGCTGGGAGGAGGTGGGAAAAGACAGGGGGAATTGAGAGACATCTGTAATAGTGTCAACAATAAAAATAAAAGTTTAAAAAGGAAAAGAAGCCCTAGCCAGTTTGGCTCAGTAGATAGAGCATCGGCCTGCCCACTGAAGGGTCCCAGGTTTGATTCCAGCCAAGGGCATATGCCTGGGTTGCGAGTCGATCCCCAGAGGGGTGCATGCAGGAGGCAGCTGATCAGTGATTCTTTCTCATCATTGATGTTTCTATCTCTCTCCCTTCTTCTCTAAAATCAATAAAAATATATTTTAAAAAATAAAATTAAAATAAAATTAAAATAAGAAATAAACACATTTTAAAAATTAAATTTAGTGTTTTATAAGTAATGCATCACATGGTACAAATTCAAAATTTATAAAAGGGTATACATGGAAAATTCTACTATTTTTCCTGTCCTAAGTATTTAAAGCATGTTCTTATTATTTTTATGGCTGTATAGTATTATTTTGTATAGATTTAACATCATTTATTTAACAAGTAACCTACTGACATATATTTTGGTTATTGCTAATATTTTACTGTTACAAAAAATGCTGTAATGACAAATGTTGTATGTAAACCATCTTTCAGGGTATCCCAAAAATTTGTATACACATTTCAACAGCTGGTAGCTCAATTTTGAAAATTAAATGTGTTATAATAAACACTACCTTTTGTAATTATTCAAGTGTATGTATACATTTTGGGATACACCAAATATACAAATATATCTATAGAATAAATTTCTAGAAATGGAATTGTTTAGTTGAAAGGAATGTATATTTTCTTTTATTTTAGGCATGTCTATTCTTTTAATTGCTGCAATATTTTTAATATGAAAGGACTGGAAACAACGCAAATGCTAATCAAGCATGCCTAGTTGGATAAATAATGGTATGTCCAACACTTTATAGGAAAATGTTCTGTCTGGTTCTATATGTCTAATATATTGTTAAGAAGAAAAGCAAGATCAATGGAAGTGTAAAATAGTATGCTATCATTTACCATTTGCTTACTTTTCTAAAATGAAAGGGTAAGATAGAAAAAAATAATTATCTATTGCAGAAAAAGGTAATAGGATGTAAGGGATATAGCATACAAGCTTCTCTGAGTACAGCTTATTTTGTGAATTTGACTTTGGAATGATACAAATAGTTCACTTAATTATAAAAAAAGATTAAAAGAATACAGTCTCTAAATATTTAAGCAACATTCCCTGCTGATAGAAATTCAGATTGGTGCAGCCATTATGGAAATCAAAATAACCATAAGTTCAAGTTTTGGATATAATCACACACAAAGAAACTGTTCCAAGTTTGTTAGAACAGTAATCTGACAGTACATCCTTAATGACATAAAGCCTAAGGACAAAAAGAGTTACAAAATAAATTTTTTCCAGTAAATATTTCTGTTATAAATTTCTGATTCTGAGAAATTAAGACACTGTGTAATCATTTTGGTGATTTTGAGGAGGTTTTCAGAATGAAAGAAGAGCATCTCTATAGTCCTGGAGAAAAACCAAAATGGCGGCATAGGTGAACACCTAAACTGCTGCCTCACACAACAATTTCAAAACTACAACTAAAAGACAGAACGGACATTATCCAGAACCACAGGAAAGCTGGCCGAATGGAAATTCTACAACTAGAAGGAAAGAGAGGGGCTCACAGAGATTCAGAGGAGCTGCAAAAAGCTGAGGTACAGAGACACGAGCGTGGAGAAGACAGGCAGTGGAAGGCCTGGCTGGTTTCCTCTAGCTGGAGGGAGATAGAAACTCCCAACTGCACTGAAACCCACTTCCGACTGCACTGAATCCCAGTTCTGGGCGAGACTCATATGGGGGAGTCTGGACTGTTGTGAAAAGAGAGGAGTGCAGGGAAACTTAGGGGAGTCACGAAAGACAAAGGTCTGGAGGCATGCACAAAAGTGCACGCAGAGAGAATTCACTTCTGGCTTTCTCTAGCAGGAGGAAGACAGAACCTCCCAAGTGCACTGAAATCCAGTTCCAACTTCACTGAACCCCAGTTTCTGGTGAGACCCTAGGGACCCTGACTCATATGGGTCCCCGGAGCACATGGAAACTCAGGAGAGCTGGAAAGGCAGAGGTCCGGAGATGCAAGAGTGTGATAGTGCACAGAGAGGACTGCAGCAATTCCTGAGGGACACTGAGACCCAGAGGCCCCATAGGGCAGGGCTGATGGGACACTAAGGCTGTCTTCTCAGCCCTGAGACTCTGCCCCATCCATTCTGAACACAGAGGCTTTTGCAATCTTGCACGTCTTGTATCATAAGGTTGACTTCAGCACAGAAGTTCTCTCGAACACAGCTGACCCTCAGAACCAATTGGCTTGGAGGTCAATTCGGCCCAGAGATACCAACAACTTAATTAAGACTTAATTACAAGAAGGCTGTACACCCTGTCCACAAACGGGTGCACCAGGAGAGCCCACCTCAGATAACTGGAGAGGCAGAGCTACTGGACCATATAGGACACCTAGCACACAAAGCTACTCGACCAACTCAGGGAAGCAGCAAAAATGTGGAGATAAAGGAACAGATCATAAACAAAAGAAATGGAGGAAAACAAACAACTGGATATAGAGTTCAAAACCATGGTTATAAGGTTTTTCAAGAATTTCCTAGAAAAGATGGATAAATTTAGCAAGACCCAAGAGGGGATGAAAAAGGACCAACTAGAAATTAAACATACACTGACTGAAATTAAAAAATATATATATTATATAGAGACCTAACAACAGACTAAAGGAATGCAAGAATCAAGTCAAAGATTTGAAATACAGAGAAGCAGAAAACACTCAACTGGAAAAGAAAAAAGAAAAAAGAAGCCAAAAATGTGAAGATAGTGTAAGGAGCCTCTGGGACAACTTCAAGCATACCAACATCTGAATTATAGGGGTGCCAGAAGAAGAGAGAGAGCAAGATACTGAAAACCTATTTGAAGAAATAATGACTGAAAACTTTCCCCACCTGGTGAAAGAAATAGACTTACAAGTCCAGGAAGTGCACAGAACCCTAAACAAAAAGAATCCAAAGAGGACCACACCAAGACACATCATAATTAAAATACCAAGAGCAAAAGACAAAGAGAGAATATTAAAAACAGGAAGAGAAAAACAGTTAGTTACCTACAGGGGAACACCCATACAATTGTCAGCTGATTTCTCAACAGAAACTATGCAGGCCAGATGGGAGTGGCAAGAAATATTCAAAGTGATGAATAGCAAGAACCTACAACCAAAATTACTCTACCCAGAAAAGCTATCATTCAGAATTGAAGGTCAGATAAAGAGCTTCACAGATTAGAAAAAGCTAAAGGAGTTCATCAACACCAAACCAATATTATATGAAATGCTGAAGGGTATTCTTTAAGAAGAGGAAGAAGAAGAAAACGGTAAAGATAAAAATTATAAACAACAAATATATATCTATCAACAAGTGAATTAAAAATCAGATGAACAGAATAAACTGGTGAATATAATAGAATCAGGGGCAATGAAAGGGAGTGGACTGACAATTATCAGGGGGAAAGTGGTGAGGGGAGTGCAGGGAGAGACTGGACAAAAGTCATACACCTATGGATGAGGACAATGCAAAGGGTAGGGTGGGAGCCAGGCGGAGGGAACTTATGGGGGAAAAAAAGAGAAACAATTGTAATAATCTGAACAATGAAGATTTATTAAATAAAAATACCCCTATCATCCTAAGTTGAATTGGAAGTACCAATATAAACTCATGTATATTTTTCCTTAAAAAAAGAAACTGAGTATGTATTTCCTACCTCTGTCTACTAAAGTCAAGAAAAAAATGACCAAACCACTACAATTGAGAATCTCTAGTACCCAGATTTTGATCTAAAATTATCATTCTCCACTGAAAGGAACCAGGAGTCCCTGGGGAAATGGATAAACTCAGGGCTGGGGCACTGAATTAACAAGATGATCTTGAAACATCTGTAAAGAGATAATTGTGATACTACAAAGTCAAGACAAAAAGAATTCAACTTGAAGCCCTTACAAAGAGACAACATCAGTACAATTTGAGCAATGGTAAAGATAGTAACTAAATGAATTGACATATATATCAACTATGTTTAAACTATGAGTTCATCAGGTACTCTGTGAACAAACAACTCTCATTATATCCACTCTGGAAACTGACAAAGGAGATAAAGTCAAGAATTCATCTTGCCTTTCCTGTACAGACCAAATCTTAGGGTAACCAAATAATTGATAAAAGTTTTCTCTGTATAAAATATGCAAACCAGCAAACAAAAAGAAAAAAGAAAAAACAGCTATTTGAAACCTTTAAAGGAATCATGGGTCTATGAATAAACAGCAATGACATAACATCAGAAAAAAAAGTCAACAAGAGATTCTTTAGCTCCAATTGGAAGTACTAGTACCTATTGCTACCAAGAAAGTAGTCTTGCAAAATTAAACATAACTAGATCCTTATTAAATCTCTAGACATAACTATCCAAATATATACATAAACCAAAGGTTCAAAACGACCAAAGGCTCAACCGAACACTGGATGTCAGTCCTGCAGTCAGTGCTAGGTTGCCGTGGCTACCCAGCAGACTAGCAAGGGGACCGCTGATCTGGCCCAGAGAGAGAGGCAGGGTCTGATCTGCAGCCTCCATGGCAGCTGTTGATCATCCCTTGCCTCTATCTTTCTCTCTGGGCTTCACCACCAGCTGCACCTTTTTTTCTCTGCCTGCCTGATTACCCCTACCACTTACCTGCCTGCCTGATCTCCCCTAAGTGCTCACCTGCCTGCCTGCCTTATCATCTCTAACTGCCTCAGCCTGCCTGCCTCTGCAGAGGCTGCTGATCAGCCCTACCTCTCTGATCAGGCCCAGATATAGGCCCAGAGATGCTGACTGGCATAGAAATCAACCACTCAGAACCAAATCTGGGTGAACTGTGAGGAGTCAATGGATGTCCAGGAGGCAGAGCTTCTGACACTGACTGGCATAGAAACCAATCAGAATCTAATCTGGGTGAACTGTGAAGGTAGAACCTAAGGTGGTGGCTGAGAAGGGATTTTAATGGCAACAGTTGTTTGGTGTAAGGTGTAAGAAAGCAGTTCAATTTTTTAATGACCAGTTTGTCAGTATAGTGCATGTGGCTGGCTATCAGTCCAGATATAGAGATTATGTATTTTTGTCTGCCAAAAGCATCTTCTGCTGAAAAAGGCTTCCCCCCATTTAAGCAATTCTATCCTATATAATCTATCTATACTAATAAAAGGGTAATATGCTAATTAGATCAGGAAGTCCAACTTCCTTCTGGACAAGGGCATGGTGGTGGGGCCTGAGGCAGAGGCAGTTAGGGGCAAGATCAGACTAGCAGGGGAGGGCAGTTGGGGGTGAGATCAGGCTGGAAGAGGAAGTCAGGGGCGATCAGGCAGGCAGAGCCTGTTAGGGGCAATCAAGCCAGCAGGGGAGGGCAGCTGGGGGAAACCAGGCCAGCAGGGGAGGTATGTTGTGGGTGAGATCAGGCCAGCAGGAAAGGTCCATTGGGAGTGAGATCAGGCCAGCAGCGGGGAGCCATGGGGAGTGATCAGGCAGTCAGGCAGAAGCAGTTAGGGGCAATCAGGCAGGCAGGCAGGTGAGTGATTAGGGGCCAGAGGTCCCCCATTGGAGAGGGTGCAGGTTGGGCTGAGGCAACTACCTCCCATGCATGAATTTTGTGCACCAGGCCACTAGTCCTATATAACAAAACTGTAATATGCAAATTAACTGAACAGGGAATGACTGGTCGCTATGACATGCACTGACCACCATGGGGAAGATACTCAACACAGGAGCTTTTCCCTGGTAGTCAGTATACTCCTACAGGGGAGCACCACTCAGCCAGAAGCTGGGTTCATAGGCTGGAGAGTGTGGCGAGTGGTACGATGGTGGAGGGAGCCTCTCCCGCCTCTGCTGCAGGCAGGCAGTAAGGAGTGAGGGGTCCTGGACTGCAAGAGCCCTAGACTGTGAGAGCCCTGACTGCAAGAGGGATGTCTAACTGCTGGCTTAGGCTCCATCCCCAGTTGACATCGCTTTAGGGGTCCCAGACTGCGATAGGGTGCAGGCCAGGCTGAGGGATCCTCCAGTGCACGAATGTTGTGCACTGGGCCTAGTGATAAATAAGAAACAGAAAGGACATAAGAATACATTAAAAACTTCACAGAGATGCACTCAGGAAAACACAGACTGAGAAATTCTACAAGACATTTGATCCAGTACTTTGTCTTAACAAGCCTCCAGTTTCTCCCAACATATGCTAAGATATGAGAACCACTGTACAGATTAAAGGAGATTTACAAGGCATATAAACAAATTACAGATCATAGATCTAATTCAAACAAACAGACATAAAGTCATGTGCCACTCAGAAATATTTGAAGGTATAAAGGAATTATTGCTAATTTTTAGGTATGATTGGTATTGAGGTTATCCTTTTAAAAAAGTTCTTATGGTTTAGAGATACATGGTGGAATATTTACAGATGAAATTATATGATTGATGTCCAGTATCTGCTTCAAAATAATCATGAATTAAGTGAGAATAGAGGTGGAAAGACTGGCTATGTGTTAATCACTGAGGCTGGTGATTCAGACATGGTCTCATTATATTAGTCTCTCTACCTTTGTATTTGCAGCTGTGCCTGATATACTAGTAAAGTTTTAAAAGCCCCATGTCAAATACTATGAAACCATGTCTCCCAGAGAGGGGTGCAAATTAATACCTATAACTACGAGGTACTCTGACCTGGCACAGATTGGAGCTGTAAAAGGATAAAGGAAAATTGGTTTTCACAGGGAAACCTAGATGACAGAGGAGTTAACATAAGACCCAGGAATAATCCACAGGAGAGGCCCAAGCAACCTGCCATTCTATGTGGTCCAAGGATGGCAGTCTCAGTGATACAAACCAATGCCTTAGACTACTCCTGTGTGGTATCCAAGTTGTCATCATACATCAGTGAAGGTGGGGCATGTGTTCTGCAGACCCCCTACACACTTAACCTGGGAGGTGAAAGGCTTGATCCTTAGATCCAATCCTGTCCCCAGCAAGGAGGAGGAGCACACCACTATGACATTTTACTTTCAGGAACCTGGCCAGGCCCTTGGACTTTCCCATCTCACATTCTGCATAGGGGACTGGATGGCCTACAGGCTTCTTACTTGTCACAGTGCCATTTGGAAACACAAGGTTATAGGTAACAGTCTTCTAACAACCTGGAAAGACAGATTTGCAGGTCCTGATTCTGTTGGAAAGATGGCAGCTGAAACTATGGGAAGAAAAGAAAAACATCAAAGGCAACTCTTGATTGCGATTCATTCTTTGACAAAATAAGATAAGGATAGTGTCCCAGAAATGTCTTCACGTGGGCTTGACTGGCAATACACTTTCTGAGGTTCCATCTCATACCAAGACAAATACAAGGATTTTTTTAAAATAACATGTCTGTAATGAAATATCATGTAAATTAACATGTATTTGGATTTTAAACCTTACAGTTGAGCCAACTACTAAATTTTAACTTGAATGATATCTGCCACCTCACCCTACCCCACACTTAATCCCAGTTAGGCAGTGGAGGGCATCTTTTTCTGGTTCTTCCATTCTAAGTAGAATGGCAATTCAAGCATCTTCCTTTTTTATCTTTATTGTTCAGATTATTACCGATGTTCCTCTTCCTCCCCTCCCATATATCCACTCTGCCAAGTTCCCACACCACCCTAGGACTGCGCCCCCCCTCCACTGTCTCATCCATAGGTGTAAGCCCTTTGTCCAATCTCTTCCCATATGCCCCAACCCCCCTTTTCCCCAGAATTGTCAGTCTGCTCCCTTTCCATGCCCCTGATTCTATTATGTTCACCAGTTTGTTCAGTTCATCAGATTTTTTATTCATTTGATTTTTAGATTCACTTGTTGATAGATATGTACTAGTACTTGTTGTCACTTTCTTCTTCCTCCTCTTCTTAAAGAATACCCTTAAGCATTTCATATAATACTGGTTTGGTGGTGATGAACTCCTTTAGCTTTTTCTTGTCTGTGAAGCTCTTTGTCTGACCTTCAATTCTGAATGATAGCTTTGCTGGGTAGAGTAATCTTGGTTGTAGGTTCTTGCTATTCATCACTTTGAATATTTCTTGCCACTCCCATGTGGCCTGCATAGTTCCTGTTGAAAAATCAGCTGACAGTCGTATGGGTACTCCCTTATAGGTAACTAACTCTTTTTCTCTTACTGCTTTTAAGATTCTCTCTTTGTCTTTTGTCCTTAGCATTTTAATTATGATGTATCTTGTTGCGGTCTGCTTTGGGTTCCTGTTATTTCAGGTTTGCTAGGCTTCCTGGACTTGTAAGTCTGTTTCTTTCACCAGGTAGGGGAAGTTTTCTGTCATTATTTCTTCAAATAGGATTTCAATATCTTGCTCTCTCTCTCTTCTTCTGGCGCCCCCATAATTCAGATATTGGTATGCTTGAAGTTGTCCCAGAGGCTCCTTACACTATCTTTATATTTTTGGATTTTTTTTCTTTTTGCTCTTCTTTTTGGGTGGTTTTTGTTTCTTCATGTTTCAAATCTTTGATTTTTTAGATACTCTAGTCTACTGTTAAATCTCTGTATTTTATTCTTTATTTCAGTCAGTGTATGCTTAACTTCTGACTGGTCCTTTTCCATTTCTTGGCACTAAGATCCTTGAAGGTCTCACTAAATTTCTCAGAGGTTTCTAGAAGATTCTTGAGTAACCTTATAACTGTGGTATATCCAATAGTTTGCTTTCTTCTATTTCTTTCATTTATGGCATGTTTCTTTGTCTCCGCATTTGGCTGCTTCCCTGTATTTGTTCCTATATATTGTGTAGAGCTTCTAAGTCTCCCTGAACTGTAGAGTGGCCTTGTGTAGTAGGTGTTGTATAGGGTCCAATGGCTCAGCCTTCCCAATCACCTGAGGTGGACACTCTTGGTGCACCCATTTGTGGGCTGTGTGGACAGGCTTGTTGTAGTTGAGCCTTGATTGCTGTTGTTATCACTGGGAGGAATTGACCTCCAGGCCAATTGGCTGTGAGAACCAGCTATGTCTACAATGGAAGAGCTGCAATGCAGGAGACACCCTTTTAGGGCAGAATTTGCTTCAGTGGGAATTTGGTGCTCACTGAGTCTGCCCCTTGAGTGTGTCACTTACGATGTAAAGACTTGTAATCTGGTATGGTCTCACACTAACCACTGGGTACACTGGCTCTTGGATCACCAAGGAGGTGCAAAGTCAGCCACTGCCTGGGGCCACCCAGCAGGAGCTACAGAGAGATCTGCAAATTCCTCCTCTTTTTATCAGGTTTGGAAGTGCCCAGATGAGGCCCAACTGTGAAGCAAGGCATGCTGCTGGTGGTGCCGGTTTGGGCCTTCTTTTGATAGCTTTGGGGGTTCCTGATCCAGCTGCAGCTTGTTTGACAGGTTGTAGGCTGCAAAAGGACATGCTATTTATATGCAAAAGCCGTTGCACACAACCTGGGCGGGGTTTTAAATTGGGTGGGACAAGTTCTTAGGGAATCTCCAGGATGAAGCAAACAGCAATGGCTGTCAGTCAGCATTGCACTGGGGAGGTCCCAGCAAAGGAACAATGACTGCTGCAAGCATCTTTGTCTGGAAGAAAGCTACCTCTGCATTCCTGCTCTGATGCCAGACAGTCCATTTTCTCCCCATATGTGTCTGGGTCTCCCCAAGTCTTGCCCAGCACTGTAGCTCAGAGAGAACGGGAGTTTGTATCTCCCTCCTGATTAAAAAAGCAGCTCACCCAGGTGCCAGCCCATTCCGTGCCTCCACACCTCCTACCAGTCTCAATGCACTTTCTTTTTTACCTCTTTAGTTGTAGCCAGTTTTTCCGTGGTTATGATGATAGTTGTTCTGTATTTTAGTTGTAATTTTGATGTGGTTGTGGGAGACAGCAAGTACAGATGTTTACCTATGCTGCCTTCTTGGTTCTCTCTGTCAAGCATCTTCTTAAACTCACTATGTCCAGATATTGCCTTACCAATCTCCAATTTGGCCAAGCTAGAATTTTACTGGGGAAGCAATTCTACATTCACCTGTGTGTTCTTTGTCATTTATCCTAGTGGGTCCAGCCTATGCAGGAAGAGAGCTAGGTGTCCCCTTCTATAAGGAACTGAGTCAGCTCATATTTAGGAACAGGACAGGTGGGCAGGGAGAAGCAATAAGCTTTATTCAGTTAGAATACCAGATTATGTTTTGAGATACAATTTCTCAAAAGGAATTAATTCAGGTAGAATCTAATCTTTAATGTTGGCTTCTTGATCTAGAAGAACTTGTGTGGGGATCCTAGGCCCTGCATCCCTCTTTGGTGAGAACACTGGCAGGCATGTCATAGAAGGGATGCAGAAAATAGCAGAATGCTGTGAGGACCTACCTGCATGCCAGGTGCAGGACACAGTTTGACACTCAGCATGACTGTAACAATACAGGAGTAATAACTATCTCAGACACACACCATAAGTTTTCCCTCCCACCTAGTTCAAACTCAAAATGCCATTCACACAGCATTTACAAAAGCTGCCCATTCACCTGGAAAAGAAACTTCAGAAAGTTAGTGCATATTTGAAGGGAAGTGTCTTAAATCAGGAACCAAAAGTGATGGCAGGAGCCCACAGTTGATACAAACCCGATACAAAGAGGAAGAATTTGCAGATATCTCTGCCCTTCTGTTCAGCACTGCCCTGGACACCTGAGTGAATGGGTAGGTAGGCAGGTGGGTAGAGAGCGGAGATGTCTGTCACAGCCAGAGCCCACAGCTAAGTCCAGATCCCCATATCCTGTGCCCCATGCACTATTAGAATTCATACAGGGACACAAAGATGATAATTTTAGACACGTGGTAGGCTTGTGTATTTTTATACAAAGAAAATTTATACTTCTACCAGCAGTGCATGAGAGTGCTTGTTTGTCCAAACTTTTGTCAATGAAATGTATCATTTAACTTTGTCAATATTATAGGTAAAAAAAATCATTATGAAATTTAAATAGACATTTCTCTTAATATTACTGAAGCTGAACATATTCTCATATGTCAATAATCATTTGTATTTGCTTTTCTATGAACTGCTTGTTCATCTTCACCTATTTTTCTATAAGGCTTATTGGTCTTTTTCCTATAGATTTGTAAAAGCTGTTTATTTAGGGAAATTTGCTCTTTATCTGATGTTAATCCCACTTCCCCTCAGTTCATTTTTCTTTTTAGTTTGTTTAGGTGATTTTTACCATGCAGAAATTCTTTTTTAAAATTTTAATTTAAATATTGTTGGTATTCAGTATTATATTAGTTTCATCTGTACAACATAGTGATTCGACATTTATATACCTTACAATATGGTCACCACAATAGGTCTAGTAACTATCTGTCACTCTACAAATTTATTACAATATTACTGACTATTCCCTGTACTGTATATTACATCCCCATGGCTTATTTATTTTATAACTGGAAGTTTGTGCCTCTTATTTCCCTTCACCCTTTTTACCCATCTTTTGGGCAACCATCAGAAAAGAAATTCTTTATTATTCTATAATCAAATGTATCAATCTTTTCTCTTACAGTTTTGAGGTTTTCTGACATTTAGAAAGGTCTTCTTTACTCCAAGAGTAAAAACAACAGACATTTAAATAAAATCATGATTCACAAATTGCACTGTTTATTGAGTGTAAATACTATTTTACCTGTGGGATCTCTACATCTGATCTCCAGCACTGAATGGAATGGACTGGGTATAAAGGATTCTACATGGCAACACTTCAGAAACTCAGTTGCTATGGAAATATGATCCAGCTCTGTTGTTTAAAAAAACACTAATCATTTGTCTATTATGAGTAGAATACTGTGCTAGGCACTGTGTGGGAAACAAATATGAAAGAGGGGAAAAATAAATTCTTTCCTCCAAAGAGCTTGAAATACGGTATGGGAAATAGATATGTCTTAAAAATGGGGTGCGGGCAATAAAGAGGACAGTGGTGTGTAGGGATAAGTGGTGGGGCTAAATGTAGATGGATTACAGACCTAGCTAGATTTTATTGGCCTCCATATTGGATCATTGATGTTCTTATGTAGAACAGAGATCGGCAAGCTTTATCTGTAAAGGGCCCAATAGTAAATATTTTCAGCTTTACAACTACTCAATTCTGTCCAAACAATGAGAGTTTCTATGTTCCAATCAAACTTTATTTTATGGACACTGAAATGTGAATTTCATCTAATTTTCATGTGTTGTCAAATATTCTTTTTTACTTTTTTCAAACATTAAAAAATGTAAAAACGAACAACCATTTAGCATGAGGGCCATACAAAAAAGCCAATAACAGGCCAGATGTGGCCACAGGTCACATAGTTTGCCAGCCCCTTATGTACAGGAATAACTATGAAATTTGATTCCAGGAACAAAGATGATTTTTGAAGGCTATCAACTATTGAAAGTCTCAAAAAAGTAACTCTAAATTCATCATCTTAAGTTTTGCAAAAGGAATTTAGAAGCAATGAATGGGAAGGCAAGAATATGTGGCCTGCTGCTGCTCAGCTACACACTGCTTTGAGATGGAAAGGATACAATTCTTTGAATCAAATTCACCGATTCCTTCTGTTAAACTGCCTTTCACCTAATATTTCTGTCAGAGAATCTAGAAACTATGGTGACTGATTCCATAGAAACACACTGCGAGCAAGTAGGGTGATGAGCTTGTGATGTTGGCATGGATAACAGGCAAAAGCTTTTTAGCTGCAATCTAGAGGTAAAGTAATAGAATAAATGCAATGCAGCTAGCATGCAGGGAGCTTTCCTGTTTACCGAGCACTTTCCACATACATTGTTACCTTTAATTTTACTCAAAACTCATAAATAATAACCCTGTGTGGTAGAGATTTTTATGATTTTACAGATAAGGATCTGACTCATTTTTTTCTGACACTATTCACACAGCCCTAGGTGTAAGAACAAAGTGCTCCTCAATGCTAAGGTTAAAGCCACAGTTACTAAATAATAATAATAAAGATGATGACAGTAAAAGTGTGGTAGTCATTATAATCGACATATTTGTGTTTTTTTTTTATCACAAGGTTTGGAGTCAGATGGATCCATATTCAAGCCTTAATTCTGCCACTTATAGCTCTGTGAACTGGGCAAGTTACTAAACTCTGATTTTCAGTTTACTGACCTATACAAGGCAGGTGTCATAATACTACCTAGTTCTTCCAGCTATAGCATGGGTCAAAGGGGATAATGAGTGTAAAGTGCTTAGTACAATGGTTCACACATCCTAAGTGCTCCATAAATCTACATTATTACTACACAGAGCTTATAATAAATACCTCTGTTAACTCTGCCAAAGATGATTAAGACAATTTACTAGAATCCACACTTCTGGCATTCAGACCTTTTAAAAATATTTTTATTTGAAATAATTATATATTCACAGGAAGTTGCAAACACAGTGGAAAGATCCACACATCCTGCACCCGACATTCCCCAAGGGTGTCATTTTATATAGTTACAGTACAATATCAAAATCAGAAAATTAACATTGATATCATGCTATTAACTAGATGAAAAACCTTATTAAGTTTTCACAATTTTTAAACCTGCATTAACTCATGTGTATGCAATTTTGCCCCAAGTATAGATTCATGTAACCACCACCACAATCAAATAGAGAACTGTTTCCATTTCCACAAAATAATTTTAAATTTGCATCCCTGTCCCACGGCAATCACTTATCTGTTCACCATCTCAGAAATTGCATCATTTCAAAATATTATATAAATGGATCATACAGTCTATAATATTTGGAGATTTATTTTTTTCACTTAGCATAATACCATTGAGGTCTATTCATATTATTGTATGCATCAGTAGTTCATTTCTTTCTTTGTTGTACTAGAGGCCTGGTGCATGAAATTCATGCATGGGGGGTATGTCCCTCAGCCCAGCCTGCACCCTCTCCAATCTGGGACCCCTCTCATAATCCAGGGCTGCTGGTTCTCAACTGCTTGCCTGCCTGCATGATTGCTCCTAAGCACTTCTGCCTGCCAACCTGATCACCTCCTAACCCAGTGGTCAGCAAACTGTGGCTCATGAGCCATGGTTTGCCACTCTGTTGACTAATGAGTTTGCGGACCACTGCCCTAACCACTCCCCTGCCAATCTGATCGACATCTAACTGCTCCCCTGCTGGCCCAATTGCCCCTAACTGCACTTCCCTGCTGGATTGGTCATCTATGTTGTTCATTATATTCCACAAATGAGTGCTCTCTCTTGCCTGCCTGGTTGATCCTAACTGCCCTCCCGTGCTGGCCTGGTTGCCCCCAACTGCACTCACCTGCAAGCCTGGTCACCCCCAACTGCCCTCCCCTGCCAGCCCAGTCACCCTTAATTGCCCTCCCCTGCCGGCCTGGTTGCCCTCAAATGCCCTCCCCTGTAGGCCTGTTCACCACTAACTGCACTCCCCTGCAGGCCTGGTCCCTCCCAACTGCCCTCCTGTGCCAGCTATCTTGTGGTGGCCATCTTGTGTCCACATGGGGATGGCCATCTTGTGTGTTGGAGTGAGGGGCAATTTGCATATTACCTCTTTATTACATAGGATTACACTGTATGGATATATCAGAGTTTAAGCAATCATTACCCATTGAAGAACATGCCAATATGTTCTATTATAAGTAAAGCTGATATAAATTATAATGTACACTTTTTTGTGTAGACATAAGGTTCCATTTCTTTATGCTCAGGAGTGTGATTGTTGGATCATATGATAAGCATATGTTTAAATTTATAAGAAACTGTCAAACTAATTTCCAGAATGTCTTTACCATTTTACATCTTGCTGCCCCCCTTAGTGCATGAGTGATTCAACTTCTCCACATCTTCATCAGCATTTACTATTGTCACTATTTTTTGTTATTGTTGTTAATCCTCACCTGAGGATATTTTCCTATTGCTTTTCAAATTTTTTTCTTTATTGATTAAGTATTATATATGTATCCTCATTGCCCCATTGCCCAGCCAACCCCCAACTCATGCCCTCATCGCCCTAGTGTCTGTGTCCATCAGTTAGGCTTACATACATAAAAGTCCTTTGGTTGATCTCTCCCCCTTACCCTCACCCTCCTCTATCTTCCCTCTGAGGTTTGGTGGTCTGATCGGTGCTTCTCTGTCTCTGGATCTATTTTTGTCCCTCAGTTTACATTGTTCGTTATATTCCACAAATGAGTGCAATCATGTGATATTTATCTTTCATTGACTGGCTTATTTCGCTTAGCATAATGCTTTCCAGTTCCATCCATGCTGTTGCAAATGACAAGAATTCCTTCTTTTTCATTTGCAATAGCATGGATCGAACTGGAGAGCATTATGCTAAGTGAAATAGCCAGTCTATGAAAGAAAAATACTACATGATCTCACTCATTTATAGATAATAAGGAACATTATAAACTGATGAACAAAAATAGATACAGAGGAATAGCAACATCAAACAGACTGTCAATCTACAGTGGGAAGTCTGGGGAGGGTTGGGTGCAGGGGGAGGTAGGAGATCAACCAAAGGACTTGTATGCATTCATGTAAGCATAATCAATGGATGCAAGATACTGGGGGTTAGAGGAAGTTGGGGGAAGGTGAATGGGTAAAACAAGGAGACAGGCGTACTACTTTTTGTAATACTATAAAATAAAATAAAAAACACAATTAATTCTTTTTTACTACAATGTAGTATTCCATGTGTGGATGTACCATAATTTTTTAATCCACTGATCTGCTGATGGGCATTTAGACTGTTTCCAAATCTTAGTTATGGTGTATTATGCTGCTGTGAACATAGGGGTGCATATATCCATTCTCAATGGTGTTTCTAGTACCGTGGGATATATTCCTAGGAGTGGGATCACTGGGTCAAAAGGGAGTTCCATTTTTAGTTTTTTGGGGAAACTCCATACTGTTATCCACAGTGGCTGCACCAGCCTGCATTCCCAGCAGCAGTGCATGAAGGTTCCTTTTTCTCTGTAGCCTCTCCAACACTTGTCAGTTTTTGATTTGTTGATGACAGCCATTCTGACAGGTGTGAGATGGTAACACATGTTGTTTTAATTTGCATCTCTCTGAGGATAAGTGACTTTGAGCAAGTTTTCATATGTCTCTTGGCATGACTTATGTATTCTTTCTAAAAGTATCTATTTAGGTCCTTTGCCCATGTTTTAATTGGGTTGTTTATCTTCCTTTTGTTAAGTTGTATTAGGTCCCTGAAAATATTGGAGATTAAACCCTTATCATAGATAACTGTCTTGACTCCATTGTATGTTCTTGCCTCCTTTGTCAAATATTAATTGAGCATAGAGGTCTGGGTCGATTTCTGCGTTCTCTATTCTATTACATTGGTCTATATGTTTGTTCTTGTGCCAGTACCAGGCTGTTTTGAGAAAAGTGGCTTTGTAATAAATCTGGTATTGAGATCCCTCCTACTTTCCTCATCTTTCTCAGGATTTCTGCAGCTATTTGGGGTCTTTGTTTTATTCCAGATGAATCTTTGGAGAGTTCTTTCAAGGTCTGTGAAATATGCCACTTGCATTTTCATGGGGATTGCATTGAATATTTAGATTGCTTTGGGTAGTATGGACATTTTAATTATGTTGATTCTACCAATCCATGTACACTGTATGTTCTTCTATCTGTTTATGTCTTCCTCTATCTCTTTTTTTCAGTGTCCTATAGTTTTCTGAGTACAAGTCTTTTACCTCCTTAGTTAAGTTTATTCCTAGGTATCTTATTTTTTTTTTTTGTGCAATGGTAAATGGGATTGCTTTTTTAATCTCTCTGTATTTTCACTATTGGTATATAGAAATGCCATAGATTTCTTGGCATTAATTTTGTATCCTGCTCTATTACCAAATTCATTTATTAAGTCTAATAAATTTTTATTAATTATTTAGGATTTTCTATTTACAGTATCATGTCATCTGCGAATAATGACAGTTCTACAATTTATTTTATTTCTTTTTCTTGTCCAATTGCTATGGCTAGCACTCCCACGACTATGTTGAACAGCAGTGGGTAAAGTGGGCATCCCTGTCTTGTTCCTGTTCTTAAGTGAAATGGTTTTATTTTTTGCCCATTGGGTGTAGTTCTGTCATATAAGGCTTTTATTATGTTGAGGTATGATACCTCTATTTCCATTTTGCTGAGGGTTTTTTCCAAGAAAGGGTGTTGAATTTTGTCAAATGCTTTTTCTGCATTAATTGATATGACTGTGATTTTAACTCTATTAGTTTATGTGATGTATCACGTTTATTGATTTGTAGATATTGTACCATCCTTGCATCCCCCAGATAAATCCTACTTGGCAGAGTGTATGATCTTTCTTATGTAATGCTGGATTCTATTTGCTTTAATTTTGTTGAGGATTTTGGCATCTATGGTCATGAAGGATATTGGCTTATAATTATCTTTCATTGTGCTGTCTTTATCTGGTTTTGGTATTAGGGTGATGCTGGCTTCATAGAATGAATGAGCTTTGAAGTGTTCCTTCCTCTGGAATTTTTCGGAATAGTCTGAGAAGGATAGGTTTTAGTTCTTCCTTGAACGTTTGGTAAAACTCCTCTGTGAAGCTGTCTGGTCCTGGGCTTTTGTTTGCTGGAAGCTTCTTGATGACTGCTTCAATTTTGCCCATAGTTATTGGCCTATTGAGATTTTTAGATTCTTCCTGATTGAGTTTTGGAAGGTTGTTTGTTTTATTTCAGAAAGGACTATATTTTATTATTCCAGTATCTGTACATCTTCTGGTATTTTTAGCTCTTAGTTCCCGCTATGCAAAAATACTGTTTTTTCTTTCTTTTTTGTTTGTTTTCTTTTTCTTATTTTTTAATTTCTTAATTGATTAAGGTGTTACATATGTGTCCTTAATCACCCCTTACTCCCCCATCGCCTCCACTCATGCCCTCAACCCCCTGTTGTTTGTATCCATTGGAAAGGCTTATATGCATGCATACAAATCCTTTGGTTGATCTCTCCCCTTACTCTCACCCTCCCCTACTTTCCCTCTGAGGTTTGATGGTCTGATTGATGTTTTTCTGTCTGTGGATCTGTTATGTTGTTTATTATATTCCATAAATGAGTGAGATCATGTGTTATTTATCTTTCTCCAACTGGCTTATTTCACATAGCATAATGCTCTCCAGTTCCATCCATGCTGATGCAAATGGTAAGAACTCCTTTTTTACCACAGTATAGTATCCCATTGTATAGACGTACCACAGTTCGTAATACATTCATCTATTGATAGGCACTTAGGCTGTTTCCAAATCTTAGCTATGGTGAATTATGCTGCTATGAACAAAGGGGTGCATATACCCTCTCTGACTGGTGTTTTTAGATTCTTGGGATGTATTCCTAGAAGTGGTATTGTTACAGAAAATCGGAGAAGAAACAAGCAATACTTAGAGAGATAGAGTTACATTAATTATGTGCGGATCCATGTGGGAATCTCTTTCCACATCCTGCGTGGTTCAGGGTTCCAGGTTTAGGGTTCGGGTTCTGAAGGAGGCCGCACGCAAATGAAGAAAGAGACTAGAAAACATTAATTTGGCCATATTGGGGGGCCAGGCAGGAGCCTTCCTCTAGTGGAAAGGACTGCCACTTGCTCTGGCCTTTTTCTCCCTTTTATTAAGGCTTTGGGACACACCCCTAGCCTTTAGGCAGGAAATAACAAAACAGAAATTAACATGAAACAAACAGGTAGAGGTTGCTTCAGCCAACAATGTTTCAACTAAACAGTGAGTGATTAGCTCTGACCTTTCAGAGCAGTTAAGGTTGACCAGCCTTCTGGCCTCCTGTTTACATCCATTTAGTAAGAACAATGTTTGGTTTCTGACAGATCCAGAGAAAAATGTCTCTTAAATTCTGGGCCCCAACATGGAGGAATTTTCCCTATTTATATGTTTTTACCTTCTTTGTCTCCCAAATATGGGGTGTTTCCAGCCCCTTTGCAAGTTCTTAAAGAACCCCTATGTGCTGGGGCCTTGAGACCTCAACCAAAGGCCTGGCCTGGTGCTAGCACTGATAATTTTGTCTGGGGGAGGTTTGTTTGCCTGTCTGAAGTGGGCGTAGTCTTATTTTCCTTATTATTTAAGCAAACAAGTATTTATAGAAGCCAAATAGCAGGGTTAAAATTTCAAACAGTAGTTTTTATATAAGATGGATATTTCTTTCCCACTGGTTTTATGTAGATTAGTCAAATCATTGACTCTTGGTCATTATCAAGGAGGGAATTATATTTATGCCTGAGGACTATAATTTTAATTTTCTACCTAGTAAAGTTAGTGGGCCTGCTTATAAGATAAGGGCCCGGAATGAGGGCCAGCAGTATATTTAGAGAGTCTGAAAAGTCCTGGACTCTCTATTTTTCCTGGGCTGTCTTAAGCCAGGTGTGATGAAGCTATGTTGGAATTCCGTTGACCTTTACTATCTTGGAGGTGGTCCTTTCTAGGTAGGAATCAGTCGTTGGGTGGCAAATTTCTTTACTCAAACAGAGTCATCAGGGTAGAAGGGATGAACTGGATCAGAAGTTGGTACAGGCAGAGCATCTCAGATGTGCTTCTGGAATGCCTCCTGGGTAGACTGTAAAGCCTGTAAGAACTTGAATAAAGAATGGTTATGGATTTTAGCTTTTATAGGTTGGGTAGATGAGGGTCTGGAAGAGTCACTAGAATCTGTAGAGGCCCCACTGGTTTTAGGGCAGCCTCACTGGCAGCTTCATCTGTGGCCCAGTTCCCTCTTGCTTCTGTGGAGACCCTTTACCTTGTAAATAGCACTATGTACGTGAGCTATTGTAAATGCATACCTGCTATCAGTATAAATTGTTACTGATTTTTCTTTTGTCTACCAGAGAGCCTGAAACTGGGTGACTCTAGTATTTGACATCTAGTGCTCTAGTGTGTCCTGGAGTAAAGCCTCGACCTCATGTGGGGTATATAGGATTAGTTACTGCCCTAGGGTTAACTTATTTGCTTTTTTGATAAGCATAGCTGTGTCTGCTACTGCCTGGAGGCAAGTATGTCACCCAAATGTAAAAGGATCAAGTATTTTGGACAAATAGGCTACTGGCCTTTTCTAAGGGCTGAGACTTTAAGTGAATATCTCTTTGGCCATGCCCCTTGCCTCACATACATAGAGTAGAAAAATTTAGTTACATCTGGTAGCACTATTTGGCCCGTCGTCCTTGCTCTGCTCATGTCTGTCTAACTGCCTAAAGTATTACCTCAAGGATCCTGGCTCTGAATTCTTTTAGGAGAAATAGATGTTGAGTTTCTTCTGTAGCTACTTCGTGCTGAGGAGGGACAGAGTTTTTCCTCCGAGCCAAGAGCTCCTTGCTGTCTGTCAGAGGGACAATGAGGCCTGGGCATAGAAGGAGGTGGGCTTGTGAACTGGCAGAGACAAAATGTAACAAATGGTTCAATGGAAGGAAAAGAAAACATTGCAGTTAATAACCTCTATTTAAATAGAATTTTTCTCCTCAAAAGTACCTCTATGTTTATTAAAAGAGCCAAATCAAGACCAATTTACTTATTGTATTTAATTTGGCCTGATTGTTTGCATAAACACAACAAGAATGGTAACTAACTATCTTTGCCAGAATTTCATGATTGAATCTTAGTGTGCCCCATAGGGCTAGGAAGCCAAGCCATCCAGCTGCCATCTGGCCTGCCTTGCAGTATCTGCTGAGTTAGATGAATTCCTCACCTGCAGCGACTCCACCTGGGCCCATGCCCTAGGTTTTAAGGCCTATCTCAGTAGCCCTCCTCTTTGTCACAGCCTAGAGTGTGTGGGGGTTCCGCAGGGACTCAGCGGCATCTTTATTACTCCCCTTCTTCTCTGACCAACTGCCAGTGATGGTAGGGAATAGACCTGACACTCTAGCGCCAGCCATTTTCAGGGCTCCCAAGCAGGATACCAGGCTTTTCCTTGGCACTCTTAACTGGCTTCAAGTCTTCAGAGTTCAGACGGAGCTCTTTAAAACATGATACTCCAGTCAAAGATTTGTTCAGTAAAACCATTATTAGAAAATGGTCTTATTGAATTTATGCAAAGAAATGTACTGCCATGATTTATTAGGTATTGCCAAAGCAGAGGAATTGTATAAGGAGAAAAATATACTGACTTGCTTCAATATCTTCCGATTTTCCTTCTCAGTCCTTTCTATGGATTCTTCGGAGTAATATAACTGTCTTCAAATGACAAGGAGAAATTTAAAAATGTGTTTATATTCAAGTAGACAATTATAGCTATCCTTGTAGTAGGGTTGACTTGTCCTTAAAATTTTATGTGGACTCTGGGCGGGGTGACATGCCCTCTGAGAAAGGACTAAGGGAGCTTTATTGCTTTACAGGGTCTCACATGTTACAGGACCTCACGGGGTCTGTAATTCCTGTAACAAAGGGCTGGTACTTATCACTTCCCTCCATTCCAAACAGGCCTTCCCCAGTTTCCTAAAGTTTAGGTTTGTGCCACACCTGACATAGGCATAGTCACACAGGCCTGCAAGACAGTATACAGGCTGCCAAAGTGTGTTTCAATAGAGACCAAAATCAGATAGGTATTTTCCTTGCCCATTTGGGCACCTGCTCTTTTGGCAACTACATTCAAATCTGTAAGGTTAATGCAATATTATTAACACAATGAAGTACAATATTGGAATTGTGGCCCTTAGGTAGCCAAATCTTCTGCTACCATATATGACACATGTTAGGGCTAAACAAATATCTTAGGGAGTGACTAAGGTCTATTCTTGACCTTCCCACACAAAGCAAAATTGCCCTTGTCTTTCTGAAGTCATGTCCATAAAGATACAGGCATCATTTAAGTCTATTACACAGTTTCTGCAGGCCACTGTCAGGGCTATGCATGGTGGTCAGTTCTTCTTTCTAGCCACAAACACAGCCTGTCTAATTTCCCTAAAATTTATTCTGGCACGGGAGAAAGTTATTTTGCTATACACAGGCAGCTTAACCCCTACATAACTGGGCTTGGACAGATGCCTAGAAAGCCATAATTTATAAGTTTAACATGTGGCCTTAGATCCTTCTAACCCAATAGGGTCTCTGCCATCCCTCAGTCAGACTCCTCTTCTCTTGGAGAATCTCAAAGTTCTGAAGGCTCCCCAGTTGAGGAGAGTGCCTTTCATTTGCTCTTTGACTTTAAGCCGCCAGTCTAAAACAGCCAGAGTTGCAGTTAGAAACAGCTTTGCATATTGCAAAGCGCTTCTGTGGCAGTGGCTTGGGTATTAGACCCCTTGTCTTTCCACCAGACCCCTTTGTGGCAAAGCAGTGATCAGGACTCTTCCAAGGGAGTGCACTGGCAAGGGATCTCAGCCCCTCCTCTTGCTAGCAGCAACAGGTACTGAACCCTTTCAGTACATTTGCAAACAGTGAGCTTTCACTAGCTTTACATGCTGCTTTTACAGATCCCAGGCCTGCTGCTCTATTCCTGGGGCTACAGGAAAGCTAGTAGCAGTCACTGGCTTCTGGATTAACTGCTACAGCCAGCAAGCCAAAGGCCTAAGTCTTGTATTGCTTATTGTAAAATGCTCATTTCTCACTGAGCAGCAGTGGGGCAGCTAGATTAATTATGCTTGCAGAAAACTTGCGACCTTGAATCTAGTGAAGTTCTGATAAGATACGTGGACCAGACCCCTATGCCAGCAAAGTGGCCTGCACCCAGTAAATATCAACAAAATCTTATCTCTCCCTGCTTTATAATTAACTGCTGACACCCCTCCCCCACTTTTTCTCTGCATTAACCATTTACTCTGTCCTGAAACAGGCAAATGGTCTGAGACCCTGTATATTTAGGCTTTTTATATTTAAGGATACTTTATTCTTTCTGTAACCATTGTTTTCCCTCATAGATTTTTACTCTAAACCCCTAGACTCCTAGAGGATCTTGAATCCTCCTCCTTTACCACTCTTGATTTCTCCATCCAGTCCAGTTGCTTGTCTCCCTTTCCTATTGTGAGTCAGAGGAAGACAATTCCTACAGAGGGGAGAATAGAAACAGTGGGAGCTTCAGAGAAAACTACAGACTATCACTGTAGTGGTCCTCCCTTTCAAAGGCTGAGGTCCGACCTGTGGAGAAAAATGACTCTTAGCCTGGGAAGATAGTGGATGAGGATAAGGGTGTGTAGGGAGATTTCTGGCAAACTAAAAGTCTGAATGGCCTCTTGACAGAAAAATCTTTAATCCAGTTACAGCTGTTATTAGAATCAGGATGAGAGAGGAAGGGAAAGACTAGTTTATGCCCGCTATGAGGATCTTAATAACTGAAAACAGCAAGTCAAACAAAACACACAACCACGAAGACAATAGACCACACAAGACACACAACTGGGGTTAACGCGGTCCATAGACAGTTAATAACTTCAGCCTTAGTTCTGCCTTGGGTAGCTCATGTTGGACTATGATGTCACAGGCAGGAACAGGGCCTGTAAATCTCTCTGCCTTGAGGAGCTGTAAGCCCTTCCCCTGGAAGTCTCTGACCACCAAAAGAGATAAAAAAGCCATAAATAAAAGTTCTTTGTTCTTTGAAATGTCACAAATTTATACCTTTAAATTAACCCTAGAACTTCAAATTTCAATTTAATATAGCAAATTCACAAATCAAAGCAAACTGAAACTCTTACTCAAGCCTCCCTCCTGCTCTCTCTGTGGCATAGCCATCTTGGTTGGGTTAATTTGCATACTTGCTCTGATTGGCTGGTGGGCTTGGCTGGTGGGCATGGCTGGTTGGCATGGCTTATGAGTGTAGTGAAGGTATGGCCAATTTGCATATTACTCTTTTATTAGATAGGATGGATGCTTCAGTATTACTGGGTTATATGGGAGTTCCATTTTTAGTTTTCTGAGGAAACTGCATACTACTGTCCACAGTGGCTGCACTAGTCTGCCCTCCCAGGAGCAGTGCACAAGGGTTCCTTTTTCTCCACATCTTCGACAGCACTTGTTGTTTGATGATTTGTTGATGATAGCCATTCTGACAGGTGTGAGATGGTACAGCATTGTCATTTTGATTTGCATCTCTGGGATGATTAGTGACTTTGAGCATGTTTTCATATGCCTCTTGGTGAAAGGTTGTATTTTTCTAAGGATATGTCCTAGAAATATGTCCTTTTACTCCAAGTTGTCTAGTTTATTGGAATAGAGTTGTTCATAGTATTTTTAACAATCTTTCTACTTATATGGGGTCTGTTGTTATTTTGCCTCTTAAATTTCTGATTTGTTTAGTTGGTCCTCTCTCTTTGCTTCTTGGTGAGCCTGGCTAGAGGTTCATCAATCTTACTTGTCCTTTCAAAGAACCAACTCTTGGTGTCATTAATCTTTTGTATTGTGGTTTTTTTTTTTTGGTCTCTATGTTATTTATTTCTGCTCTGATCTCTGTTATCTCCTTCCTTCTGCTCACTCTGGGATTTTCTTGTTGCTCTCTTTCTAATTCTTTAAGGTGTAGAGTTGGATGGTTTACTACCATTTTTTCTTGTTTTCTGAGATAGGCCTGTAGAGCTATAAACTGCCCCCTCTCAGGACTGCTTTCATTGTGTCCCCTAGATTTTGCATTGTTGTGCTTTCATTGTCATTCATTTCCAGGATGTTTTTAATTTCTTCTTTGATCTCTTTGATAACCTAATCATTGCTTAATAGTATGCTTGTCAGCTTCCAAGTGTTTGATTTTTTAAAATTATTTTTACTGTAGTTTATTTCTAATACTAATGACTTGGTGCACGATATTCATGCACTCAGGGGTGGGTTGCCACAGCTTGGCCTCTGTCCTGTTATAGTGCTGAAGCCCCACAATCCATCATCCCAAAGAGGTAGGCCCCACCTATCCATAGGAGCTTCTTGATAGATTGCCCCAAGGAGGTAGGCTGGAGCCACAGTAGGCTTGTGGACCTGCGGGCTGAGCTGTAGCAGAGGCCTGTGGACTTCCATGCACCTCAGTATCTCTGGTGCATGTGCACAGAAGGATTCTGCTCAGGCCCCTGCCCGTCACTGATGCTGAAAGTCCCTGCCTACCTGTGCCTGTTTTGCATGCAGCCTGCTGTTTGGTCATTATGTAATGGCATCTCGACCAATTTGCATATTACCCTACTATTAGTTTATATTATGCCATTGTGGTCTTATAATATGCTTGATATGATTTCAATCTTATTGAATTTGGAAAGACTTTGCCTGAGACCCAATATGTGGTCTATTTTTTAAAATGTCTCCTATGCTCTTGAAAAGAATGTATATTCCATGGCTTTGGGGTGAAATGTTCTGAAGATGTCAGTTAAGTCCATCTTCACTGATCTAGTGAGTCATTTAGAATTCCTGTTTCTTTGCTGATATTTTTGTCTAGATGATTTATCCAGTGATGTCAGTGTGGTATTAAAGTCCCCTACTGTGATTGTACTGTTGTCCATCTCTCCCTTGATAACTTTCAGGAGTTTTTGTTATTGTTGTTGTTGTTGTTTTAAATATATTTTATTGATTTTTTACAGAGAGGAAGGGAGAGAGATAGAAAGTCAGAAACATTGGTGAGAGAGAGACATCAATCAGCCGCCTCCTGCACACCCCACTGTGGAGATGTGCCCGCAAGCAAGGTGCATGCCCCCAGCAGGAATCGAACCTGAGACCTTTCAGTCCGCAAGCTGAAGCTCTATCCACTGAGCCAAATTGGTCTCGGCACTTTCAGGAGTTTTATTTTTATGTATTTAGGTGCTCCTGCATTGTATGCATATATGTTTATCAGGGTTATGTCCTCTTGTTGTATCAATCCCTTTAGTATTATGAATTGGTCTTCTTTATCTCTTGTTATGGCCTTTTTGAGTTCTGTTTTTTCAGATATAAGTACTGTATTGCTATCCCAGCTTTTTTTTTTTTCATTTCCATTTGCCTGAAAGATATTTTCCATACCTTCACTTTCACTCTGTGTAGTCCCTTGTTCTGAACTGGGTCTCTTGTAGACAGCATATATATAGTTTATGTTTTTTTTATCCATTCAGCCTCCCAGTGTCTTTTGATTAGATCATTTGTTCTGTTTACATTTAAAGTTATTATTGATAGATTACTTGTTTGTAGCCATTTTTCTTTATTGTGCCTGTGTTCCTTCTTCCCTTTTTATTTCTTCTTTTTACAGCATTCCCTTTAGCATTTCTTGCATTGATGGTTTGGTAGTGATAAACTCCCTTATTTTTTTGTCTGTGAAGCTCCTTATTTCTCCTTCAATTTTGAATGATAACCTTGCTGGAAAGAGTATTCTTGGATTCAGTCCCTTGCTTTGCATCACTTTGCAAGTTTTCTTCCATTTCTTTCTGACCTGATGTGTTTCTGTTGAGAAATCACTTGATAATCTAATGGAAGATCCCTTGTACTTAAATTTCTATCTCTCTCTTGCAGTCTTTAAGATTATGTCTTTGTCCTGAACATTTGCCATCATAATTACAGCGTGGTTTGGTGTGGGGTTTTTTGGGTTCATCTTGTTTGGGACTCTGTGCTTGTGTTACTTTTTTTCTTCTCCACATCAGGGAAGCTTTCAAATAGGTTTTCAATCCTTGTTCCTCTTCCTGTCATTCTGGCAATCCTATTTTCATATGTTGCTTTATTTCATGTTGTCTCAAAGCTCCCTTAGGCTCTCCACCTCTCTTTTAATTTCTTTTCCCAATTGCAGTTCAGTTTGGGTGTGTTATGCTTCCCTGTGTTCCATTTTGCTAATTCAGTCCCCCGCTTCTCCTAGTCTACTGATGAAATTTTCCATTGTGTTTTTTATTGCAGCTATATCACTCTTTACTTCTTCTTGATTCTTGCATAAGTTGTTGATTTTCTCATCTGTTTTTTTAACTGTACAAACCTTATTATGAATTATTTTTCTGACATACTGCATGCCTCCATTTCATTTATTTTCTTTTCTGATGATTCCTCCTCTTCTTTCCTTTGAGGGTTTCTTTGTCTACCTACCTATTTTTGTTCTCGCCAAAGGATCTAAGTGTCAAGTTGTGCAGCAGCTGCTCCTTGAATGCCAGTGGCTCCTTGGGTGGCTGCTGCTCCTCAGGCAGCCCTGGAAGCAGCTTTTCAGCAGCAGCTCCTCAGATGGGCGCTGTTTGCAGCAGTGGTGGCTCCTCTGGCTGGCAGGGGCAGACTCCTCACACAGCTGCTACTCAGATGGGGACAGACTGCTCATGAGGCTGTTGCTCCTCTCAAGAGGACAGACTGTATGTGGCAGCTGCTCCAGGGATGGGGGTGGGTTGTTCATGAGTTGTTGCTCCTTGGATGGGAGCAGGCTGTTTGTGAGGCTTCTGCTCCTCAGATGGGCAGGTTGCTCTCAGGGGTGCTGCTCCTCATATGTGGGCTGGCTACTTGTGAGGCTGCTGCTCCTCGGATGGTGAGGGCTCCTCACATAGCTGCTCCTTCTCTAATGGGGGTGGACTACTCATGCTGTTGTGGCTCCTACGTGAGGGATCAGCTGTTTGCATGGCTGCTGCTCCTTGAATGGGTGTGGGCCACTTGCAGAACTGCTGCTCCTTGGATGGGGGAAGGCTGCTCATGAGGCTGCTGCTCCTCTGATGGGAGGGCACTGCTTGTGCAGCTGCCACTGCTCAGATCTGGGCGGGCTGCTCTCAGAGCTGCTGCTCCTCAGACAGGGGCAGGATGCTTGTGCAGCTGCTGGTCTTTGGATGGGTGTGGGCTGTGTGCAACTGCTGCTCCTTGGGTGGAGGCAGGCTGCTCCTCAGACCAGGGTGGGCTGGTCATGCAGCTGCTGCTCCTCAAATGGAACCAGGCTGCTCACAGAGCTGCTGCTCCTCGGACCGAGGCAGGCTGCTCCTCGAATGAAGGCAGGCTGTTTGAGGGGATGCTGCTCTTCAGATGGTGGCAGGCTTTTCATGGGGCTGCTGGTCCTAGGACAGGGGCCAGTTGCTCGCATGGCTGCTGCTCCTCAAATGGGTGTGGGCTGCTCACAGATCTGCTGCTCCTCGGATGGGGGTGAGCTGCATGCAAGGCTGCTGCTCCTTGGATGGGGGTGGGCTGCTCATGCAGCTGCTGCTCCTAGTGCAGGGATAGGCTGATCCTCAGACCAGGGCAGGCTGCTTGTGCAGCTGCTGCTCCTCTATGGGGGTGGACTGCATGCAAAGTTGTGCAAGTCTGCTTCTCCTTGGATGGGGGTGGTTCACTTGCACAGCTGCTGCTCCATTCTCCAAGTGTCCTGTGCCCTTTCTGACTGTAAATTGTTTCTACTTTGCTGCTTCATGGTAGATGTCATTTGATTTAGTTGCTTGTTCTATCTACTCCAGGACAAGGCCTGGGACACAGTCATCTATTTTGCCATCATTTTGTCTCTCTCTCTCATTGCTTTCTAGGCAGAATAGAAGAAAGAGGGAGAGATAGAGAGAAACATCGATGTGAGAGAAACACATTGATTGGTTGCCTCCTGCACATGCCCCAACCAGGGCTCAGGCCAGGGCGAAGCCTACAACTGAGGTACATGCCCTTGACCAGAATCCAACCTGGGATCCTTTGGTCCACAGACCAACACTCTATCCACTAAACAAAACTGGCTTAGGCATCACTATTTTTTTTATTTTAGTTGTTCTAATAGGTATATAGTGATAAGTCCTTGTGTGATTTTAATTTGCAATTTCCTAGTGGCTAATGATTTTGAACATGTTTTTCTGTGCTTATTTGCCATGTCTCTTCTTTGGTGAAATATCTGCTGACATATTTTACTCATTTTATAACTGGATAGATTGTGTTTTCACTGTTGAGTTTGATAGTGAAAACACAATCTATCCAGTTATAAAATGAGTGAAATATATATTATGACTATAAGGCCTTTATTGAATACATGGTATATGTTGTAACCTAAATTGTGTCCACCCCAAAAGATATATTCAAGTCTTAAATTCTTTTTCCTTTTTATTGAATTTATTTGTGTCATACCGGTTAACAAAATTATGCAGATTTCAGCTCTGACCGGTTTGGCTCAGTGAATAGAGCATAGGTCTGCGGACTGAAAGATCCCGGGTTTGATTCAAGGGCATGTACCTTGGTTGTGGGCACATCCTCAGTAGGGAGTGTGCAGGAGGCAGCTGATCGATGTTTCTAACTCTCTACTCTCTCCCTTCATCTCTGTAAAAATCAATAAAAAATATTTTTAAAAAATTATACAGGTTTCAGTGCTCAATTACATAGCACATCACCTATACACTGTATTGTGTGCTCATCTCCCCAAGTTAAATCTCCATCCATCATCATTTGTCTCCCCTATACCCTCTTTCACCTCCTCAACCCATGCCTTCCAATCATCACTGTTGTTTGTGTTCATGAGTTTTTCTCTTTTTTCTTTTTTACTCAATCCCTCCACCCTTAACCCAGCCCCCAACTCCTTTCCCACAACAGTTGTCAGCCTTTCTATGAGCCTGTCTCTATTTTGATTAATAGTTCATTTTGTTCATTAGATTCCACATATGAGTGAAATCATATAAGTCTCAAATTCTGAGACCTATGAATGTGATTTTATTTGAAAACTAGTGGCCCAGTGCACAGATTCATGCACAATGAAAGGAAATTAATTAAAATAAATATTTTAATATTGCTATATGTCCTTTCTCTCTAATAGAAGTGTCAACCAAATTCGTGATTGACAATGACAGATCAAAACACATGTGTGTAATTAGCATCAGCGAGAGCTTTATATGTGTCATGCATGAGCGAGTCAACTTGCTTAATTAAACCTGCTTTCTGATTTAGCTAAACTTTTTTCCAGCCTAGTGAAGCACCCCAACTTCTCTTTCAGGTAATTGTCAGCAACACAGAAGTAAATATCAACACAAAGCAGGTTATTATTGTAGATCATGCAAGGAGAACAAAGGGTAAAATATTCAACTGCAGCAGTGTTTGACTATATTCTATGCAGTGAGAAAACCTGAAGTCATTTTCATGATCCACCATTTCTTACTTCTTTTCAGTTGGGTTGAGTTTCTAAACTTTCTAAATCTCCATTTTCTGGCTAATGAAAAAACAATAGGATTCTATTGAGTCTCCTATCTACCTACTCCAGGATTTCTGTGAGGATGAAATGAGATGAGGCACAGAAAAAAAACTGCATAGATATTTGGTTAAAGTGTAAAATGTTTGCATCTGGCTATAAAGCAAGTCATAGTTCTGGGCTGAAGAAACTCCAAGGAGGCTAGTCACTAGGGAGAGGAAGCTGAGCATTGCTACATGAAGTCATTACTTGGCACTCAGAGCAACCATTGCTGGGCAGGGTTGGGCTGGGCTGTGGGCTGCATTTTGTGCCATGGGGTCTTGAAAGTGTTGCCTGTGATTTGATAGTCTGTCACGCCGGTGTGGCAGAGCTTGTGTTCCATTTGGGGGAAGCTGAGTGTTGCTTTGTTGGTGCCAGGTCCATGGTGCCATTTCTTTGTAAATGGTCAGTGTGCTTCATGGCACCTCCTGCACTGAGCGTCTGTCCCCTGGTGGTAAGTGCACATTATAGCAACCAGTTGGTTGGTTGGAGGGATACTTAGCATATTAGCCTTTTATATATATATTCTTTGCTGATGTCATTAGTTAAGATTAGGTCATACTGGATTAGGGTGGGCCCTAATTCAATGACTGGTATCCTTATTGAAAACACAGAGTCACAGACCCACACAAGGGAGATTGCCATGTAAAGACAGAGACAAAACTTGGAGTTATGCAGATATAAGCCAAGAAACACCAAGGATTGCTAGCAACCACCAGAAGCTAGAAAGAGGCAAGGAAGAATCCTTTGCTTACAGCCTTCATAGAAAGATACTGACACTTTGATATGTGACTTCTGGCTTCCAGACTGTGAGATAAT
Organism: Lasiurus cinereus; assembly: GCA_011751065.1. Lineage (NCBI taxonomy): Eukaryota > Metazoa > Chordata > Mammalia > Chiroptera > Vespertilionidae > Lasiurus > Lasiurus cinereus. The sequence continues at coordinate 14,331,543 of JAAGEH010000015.1, read as the reverse complement.
AAATTTCCATGGTTTAAAACCACCAAGTTAATGGCAATTTGTTATGGCAGCCCTAGGAAACTAATTGTTTGTGAATGTTTTTTCCTAGTCTCTTTCTGGTCTTTTCACTCTCTTAACAGGATCTCAGGGATTTAGGCATTCAGGACTGGATGACATCAACAATTTTGTCATAGGCACCATGGATGGATCTCACTAGACCTTTGAGGTTCTGCTTCTTTGTGTTAGAGGCAGAGACAGAAACTACAGCATGAACCCTAAAGGCTTTGAATGTTTTCTGCACTAATCAGAAAGGATATATACACCCTTATGTTCATAGCAGCACAATTTATAATAGCTAAGATTTGGAAACAGCCTAGGTGCCTATCAGCAGATGACTGGATCAGAAAACTATGGTACATCTACACAATGGAATTCTGTGCTGCCATAAAAATGAAGGAATTCTTACCATTTGCAGCCACCTGAATAGAACTGGAGAGCATTATGCTAAGTGAAATAAGCCAGTCAATGAAAGAAAAATACCACATGATCTCGCTCATTTATGGATAATAAAGAACATTATAAACTGAAGAACAAAAAGAGGCAGTAAAGCATCAAACAGACTGTCAAATTACAGCGGGAAGGTTAAGGAGAGGAGGGGTAGATAAGAGAGCAACCAAAAGACTTGCATGCATGCATATAAGCATAACCAATGAACACAAGACATTGGGGGGTTAAGGTATGCCTGGGAGTGGGATGGTGGGGACAATGGGAAGATATATACATATGTAATACATTAATAAACAATGGAAAAAAATACATTGCTTTATATGTCTAAAAAAATAAAATAACACACACACACACACACACACACACACACACACACACACAGAAATGTTCTCTGTCACCAATCCTATAAGGAAATATGGACTTCAGTATGCCATAGTCCAGTAGCCTTTTCCAAGGGTGATTTGCTTGGGGGAGCCCCCTGTGGAAACAACTATCAGGAGGGCACCAACTTAGATATAACAGTGCTACCTTACTTCAAACAATGGTATCTATCAGATTAATCATGCCTTCATGCTCTGCAGTCCCACAATTAGGGCTAGGTAAAATCCTATGCAAGTCATAGAGTGTGTTACAAATAAGAGCAAGCATTCACCAGTAGTCAAGGGAGCTCTTCTAAACTTTTGGGGAAATTGTGCTTATCTAATTAGTAAGCCAAGAGCAAGAAATAAACTGTGACCAGCCTGAACTTTGTATCATGGTCTGGGGATCCTGTTTGTGATGTCACAACACTGGCCTTGCTCTTGCTGGATTCTCTTCTAGGAACCATAATCTGAATTCTAGGCTTTGATATCTGCTAATAATTTCCTGTCAGTCTATTTGGATTTCTCTTGTATCTCAGATTCTTCATTGCTATCGTGCACTCCTCCCCCATCTGTCAGACCTCCCTCTCATTTCTTTTGGCACAGATATTGACTACATAGCCCATGCCACTTGCCTGTTATGGTCACTCTTTGTCTCCGGGTCCAGCCTTCATGTCAGAACTGAAGTTTAAAAAAAGCACAGGTATTTGCACCAAATACTTACAAGTATCACCTACACTTGATTGTCTCTAGCCCTACTTGATCCTCCTGTGTCTCTCTCATGGTGCTCCTCAGAACCTCATAGCTCAGGGCAGCTAAAACAAACCCATGAAGGCAGTACATACCAGGCTTTCCAAGACCCTCCTCCGCTACACACACTTTTGCAAGAAGTCTAGGAACAGAAAATATTCCAGAAGAAGCCAGTCAGGGAAGGTATTTTTTAAAGGACAAAGGCCCCACCTAAGTGGAGGAGGTCCAGCTCTGGGTGATGTGACCAGACCACTAGTCATAGCCAACAGGAGCTAAAGCAGATTGCATATGCCACTCAAAGTGCACTTCTCTCCTGGAGGTATTTTGTTAGTCCCCTGACAAAGTGTCAGAACACCTATTCCTGAGCTACAATCTTGTTTTAGAAGTGTCAACCTAACAGACTTAAAGAGAAGGGGATGAAGGCAAAGAGGGAATTAGAGTGACTGGAGGGAGGAGAGAAGGGGGAGGGAGAGGAAGCAATGAAAGACTACTGGAAGGAAGGAAGAAGGGGCCTTAGAGGCAGGAGGAGGGAGAGGTCAGCCAGAATAATGAGAGGTGCCAACTCTTCCATTGGGTATAGTCAATAGGAGCTGAGGGGTTGAGAAGAGGCTAAAAACCTCTCACAGACAATGGGGTTGTGAAGTAAAACTGGAAATAAGAGGCCCTTCTTCCCCTAAACAAGGCTAGTCCCTAAGTCTAATCCTGTAATGCCTCAGCGAATGCTCCCCTTCCTGCTTCTGAATGCCTTAGCATAGAATAAGTGGGTATGAGATAGGGTTAGGGAAGGTAAGTCTTCCCCTTATCTCCAAGACCACACCATCTTCCAATAGGAGTGGAAAAATAGTAGGAACCACCAGGCAGAAAGGGCAGAGGTAGGGCATTGAAGGGAATGCCAGTGGGAGAGGAGTGGAGGCTAGGCCAGAGGCTTTCCCCAGATGCTATCTAATGGATAGCATCAGAAATAGTTGTAGTCTATACTAATTGGAGGTACACTTTGAAAAGACTTCTGTGCACCACAAATTAATTTTTTTCTACTTGTTTGGCCTTCAATTCCACCACTGCTAATTTAGTTCAAAGGTGAATAATCAATTACCCCTGGGATCTATCCTACTTAGGCCCTTGTTAAAGCTCTAAAAGAAGTAATCTACTAATTGATCTATTTCCCTTATGAACCAATGTACATAAAAGGCAATAGGTACTCTAGGCCCTTTCCTCAAAGGGCAAAAACCTAGAAAAGCTTGCAAAAGGAGAAAGGCAGAGAGGTATGGAGTGAGTGGGTCTATTGGCACATTAGAAAAGACTCATGAAGGAGGTACAAGGCAACAACATCTCCATTACTGTTCCTACCATTTCGCAAAATACTTCCAGAGATCCCTAAACAGTGTTGGCCTCTAGTAAACCAGTCTTTGAGCTGTCTTCCAGCCTATCTACCACACAAAACAATGATAACTATTGATGCAAATTGTTCTACCACAAATCACCACCCACACATCCCTTCCACATAGTTAAAGCTCAAAGATGACAGAAATGCCACGAGTAATTCCAGGCACCTGCCTCTGTACAAGCAGAAACACAGTTGCTGTATCCCAGAAAAGAGATCTTCCACACCCCTGGTCCAGGGCTAAAACGTGTTATCCACTATTTCTACCGTACACTGGAGGAACAATATCAGAGTTTCCTATCTGAAACTTCACATGAAACGTGCTCCCCTGGGGTAACAGCTATAAAGGAGGAGCTAATGTGGACAGGGCAAAAAAATGTGTCTCTGTTGTTCTCATCATTTTCTTAACTAATAGCAAATCTCCTTGTCTGGACAATCTACCTGAGTGTCCCTCTGGGCTTCTTCTTGGCCACCTACCAAGAGGAGGATGTCTTTTGATCCATTCCACTGTATTAGTACATCACTTTTTTCTATTGGTAATAAGTCAGACTCTGGGAAAAAAAAAAGAAAAGCTGATGATATCTTCAGTCTCAGTCTCAGTAGAGATCCTATGACAACTGTTTAATCTTAGTTAGTCTCTCTTAGAGGAGAGGTCTTCAGAGTCTTGTGGATGTGGTTCTGGACCTCACAAGACAACAACATTTTCTCCACTGCTACTTACTTTCTCTGGACTAAAGCTCCCTCTAATTTTTCCTTTGGGCTGCCTTTCCACCCGTCAAGCAATGGGGGGTGACTCTCGATCCATCCCCGTAATAATCAGTGCCCCAACTGTTTCTACTGGAAATAGATCAAGTTCTAGTAAAATGGAAAGCTGATGGTATTCTCTGTCCCCAGACTCTGTTAAGGCTCAGTCTTAGTCTATCCAAGAGATGGGTGAGGTCTGGAGATCCCACAGTCTAAACTTCACAGGATAGAGAGAAGAAAATGAAGTGCAAGAGATTGTATAGAAAAAAAAATGTATTGATCCTTAGATAAAGAGGATCACTCAGTTTAGAAAAGGTTTGACTTTCTAAAGATTAAAAGATTAACCTTGGCTTATTCATTTTAGAAACCCAAAGAGCTTGTGACCCCTTGTCCCTAATAGATTCAGTAAAAAGGATAAAACATTATCTAGATTCCTTACTCTAGCCCTGTAAAAGCCAACACCATTTTTGATTGGAGAGAGTAAGGGAGAGGGAGTTAAAGAATGGAGCAAGACAGATGGCTTCAAGTGCCCAGACCTGTGAGAAGTAGAATCTCAATTCTAAAGTACTCTAGAACTGCTATGTTAGCAAATTGTTCCATGCTCACCAATTTATCTCCCTTCCATACTCATGATTGTGGTAATCATATAATCTTTTCAATGTCTTCTAAAAGATCATTTTTGAGTTAATGTAAGTAACTTTGCATATTGATGTGCACTCGAACATGTAGTGTGTGTGAAAGTGAACTACAAAACAGCTCATTATCCTTGTACAAAAATTGCTAAGGTAGGCTTGTTATATACGGTACTCTAAAACACAGGAAAATTGGAGGTGTGGGGAGTCTTGTTTTGGTAGCCTTTTTCTCATCCTGCCTCTGTTAACCAACCTCAGGTTAATCTGGGGTTGTCCATTCCCCAACCTCATGTCCACTATGGACCCCTAGTTAGCTAAAGGCTGTGAGACTCAGATTGGCATTTAAGTCCACATAACTATCCCATTAAGTAACCTGGAACATAACCTCATTCCACTTCATGGAACAGGCATGACCAGTTCCCTTGAGGGTCTGACAGGCTCAACTCCTAAATGGGAAGAAAGAATGAAAACTTTTGGTTTAGCAAATGCCTGACCTTGGAAGCTGAAGGAAAGGCCAGTTGTGAGGAGGAATCCCAGCTAAATCCAAACCATTCTTACTAGTAATTACTCCTTGCTGGTGCTGAGGCACTATGCCCTCTCCTGGGGAGGGAAAAGGGGGCCCCTTGCTTTTATCAGCTAGATTATATAGATTGCTATTTCTCCCAGCATAGTAAGTGCATAATGTGAAAACTGAGGGAATAGCATCTCAGAGTAACAAAAGAGAGAAAATGTGATTTGGAGCATGCTTACCAATTCACAATGCCACAGCAACTTGTTTTGCTTTTCAGGAGTCTGTGGTCCATTTATTATTTGTGTGCAGAGTTTCAAATTATCTTAATACTCACAACTATTTTCTCAATTAATCTGCATGTTTATTTTCATAGCATTGATATTTAGATTATATCATGGTACCTGATGTTTTATTATTCAGGTCCTCTGCACATCTACTAGAAATGTGTTTTAGACACCCAAATAACACTCAGTAGTAAAGATGCCACAGGCATGGTCTCTGGAGTCTGGAAATTCAGGAGGAAGCACTGCCAGGAGAGTCACTCTTCTCTTGCACCAGACTCTAAAGTATTTTATATGTCTTGTGAGAGGGGCAGTGTGGATCCTGTCATACTCTGAGACTCTAATGTCCTTCTGTCCCCATTCCTGGCACAGTAAGACTCCCACTTTGCAACAGCGAAGCTCTAGCAAACATTCAGTCCCAGTGCCCTGTCCACATGACCAATCTTGGCTTTGAGGCAAGTCTCAGCTTTAACTACCTTTCTTACTTTTGTGAATATGCCTTTGCATTTAATTTAGATGACTTCAACCCTACCTTTTTCCTACCTTTTCTAAACTTGGACCTGCCTAAGTCTTATCTTAAAAATGTACAAAGTTCCCTTCATTTTTATTTCCTAGATGGGGAGTTATCTTGTTTCTTGGTAAGGGATGGAGGTGGGTGAATCATAGTTTTGAATGTAACTGTGAGGTTCTAGAATAATCCTTGAAATAGCTCTTAATCACCAATTCTTAACCTCCCCATTCCATGTATCCCATCTTCTCTGATTTACATACCCTATCTTCCTCCTAAAGTCTAGCTGCTTAACATTATTGTGCACATGTCCCCCTTCCATATATGAGCACAACTTACAGAAACAAGGCCAGATTCAGCTAGTTAGAGCTGCTCACAAGGGTCTAGGAGTCCCAAGGTAGTGCCAAAAGAATCTACACTAAAGATCATCCAGGCCATTCACCAGAAAGGTCAGGCTCCTAGAGAGTAGATCTTTTAAGTAGCCACATTGGCCCCTTTACTGTGCATCAGAGAACTGCCAAGAAAAGGGGTGCTCCAGTACAGACTCAGCTGTTAACAGCCTTCATTCCTTGCATCTGATTTTGCTCTGTTTCCATCTTATTTTATGCTTTTCCCCCTTTCTGTCTGGCCTTGTAAATAGAAGAAAAAGAAAAAAGATAAATAGACTTTGGTATTTGAATTTGGATTTGAATTCTACCCTTTCACTGGCAAGTGCTTGTAACCTTAAGCAAATTTATTTATCTTCTAAGCCTTTATTCATTTCTAAAATGCAAAAACATATCATCTACCTCTTAGACCTGTCTTCGTATTAAATGCCATAACACCTGTGAAGATACATTACAGCACCCAATGCACAGTAGGTGCTCAGTGCATCTTGGCTATTATTCCACTTCAAATAAAGCTATTGAGACAGCACCTATTCCAATTAATATAAGCCTAGTTGTGTTCAAATGAGAGGATGAAGGAAATGCACATTCTGCAATTAATATTTAAATCCAGCCACTTTTTTTTTTTTTTTGGCAGAGCACTTCCCTCCACAACCATGTGAGTTCTCTGCAACAGCGAAGCTCTAGCAAACAGGCTTCTACAAATTTGGTGTAAAGCATCAAACAGACTGTCAAATTATAGCAGGAAGATTAAGGAGAGGTGGGGTAGATAAGAGATCAATCAAAGGACTTGTATACATGCATATAAGCATAACCAGTGAAAATAGACACTGGGGGGTTGGGGTATGCCTGGCAGGGAGGGGGCGGGCAATGGGGAGATATGTATACATGTAACACAATTAAAAAAAGAAAAAAATTGGTGTGGCCCTAAAAACCTCTTTTTTAAGCTCCTCCTCTTTTCCAGCCCATCACTGTAATACAACAAACAGTGCTTGTACGGAGTGGATTCAGAAAATGGGAACTAGAAAAGCAGAACAAGACCAGATATTAAAGTCAAATAAGACTACTTGGAGACAATGTAGTAAAAAATAAGGTGAGCTTTTGGGCAGGTCAAGGTGATATTCAGAAATGATTTCAAGAACATAGATCAACACCCATAGTATACCTTTTAGATATGGTTCAGTACACTTCTTGAAAAAACAAATGTGCCTTGCATGGTTTTAAAGGAGCCAGGCTAATCCAGACACCAACTTTAATTCACTCAAGTACACAGCCCAACCACAACTATAGTGTGGCTGCTGTATCCCTAAGTTGTCAGTCAAAATATATGAGAATTCCCCCCACTGGGTTTCTGGTCTGCACCAGTCTGCATTCCCACCAACAGTGCGCAAGGGTTCCTTTTTCTCTGCATCCTCGCCAACATTGTCGTTTGTTGATTTGTTGATGATTGCCATTCTGACAGGTGTAAGATGGTATCACAATGTCATTTTGATTTGCATCTCTCAGATAATTAGTGACTTTGAACATGTTTTCATGTGTCTCTTGGCCTTCCTTCTGTCATCTTTCGAAAAGGTTCTATTTAGGTCTGTTGCCCATTTTTTTTATTGGATCGGTTATCTTCCTTTTATTAAGTTGTATAAGTTGGCTGTAGATGTTGGAGATTAAACCTTTATCAGTGTTAACATCTCTTGATATTCCCATCCTACAGTGAAGGTGAGACGAGAATAGTAAAAATGCACTCAATCATTTGTGTCTTTGATAATGTGCAATTTCCAATTTGCAAGTGTCACTATTTTGATTTGGGACAATTCCCACTACAAATTCTGAATCATGAAAGGGTTTCATATCACTAACTAAATAGCCACAGGGTGTTAATATTTATGTCTCATAAAAAAGTAAAATTGATAACCAATAAACTGCATTAAAAACTAGTTTACTCTTTTTTATTGCTGAGTCATATTTCATTGTATACGCTACATTTTATTTACCCAATCACTAACTGATGGATATTTAGGTTGTTTCCAGTTTATTTTATGAATAATGCTTCCATATACATTCCTATAAAAGTCTTCGTGTGAACATATCTTAGGTAGATACATAGGAGTGGAACTGTAGGGCCATATGATAAGTGTATAGTCTTTATTGATTTAAAGTGCCTTAGCATGAATTAACCTGCAGGAGGCTGAAAGTAAACCCTGTAGGAATGGAACACATGATAAGGGACATGAGCTAATTCTGAGAAAAGGGAGATTACTGGGAAGAGAGGTAGAAATGCATTAAGAGATAAATTCGTCTACTTCATAATTTGTACCTCAGTATTCAGGAAGCCTAAACATTTTACTGCTGCAAAACTGCCTCTATTATAATTCTAGAACTTCACATTGACCCCAGCACACAATATTAGGCATCTGTAGGTAGACAAGTACAGTGATTCGGGCATATAAAGGCATCTAAATCTGAACAGCCTACATGGTTGTCCACTTTTAGGGAACCATTAGTTTAATCACAACAAGAATTTCCTTTAACAAAAACTGCACTTAAAAATTTCAGTTGGAATTTGTACTATTTATGGACCCTACTATTACACAGTTTGTATTTATTCTAGCTGGTTCCTGCAGAAGCAATTCTGAATAATCTCCTCTTGAAATATGAAACTGTACTAGAAATTATGAAGGAGAACAGAGAACTCTGTGACAACAGAAATCACTATTATGTAGATCAAAATACAGCCGCAAGTCAAGTTGTGTCCTCTTAAAATTGATCTAATCCAGTTAATTAATAACAAAGAAATTCATCTTTTTTTCCCAGCAAAAGAGTGTATATAGATCTGCCTTGGTTGGAGTGTGGGTTGTGGGTTCAATTCCTGGTCAAGGCACATACCTAGGTTGGAGGTTCAATCCCTAGTTGAGGCATGTACAGGAGGCAACTGATGGATGTTTCGCTGTTTCTCTCTCATCTCTCTCTCTCTCTCTCTCTCTCTCTCTCTCTCTGCCCCCCCATCTTTATCTCTATAAAAATCCTCAGGTGAGGATTAACAGAAAAAGAGAAAAAGAAGAGGCTTCTGTAATTAGAGATTTATGGGTTGAGAAATCTAGTTATTTTTCAGTTCTCAAATATACAACCAGAATTAGCACTTGAGTTATAGGCAAAAAGTTTATCCACTTTATCTTTCTCCCATTGAAAAGATCACCCCAAACATCATGAGGAATTTGAACATAGGTACTCAAGAGTTCAGTAGATCTGGCTTATCAGGGACTGAAAAATATAGAGAACATTTTTGAAGTATTCATTGCCATACAGATTTCATTTTTTAAAATATAATTTTTATTTATTTCAAAGAGGAAGGGAAAGGGAGAGAGAAATAGAAATATCAATGATGAGAGAGAATCATTGGTCCTATCTGACTTGGGTCAGTGGATAGAGATCAGCCTGCAGACTGAAGGGTCCCAGGTTTGATTCCTGTCAAGAGCACATACCTGATGATTCTCTCTCATATTGATGTTTTGATCTCTTTTTCCCTCTCCCTTCCTGTCTGAAATCAATAAAGATATATTTTGGAGATAGAAAGAGAGGGGGGGGATCATTGATCAGCTGCCTCCTGCATGCCTGCACACCCCACACTGAGGATTAAGACAAAAACCTGGGCATGTGCCCTGACCAGGAATCAAATTCTGACCTCTTGGTTCATAGGTTGATGCTCAATCACTGAGCCACACCAGCTGCGGGAATTCCTTTTTCTTTAATGAAGGCTAACAAAGCCCTAGCTGGTTTGGCTCAGTGGATAGAGAGTTGGCCTCTGGACTGAAGGGTTCCGGGGTCGATTCTGGTCAAGGGCACATGCCTGGGTTGTGAGCTTGATCCCCAGTAGGGGGTGTGCAGGAGGTAGCCGATTGATGATTCTTTCTCATCATTAATGTCTTTCTCTTGAAGGTGACATCTGCCCTGTCAACATGTGAGTGATGTTTGCTTCAGCACCTCACTGATATGAAATCTGGAGAAGTGGATTCAAGTTTGTGCTTCAGGGGGGCATACATACTTATTTATGAGGTAAAAACATTCATTAGACCATCTTCTGATTGCAGAAAAGTGAATGATGAGCCCCAGTAGAAAAGTGACAAGATCTATATACGTTTTTGTGGTTCAATATGGAAACAGAGTGATTCTAATAAACAATAAGTATTATTCTATACTATCCTGGTATTCATAAGATTCCCCAACAGGGAAGAACAAGCAACTGCAGAGCATTTCCCAACCCCCCTCATTCTGTCACAGAAACGTTAATAAAACTCCTCCACCTCTGACTCTTCAGTGCCAGATTCGTAAGCACTTAGCCAAGCATGCTGGGAGACACAGAACAACTGAAGGAAAGCAGTATCCGGATGTCTTGAATTTGCTTGCCATTCTGCTGTGTTCCTCTACCATGTCATGACTAGACATGGGCATTAGACGTGACAGTCAACCACACTTGAACTGAACAGAAGAAATATTAAACGCATAATCTTCAGAAGAAATGCCTCAAAGACAGCCTCAGTCACCTAATCAGACTTTCATTTCAATTACAAATGACACAGAATCATCCAGCTCTGTTGTTCCTAATGATACCAAAAATAAAGGATGGACCGGAGACAACTCTCCAGGAATAGAAGCATTGTGTGCCATCTATATAACGTATGCTGTGATCATTTCAGTGGGCATCCTTGGAAATGCTATTCTCATCAAAGTCTTTTTCAAGACTAAATCCATGCAAACTGTTCCAAATATTTTCATCACTAGCCTGGCTTTTGGAGACCTTTTACTTCTGCTAACTTGTGTGCCGGTGGATGCAACCCATTACCTTGCAGAAGGATGGCTGTTCGGAAGAATTGGATGTAAGGTGCTCTCTTTCATTCGGCTCACTTCTGTTGGTGTATCAGTGTTCACCTTAACAATTCTCAGCGCTGACAGGTGGGTTTCTTTTCTCACTTATATTTGCCAGAGTGTGAAATGAGATGAAAAAGGAAAGCTTGTAATTAGCATTTACTGGCTACTCTGCTTTTCTCATACTATAAGCTGGATGTAAGATAGAAAATTGAGGGCATTTTAAATAAAAGTTTATGTAAGAATGTTAAAATTCCTGTGTTAGCATCAGAGGAGAGGTGGAAATTGTATGTTTTTAGGGATAATGTTTTCTCTTTGAAGTAAAATTTGTTTGCTTGAAAGAATATGTGAATGATGCTCCCCCTCCCCGCCCCCGTCGCCAGTTTATAACGGAAAATTGTTTCAGGTGTAAAAGAGAAACAATTCATGCTTTATACATTAGTGCAGCCTAGTGGTGCAATATTGTCAACATTTTAAAATCAGCCTACGTGTGAAATTGACCACATATGCATTACTGACTACCGGAACACCAGTAACACACACACACACACACACACACACACACACACACACAACAAAACAAAACACCGCAGGTATCTAATTTATTTTAAATTCATCAAATTAATTAGTGGCAGAAAAACAATGAGGTTTTTAGCTTCCTGATAACTCAGTGTAATATCATCACTTAATTGTATTTGTTTTCTCTTTAAGCATTCAATGACATTGTCTTTTCCAGAGAAATAAATTAATCTTGTTTAACTTTCAGATCTCTATTTTTAAAGCATGTGAGAACCTCTGGCAGGTAGAGTGTTCAGGCTCTGTTAGGATATTTTCAGTCTAAGTATTGTATTTCTGTATTCCTATTGTAGAATAGTAACTGAAAACATGAACAAAATTGAGGCTCTAAATGTTCAAAGTGATGCTTAAGAAAGTCGGCAAGAAGCCAATAAGTAATCAATGCCTGGCAATGCCAGAAAGAATAGCTTCTTCAGATTCTGGAATCTGAGAGGAGGAAAAGCTTTCCTGGTGCCTTTTTTTGATCCCGATTTTTTATATTCTATTTAAGGACACATTTATTGAAAGGCTGTAGATTTTTACGATGGATATGTCAAATAAAGAAACATCTTTGCATGGGCACAGATAGGGTTTCTGATTTCACCCTCGCTTTGCCCCAAATCTACCTGCAACAGGCTTGGGCAACAAATTAGCAATTTTCAACAGGGAAGAACTTAACTTTCTCTTTTCTAGTAATTCCATGACTGCTCACTCATGAAGAAAGGAGAATTAGGTTTAACACCAGTCACTGATATAAAAAGTATTTTAGAATTCTTACAATAAAACACAGGTAATGAATTACTCTCAATCACACATAAGATTATGCTGGAAAAAAACTTATTTGTACTAAATAAAAGATCTACACATAAAATTGCAAACCTGCAATATCTCATACTGGTGAATAAGGGAAAAGGTGATTGACACAAAGAAAAATTACTGGGATGTATTATGTATATTTGAAACCATAACTAATTCCAGGTTTGCATTGAACTGAACAGAAGAAATATTAAACTGAACATTTAATATTCAATTGGCTTAATTATATACATTCAGATAGGAGTAGAACTGGATGACCACTTTTAACCCTGAGACTCTGTAATTTTGATATTTATTTGATCTTTGCCTCTGCTTATGTGTTCCTAGATACAAGGCAGTCGTGAAACCTCTGGAGCGACAGCCCTCCAATGCCATCCTGAAGACCTGTGCCAAAGCTGGCTGCATCTGGATCATGTCTATGATAATTGCTCTACCGGAGGCTATATTTTCAAATGTATATACTTTTCGAGATCCCAGCAAAAATATGACATTTGAATCATGTGCCTCTTATCCAGATTCAGAGAGGCTCCTGCAAGAGATACATTCTCTGCTGTGCTTTTTAGTGTTCTACATTATTCCACTCTCTATTATTTCTGCCTATTATTCTTTGATTGCTAAGACTCTTTACAAAAGCACCTTGAACATACCTACTGAAGAACAAAGCCATGTCCGCAAGCAGGTGTGTATTAATCAGGATTCCTGCATGAATTTATAAGTCAAAGGTCCTAGTTTAGCACCTGTGAGCAATAAATACAATAGCAGTATGGTATTTTGTTATGGTCATGGGCTCTGGAATCTGTCAGACCCAGAATTTAATTCCAGCTCTATCACATACTAGCTGAGCGATCTTGAGCAATTTACTCAACCTCACTGAGCCTCAGTTTCCTGCTCTATAAAATGAACATGGGGAGTGGATGTTCTATATTAAAAGCTTAGCATAGTTCTTGGTGCATAGTAATAATTCAATAAATGGTAGAACAACTATTATTAGAAAAGAGATAGCTGAAGTTTGGGAGCAGTGAAAATTACTTATATAATAGAATAATGAGGAACATTATACAAGGTGGTTCTATAAATAGAAGTATATTTTTAAAAAAAAAGTGTAACCGAATGATAGAAAACACACAATAATAGAACTGGCAAGAAGCCATAACCTTATTCAATGCAAACCACATACACACAGATGAGTAAACTGAGGTCTGCAGGTATGAAGTGCCAGTGGTAAGAGAACAAAGTGACTCACAGACACTTGTTTAAGACTAAAGCAAGAAAGTTTTAAAAGAAAAAAAAAGACTATTGCAAGACGCAGGTGTACTCTCCTCCCATAAAAACAGTGTTGCCAAAACATTGTTCCATTTTTATTTTTCATTATTTTTTAAAATATATTCTATTGATTTTTTACAGAGAGGAAGGGAGAGAGAAAGTCAGAAACATCGATGAGAGAGAGACATCGATCAGCCGCCTCTTGCACGCCCCACTGTGGAGATGTGCCCACAAGCAAGGTACATGCCCCCGACCAGAATCGAACCCGGGACCTTTCAATCCGCAAGCTGACGCTCTATCCACTGAGCCAAACTGGTCTCGGCCATTGTTCCATTTTTAAAAATGCAACAGGATTTCTATATTTCTTGGGGGAGAGGGAAGATTCCATTTATCTCTTGACATGTTTGCAGAGAGCTCAGTGCCTTTTTTGGAGCTGGTTAATTTGGATAGTTAAACAGTGGTGCTCATAAGACTAAAGTTGCATATTTAATGCCCATTTGAACAGTTTATTTGCTCTATGTGTGACTACATGCAATGTCTTCATTTCATCTGGTTCATTTTTCTTATTAACTAGAGGTCTGGTGCATGAAAATTCATGCACTGGAGGGGGTCCCTTGGCGCGGCCTGCCCTCTCTCACAGTCTGGGAGCCCTCAGGAGCAGGAGGCCACCTGGCGATCAGGGGAAGGCGATGCCCCCATCACACCTCTGCTGCTGCCACTGCTGGCAGTGCAAACCTTGGCTGGCCCTGGTTACCTGAGCCTCCAGCAGCTCTGGGTGGCTGAGCAGCTGCCATCCGAGGCTTGCCTGTGCCTTGAGCCAACCCTGAGCAGCTGGGGGGTTGAGGGGACTGAGGGACTCAGTCCCTGGCACCCAGTCCCTGGTGGGGCTGAGGGGACTGGGTGCCACCAACTTGTGGCTGTGGGCACCACAATCTTTGATGTTGTGGCAGTCAATTAGCATATTCCCTTCTTATTGGCTGTGAGCACTGCCATCTTTGTGAGTGTGTGATGACCAATTAGCATATTCCCTCTTTATGAGATAGGATAGTTAAGAGAACTGTAAACCATCTTGAGGTTGACCAAAGAGAACTAGGAGAAAAGACAGCTAAGACGAACTCTTTTGGGATCAGAGAAAAAACTTTTGTGAAAGGCTGGAAGTTTATAACATTAAAAAACTTCACTACTTGGTATGATATTAGTTTGTTTAATCCATTTATCAGGTAATATTTCAAATATATTGGGTTACATAAAACATAATATTAAAGTTGGCCTCACTTATTTCTTTCAACCTTTTTAAAGTGGGACTTATAGAAAATTTAAAATTATTTTGTGGCTTACATTATATTCCATTGAACACTACTACTCTACAGTAATTTTCCTAGATGGAAATAAAAATAACTTCTTCACTGGAAAGGAAAAATAAAGATAGGTTACCTTATATTTTTCTAAATAATTTAGTCATGTTCTTTCTGCCATCCTATATAATAAAGAGCTAATATGCTATTAGACCAGACAGCAGAATGAACTTCCGGAACGACCTTCCAGAAAGACCAGTGGCAGGGGGTGGGGCTGCAAGGCAGCCATGGCTGTGAGGGCCTCCTCTTGCATGAATTTCATGTATCAGACCTCTAGTTATAGCATAAAATGCAGAGTCAGATATAAGTATAGAATTGTTTATGGATTCAAATCACCACAGATTTCTCATCACTCATTTATCTCATGATGAATGTTGATGGACAAATTTTAGTGCCTAAATAGTATAATGTATTATTAAAATAAATAAGTGTAAGACTGGCCCTGACTAGCTAACTCAGTTGGTTAGAGTAGTGGTCAGCAAACTGCGGCTCACAAGCCACACACAGCTCGCGAGCCGCCATTTGCCACTCTGTTGACTAATAAGTTTGCTGACCACTGTTAAATGTTACTGTGTAGTTGGAAGCTGTGAAGATTAGGCAATTGTGGCATATTGTGTGCAAAGAGTAGTATATAACAGTGGTCAGCAAACTCATTAGTCAACAGCAGCAAACCTCGGCTCATGAGCCGCATGTGGCTCCATGGTTTGCTGACCACTGGGTCAGAGCATAGTCAACAAATCAATGTTTCTCTCTCTCCCTCTCTCTTTTTCTGGACGTTTAAATAAAAAGTCAATAAATTAAATAGGTGTAATATTATTTTCACATATGAAGGATGAACATTTGTATTTATTCCTTTGACTATATATTTAGAATTCCTACAGATTACAAGCAGTTCTTGGTACCAACTTGGCAACTTTCATAAACCCTAGGATAATATTCTAACCTAGTCAGCCTCTGCTGATGTGGTGAAAGCAGTCTTGTATAGTATCTCTCTATTGTTAATTTAATTAAAATTTCCAAAATTCCATAACACTCCTTGAGATCATTGGAGACATCCTAGAGTACCACAAAACCAGGGGTGGGAGTCTCTGAATTGGAGCTAATGAAACCAAGATCATGGGTTACCATGTGTACTCTATAGCCAGAGGCTGCCTTCCCACATATCCCAGGCAGTTATCTCATAAATGCATGTTGAATACACATTTCTAGGTAAATCTAGAGAATGGCTTTTTTAAATCTTCAAACTAAATGAATTTTTTTTCTTTTGCCATTTTTCTTCCCTCTTATAGATTGAATCCCGGAAGAGAATTGCCAAAACGGTGTTGGTGCTGGTGGCTCTGTTTGCTCTCTGCTGGTTGCCAAATCATCTCTTATATCTTTACCGCTCATTCACTTACCAAGCCTACGTGGACCCCTCTGCCATTCACTTTATAATCACCATTTTCTCTCAGGTTCTGGCTTTCAGCAATTCTTGTGTAAACCCCTTTGCTCTTTACTGGCTGAGCAAAACCTTCCAGAAGCATTTTAAAGCTCAGTTATTCTGTTGCAAGGCAGAGCTGCCTGACCTTCCTCCTGCAGAGACCCCCCTAGACAACCTGTCTGTGATGGGAAGGGTCCCCTGTGCTGGGAGCACGCAGATGTCTGAAATTAGTGTGACTTTGTTCACTGGGTGTAGTGTGAAGAAGGAAGATGACAAAGTCTAGCTTTTAAATTAAATTCGTATTTTTTCTTCCCAGCATGTGTATCTGATTCTGAGCTGTGCGTAGGTGTATGTTGTCAGGATTTTTGTTGTTTGTAAATTGTGTTGAAATCTTAAGTGTGAAGGTTCCTTATAAGTAAAAGACAAACCACGATTTTTAAAATGTACAAATCTTAACGTTATTGGGCTTCTAAAGAAAATGAAGTCCCCTAGGTTAAAAAGATACATTTATATATGCCAGTGTGTCCTAAGGGAGCTTGCATAGAAGGGAAGGTAAAACAAACAAGAAAACATTTAAAAATCTAATTTGTTTCCATCCCATCTATAATGCTTTTAATTATTCATATATTTCCGTGATTTTCATAAACTGTATTTGTGTTTATTATGTGCTATAAATCTAGACATTATGTCTTGCATATGAAAAGGGGATAAAAAAAACATCTCTTCTGCACTTTTATTAAAAAGCAAAGTCCTTACCCAACTGGCGTGACTCAGTGGTTGAGTGTTGACCTATAAACCAGGTCATGGTTTGAGTCCTGGTCAGGACACATGCAGGGGTTGTGGGCTCAATCCCCAGTAGGGGTGGGGGGTGTGAAGAAGGCAACTAATCAATGATTTTCTCTCATCGTTGATGTTTATATCTTTCTTTCTCCCTTCCTCTCTAAAATAAATAAAAATACATTTCTTAAAAAAGTCCTAAAAAATAAACCTTAACAGGTTTTTTTGACTGCCCTTTTCTATTGATCTCTAGTCCAATATAACTAAACCTGAGCACTTGCAATGAAAATGTTTTGGAGTCAGTGAGTATAAGGTAATGAGTAAGATTCTGGGACAAGAAGCTTGCTTTACTGGGTCAATACTTACTGACCTAACGTAGTTCTATTTAAATATCATGATGTTTCTCTCTCATTGATAATTGGGCAGCATTTTCTTTCACAAATATTGAAGAACTTGCCTTTACAGGCAGAATAAGTGGACATATTTATGGTGTCATTTGAGAGCCCCAGAGAAGGACAAATCCCTGTTAAAAAATCTGCCAGCCTGCCTGTCTGAAAGCTTCCTTTAAGGAAATTCATTTCTTTCTGGTAAGCAGTGCCCTCTTTCTAAAAAATGCAGAAGTACACATGAAATCCCTAACACCTGAGTGTGCAGTTGTTATTTATCAGATCATCTTCCTGCTTGATGTCATTAAAGCTGATGGGGTGCTTAAGTCCTGTATGAGTATGACCTACTTAATCTCTGCCCTTGGAAATCATATGTAAGGTTCTGGTTTCCTACCCTCTGCTCCTACTTGCTGTCACTATAAACTTGTGAATTATTTTTATTTCAAACAACTGTTGTCAGTAGACATCAGATTTAGATTTGTGACTTCAGAGAATGTTTTCTTGGAGTAATTTAAAGCATATGTTTGACGCTAGGAATAGCTACATTTGCATTTTCAAAAACTTGATTTTCGGGTGTGCTTTTGAGCTTTCTTTAAATGGCTGTGTATTGTAAACTTTTGGATAATGTGGCTCAAAAGGGGATATATATTACTACTATTCTTTACATTTCTGTAAATGGTTTACTTAAGTGAGGGTGTCAATATTGTATTAGTATTGTTTTAAGTTGGACATTGTAATAAGTGGGGCAGAACAAATAAATATTAAAGTTTCAAATAATGTTGTGTAACTTTATGTTCTAAAAACAATACTTCTGACAGAATATATCTGGGAACACACTTTAATCCACAAATTTAAGTTATTTTAAAGTCACAAACTCCCAAATATTTTACTGTTTTCCTCTCTTTGGGTAAAAATTACATCTTTACTGTCCTAAGCACAACATTTTAGAAATAACTTGATATAGGTACCAGATTATAAAAGCCAAGAGAGAGCCTTTTAGCAGTTCAAAAAACTAGAGCTCAAAGAACTTTTCATTTTCTTCATTCTAAGTAATCCCAAGGTGACTTATGGATCTGATATAAAATAATTCCCTAGTTTAATAGGGCATCAGTCTCCCTTCCAGAGTTAAATAATTGGGATTAAACTTGGTGACTTTGTAGTGTTTTTTGTTTTTCTTGTTTGTTTTTGTTTTTTTTAGGGGGCGATCTTTTTTTAAAACATATTATCCTTGTCAGGGCTAACCTTACAAGTAGGCTCCAATATCTACATTGCCTTTCATACTGTTTATTATGGTGCTATAAATGTTATAATGGAAGATTTCATTTCTTTGGAGAGGGTCCTAAATGGGGGGAGAGATGGGACACATGGAAAACAAATTTTAGCCCTAACCAGTTTGGCTCAGTGGATAGAGCGTTGGCCTGCAGACTCAAGGGTCCCAGGTTCAATCCCGGTCAAGGGCATGAACCTTGGTTGTGGGCACATCTCCAGTAGAGAGTGTGCAGGAGGCAGCTGATTGATGTTTCTCTCTCATTGATATTTGTAACTCTCTATCCCTCTCCCTTCCTCTCTATAAAAAATCAATAAAATATATTTTAAAAAAGAAAAACAAATTTTATATACTTCTCAGTTTTGCTCAGGATCTGCCCTGACCATGACTAAGAATAATGGACCATAAGAATATGCTCTAATGCAAGAAAATAAAGGCACAGACTTAGGTATAACCAAAATGTTCAGTGAGTAATTGTCAATGAAGTTGAAAGTGCCACAAAACATTAAACATGGTATATATCTACTGAAAATAGCAAATTTGGGTTTAAGAATTTCCATAGTTATAACCACTTTAGGTCAGGGATCCATCAATCATTTGTCAGAAAAGAGTTACTTATTTTCACTAAGTTTTGAGATTATAAGAAGTGGGGACAGAAAAACCCCCAAATAGAGTTAGCTTGAAAAGGCCATTAAAATCAATCTCATTTGGTGTAGTTCAGTAATTTTCCAGAAAAAGTTCCTAGGCCAGGTAAGTGACTTCTCTGGCCAAGCAGTTTCTGATTTTGTAGGTTAATGCATTTTTATCTACCAAGAAGGTGGTGGTATTTCAGACCAGGAGTACAGCACAGATCACCACTTACAGAGTTCAAAGACAGAAAAATGAAAATATTCAGAAATAAGCCACTTGTCTGGGTTCCAGGATAGGTTCCTGGGTTCGGCAGCCGCTCATGTGGCCCGTCTACATTCTGGTCCTAGAGTTTCAGGAGCTATCCTCTCTCTTTGCAATAATGAGCCCCCTTTTTGCTTGTTATCTTGAGTATTTCTGTGACTTGTGATAAATCTTGAAAAAGACAGGTTACAGAGATGCTTCCAGATTACCTTGGTTACTAGGTAGTTAATTCTACGAATACATAGGAAAATAAGAACAAAGAGAAGCCAGGCCTCATACAGACAATAGCATTGTTTAAAAAATAACTGTCACGCCGAAACCGGTTTGGCTCAGTGGATAGAGCGTCGGTCTGCGGACTGAAAGGTCCCAGGTTCGATTCCGGTCAAGGGCATGTACCTCGGTTGTGGGCACATCCCCAGTAGGGGGCGTGCAGGAGGCAGCTGATCAATGTCTCTCTCTCATCGATGTTTCTAACTTTCTATCCCTCTCCCTTCTTCTCTGTAAAAAATCAATAAAATATATTAAAAAAATAAAATAACTGTCAGGTCGCATAGTCAAATAGAATACCATTTAGGTACAAATGTGCTTAGCTTCCAACTCCACTATTACAGTGACTCAGTGACCCTCTGTCACTGTCAGCTACTCCTCTCATCTCTGGGAAACTTCACAGCAGGCTATTTATGACAATAAATACTATTTATGACAATTCCTATATGAGCTTCCCTGCTTCTGCTACTTGCACCATGTCCCTGTCTGTTGCAGACTCGTTCCTCTCACTGAGAGGCTCTTATTGGCTCAACTCATCAAATTATCTAGAACACAGGGCTACCCTGCCAAGTCACTTCACAGGCCTCTGGATAGCCTTTGGGCTAGGGTGGCTGGGTCACATGGGACATAGGCATAAGGAACCTTTGTGACCACCTACTCAGAGGAGCCTGCGGATACAGCAGGCACTCAAGAGTGCTACATGCAGTAGGGCTATGTAGCATATTATCACCTATGCTCACCCAGGAATGAAAGTATTCCATAAGCATTGCTGAAAACAGCTATATACTATTTTTGGATCCAGGAACAAATATTTAGCAATGCTTAAATGAGCCTAACACAACTCACGTTAACTATAATATAAAAATGCATGCAAGTTCTCCAATAGTTCCTAACACAAGGACTTCATTAAAAAATGCAATTGAAACAACACACCAAAAACCCAAGATACGATTTAAAAATTATTGTTATTGGGGAGACCATATTCAGACAGCTAATAACTGAGGGGTCAGGAAGTTTAGAAGCAAAGAAATAGTAGAAAATATTTCTTTTGGGACACTTTTCCCCACCTTCAACTTTATGTTTACACATAATCGGTTCATTATATTTAAAAAACTTAATAATTTTAAATGGCTGTTTTAATTTTGGTGTGACAAATATTGGTAAGTATGATCCACATAAACAAAAACCCTTAGAGGTCTTCAATGATTTTTGCATGTTAAGGGGTTCTGAGATTTAAAAATTTGAGAACTGCTGTTGGCCAGCATCCAGTACTTCCACACTATCATTTCCCAATCACCATGAGTTGTGTATCCCCTGGCACTTAGCACGAACTCAGTAAATATCTGCCCAATTAAAAGTTAAATACATTTCATTTTCAGCGACATGTGTAATTTCTAGGAAAAACAAGTTTGTTTTTTGTTGTGTTTTTTTTTGGGGGGGGGGAAACATTCTGTGTCTTTCTCAAAGAAAGACAAGAACCATGAAGTTAGTTGGCCAGTATAGCTGGTGTTTACATGTGGATGTTTATGTTTCATGATTGGAGCTTGAGCAGCTCTGAATCATGGAGTGCAAGAGGCAAGCTGTCCTCTCTCCCTTTCCCCAGAGTCTACCGTCAGCCTGAGGAAAGTACCAAAGAAAGAAAGCAGGGGGCTGAGGCTTGAAGGTTGATGCTTCCACCTATCGCTCCTCCATTCACTCCCTCATTCACAATGCAGTAGACATCAGACTCCATGCTAGGAGCTTAGGCTATCAAGATGTATCAGAATCGACGCCTAGGGAACCAGAAAAGAAAACTAGTAAAAGACGTTTCCCACGCGGAGGAGGGGCCTTTGGGCGATTGAAGCAGGGCTGTTTCTCAGCAACACAATACATTTCAGTCCGTTCCAAGCACCGCCCCCCAAAATGGCGGCGCTCCGACATCCGTCTGCCGGGTGAGAAGATTCCAGTGCTTTCTGGATGCCGTCTCAGCCTGGCCCAGCCCTGCCCGTCGCAGGACCCAAAACCCCGTGCCCCTCGCCCTCCCAAGGCGGTCCGCACGGGTACCTGCGCGAGGCAGCCGCGCACGCCCCCTAGCGTCCCGCCCCTTGAGCTCCGCCCCCAGGCCTGCGTCTGCGCTCCGTGACGCCAACGTGGGCGTGTCGGCGCGACCCGCAATATCTCGACGCGCCAACAATGGCGACTGCGTCAGTGTGAACAGGCCTCGGTTCTCTAGTCAATTCCCAGCGTTGCCTCGGGATTTGCAATCTTCTCCGACTCAGTAGGCGGTGGCGCGCGCCCTGCGGGTAGTAGTTGCTCAGAGACCCCGGGAAGCGAGCCAGGTGGGCGGCCGCACAGCCGGGCGCGCGCGGCGGACGGGCGGGGGCGGGGAGCGGTGTGGCCGCTGCGTGGCCAGACCTGGGAGCTGCTGGGGCGCTGCGGGGAGGCGCGCCGGGAGGGGAGGGCCGGGTCGAGTTTGGTAGACCTCATTTTTTCTATCCCCCCCCCTAGTCTCATCTCGGCCTTTGAGCTCTCCTGGACTGTTCCCTGGGCTAAGCCGGCAACATGAGCCGCAACAACTTGGATGGGAAAGACGACTTTGATGAGCAGTTGCGAATGCAAAAATTGTATGGGGACACCCAGGACAGAGACACCCAGAAATGTCCCGGTAGAGAAAACAATTCTTTCGGGCAGCAGCCAGATGACACTCCCTATGAGTGGGACCTGGACAAGAAGGCTTGGTTCCCCAAGGTAAGTGTGTCGCCGGTGCCCCTGCAGAGCAGGCCGCTCATTTTCTTTTCTCGAGGTCTTGGGATAGAGCCCCCATTAGTAGTGGCCTTTCTTTTTGTTCTGTTGTTGCAGAACCAGTGTATAAAGGAACGGAAATCTTTAGGGAGATGTCGTAAATGTAATTTAATTCTTCTCTTTTTTCTATGCCTTATTAATTTTATCTGTGAAGGTCATAGTTGGGTCTTACATTGGTGTCTGCTTTTTATTGCAAAGAGGAAAAACAGCAAGAACAAACTTGGTAGGTGTTATTCTCAGGAAGCCAACCTCACTTATCCTGGGAATTCAGGTGTTTAGCTTATATCCTATGTGCAAAATGCAGCTTCTTGATTTTTTTTTAAATTTAGCCATTTATATAGCATTACTGATTGAATTTTGCACCTCTATTTTCCTATTAAGTTTTGTCCCTAGACACATGCTTGAACCATATAACCGCAGGGATATGACTAGAGGTGCACAAAATACGTGTATATTTATTTAGAGTATTTGGAAATTGTTAAGCATTTTATTTCAGTAAAATAACTGGTGTTAAACTTCGTTCTATAAACTTTTCTGTAAAAGTATCCTGTTAACCAGAATCTCTGAAATGGTTGGGTAAAAGAATACCAATAGCACACTAATTGACTTGGAAGCCTGAAATAAACCATGTCTCCATTGCATAACTTTAAAAAGTATTCAACTTCTTTCTTTACCATTTTGTGTTTGTGTATGTTCCAATCCTTCCATATTGTTAAATATACTAGTTGATTCTTGAACAACCAGGGTTTGAACTGGATCCACTTAAACACAATTTTTTTTTCATCTTGTAAACAGATCACATAAACATATGGTATCAGTAAATGTAGTTCAGTACTGTAAATGTATTTTCTCTTATGATTTTCTTAATCACCTTTTCTGTAGCTTTAAGAATACAGCATACACCCTGGCCAGTGTGGCTCAGATGGTTGGGCATTATCCCATGCACTGAAGGGTTGCCAATTCCATTCCCAGTCAAGGCACATGCCTAGGTTGTGGGCTTAATCCTGGTAGGGGGTGTGCCGTAGGCAGCCAATGAATGTCTTGCTCTCAAATAGATGTTTCTTTTTCTCCCTCTCCCTTCCTCTCTCTAAAAATCAATGTAAAAAAAGAATACAGTATGCAATATACAGGGTGTCCCAAAAATGTACACACATTTTGAATGATTATAAAGTCAGCGTTTATTAACATATAGTTCATTTTTAAATTTTAAAAGAATCAACAGAACTGAATAATTTTTTCATCAATGCCTGTTTTCAAACTAATGACTGTTCTGGTCCAGGCACTGCTTATAATGCCAAGCAATGGAATTGCAAACAAGAATCATTTTGTTTGGTATTTGTTGTATGCCCTCAATTCGCTGACTGTTGCCAGTTTTGTACTGTAAGCATTATGTTTTATATTAATAAGTCTAGTGGTGCTTTAGGGTAAATTTTCTGTATTCAAAGTTTGGTCTGGCTTCACCCATTATTTCAAATTAGTTAGAACTGAAAAGGAGTGAAAAGTAAATAAGGTACCAGCTGTTAAAGTGTGCATACATTTTTTTGGGATACCCTATGTAAAACATACAAAGTATGTGTAAATTTACTCTGCTATCAGTAAGGCTTCTGGTCTACAGTCCGGTATTAGTTGTAAATTTCTTGGGGAGTCAGAAGTTATATACAGATTTTCGACTGAGTGACGTGTTGACATCCCTAACTCCTGTGTTCAAGGGTCAACTATATTCCACTTTTGTACTGGAATGCCAGCCCTAGTGCAGATTTGGTTTCTTCAGCCTTCTGAATTCTTTTAACAATACTCTGATAATTAGATTAACTTGTTAACTGTCATTTTATGCCACAGAAGCTCATATCTCTTCAAACTTTGAGTTAAAATGTTTCCCATTCTTATGTGTGCCTAACCTCAATAGATATGAAGACATAACTACATTTCTTATATTGTGAAATTGTGCTTTTTCCCCCTAAAAGCCAGCATAGATGTAAGTTGGGTTAGGTCTTAGTTTTCTTTTTACAGTAAATAATAAAGTGATTTAATTCATTATAAAGTTAAAGCAAGCATTTAGATTTACTGTTGTTAACCCCTGTTTTTAAACACCAAATAAATATTCTGTTCTTTTTGCATATATAAATATTTAGTGTACATGTACTTTGTACATCTATATAGTTAAAGAAAAATTAATTCTGGCCTGGCCAGTGTAGCTCAGTGTTTGAGCATTGACCATGAACCAGGAGGTTGCTGGTTAGATTCCCATTCAGGGAACATATCTAGGTTTCAGGCTCGATTCCCCACTGGGCATGCAGGAGGCAGCCGATCATTGATGTTTCTTTCTACTTCCCTCCCTCCCTCCTTCCTTCCCTGCCTTCCTTCCTCCTTTTCTTCCTTCCTTCCCATTATGATCTTTTAAAAAAATTTTATTAATGTATTACATGTACACATATCTTCCCATTGCCCCACCCACCTCACTCCCATGCATGCCCTAACCCCCCAGTGTCTTGTGTCAATTGGTTATGTTTATATGCATGCATACAAGTCCTTCAGTTGATCTCTTATCTACCCCACCTCTCCCTAAACTTCCCACTGTAATTTGATAATCTGTTTGATGCTTTATTGCTTCTGTATCTATCTATCTGTTCATCAATTTATAATTTTCTTTATTATCCATAAATGAGTGAGATCATGTGGTATTTTTCTTTCATTTACTAGCTTATTTCACTAAGCATAATGCTCTCCAGTTCCATCCAGGTTGCTGCAAATGGTAAGAATTCCTTCTTTTTAATGGCAGCATAGAATTCCATTGTGTAGATGTCCCATAGTTTTCTAATCCACTCATCTGCTGACGGGCACCTAGGCTGCTTCCAAATTGTAGCTATGGTGAATTGTGCTGCTCTGAACATAGGGGTGCATGTATCCTTTCTGATTGGTGTTTCTACTTTATTGGGATATATTCCTAGGAGTGGGATTACTGGATCAAATGGGAGTTCCATTTTTAGTTTTTTGAGAAAACTCCGTACTGTTCTCCACAGTGGCTGCACCAAACTGCATTCCCATCAGCAGTGCATGAGGGTTCCTTTTTCTCTGAATCCTCACCAACACTTGTTTGTTGATTTGTTGATGATTGCCATTCTGACAGGTGTGAGATAGTATCACATTGTCATTTTGATTTTCATCTCTCTATCAGTTAATGACTTTGAACATGTTTTCATGTGTCTCTTGGCCTTCCTTCTGTCTTCTTTTGAAAAGATTCTATTTAGGTCCATTGCCCATTTTATTTGGGTCATTTATCTTCCTTTTATTAAGTTGTATAAGTTGCCTGTAGATGTTGGAGATTAATCCTTTATCAGTGATAACATTTGCAAATGTGTTCTCCCATACAGTGGGCTTTCTTATTGCTTTGTTGATGGTGCCTTTTGCTATGCAAAAGCTGTTTATTTTGATGTAGTCCCATTTGTTTATTTTCTCTTTAGCTTGCATTGCCCTAGGAGCAGTATCAGTGAAGAAGTTCTTTCGGCACATATCTGAGATTTTGCTGCCTGTGGATTCCTCTAGTATTTTTATGGTTTCCCGTCTTATGTTTAAATCCTGTATCGATTTGGAGTTTGTTTTTGTGTATGGTGTAAGTTGGTGGTCTAGTTTCATTTTTTTGCATGTATCTGTCCAATTTTCCCAACATCATTTATTGAAGAAACTGTCTTGACTCCATTGTATGTTCATGCCTCCTTTGTCAAATACTAATTGAGCATAGTTGTTTGGGTTGATACTTGGATTCTCTATTCTATTCCATTGGTCTATATGTCTGTTCTTCTGCCAGTACCAGGCTGTTTTGAGAAGAGTAGCTTTGTAATACAACTTGAAAACTGGTATTGAGATCCCACCTACATTATTCTTCATTCTCAGGATTGCTGTGGCTATTCAGGTTCATTTTTGTTCCAGATGAATTTTTGGAGAGTTCTTTCTAGGTCTGAGAAATATGCCATTGATATTTTAATGGGTAGTGCATTGAATCTATAGATTGCTTTGAATAGTATGGACATTTTAATGATGTTGATTCCTCCAACGCATGAACATCTTCCATCTGTTTACATCTTCCTCTATCTCTTTTTTCAGTGTCCTGTAGTTTTTTGTGTAAAAGTCTTTTACCACCTTAGTTAAGTTTATTCTAGGTATCGTAATTTTTTTGGTGCAATGGTAAATGGGATTGCTTTTTTAGTCTCTCTTTCTGTAAGTTCACTGTTAATGTATAGAAATGCCATAGATTTCTTGGCATTAATTTTGTATCCTGCTACATTGCCAAAGTCATTTATTAAGTCTATTGGTTTTTTTTATCGAATCTTTTGGTTTTTTTATGTACAATATCATGTCATCTGCAAATAAGAACAGATTTACTTCTTTTCCAATTTGGATGCCTTTTATTTCTTCTTATCTAAATTGCAATGGCTAATACTTCCAGTACTATGTCGAACAGGAGAGGTGAGAGTGGGCATCCCTGTCTTGTTCCTATTCTTAGTGGAAATGTTGTGGGGTTGTTTTGCCCATTGAGTATGTTAGCTGTGGTTTTATCATATACAGTATGGCTTTTATTATGTTGAGGTATGATCCTTATATTCCCATCTTGTTGAGTGTTTTTATCAAGAAAGGGTGTTGGATTTTGTCAAATGCTTTTTCTGCATCAAATGATACGACTGTGTTTTTTATCTCTCAATTTGTTTATGTGATGTATCATGTTTATTAATTTGCAGATATTGTACCATTTTTGCATTCCAGGGATAAATCCTACTTGGTCATGGTGTATGATCTTTCTGATGTACTGCTGGATATTATCTGCTAGAATTTTGTTGAGGAATTTGGCATCTATGTTCAGGAGGGATATTGGCCTGTAATTCTCTTTCATTGTGTTGTCTTTATCTGGTTTTGGTATTAGGTTGATGCTAATAGAAGGTGTTTGGAAGTGTTCCCTCTTGAATTTTTTGGAATAGTCTGAGGAGGATAGGATTTAATTCTTCCTTGAATGTTTGGTAACTCTCTCCTATGTAGCCATCTGGTCCCGGGCTTTTGTTTACTGGAAGCTTTCTGATGACTGCTTCAATTTCTTCCAGTTATTGGCCTATTGAGATGTTTAGATTCTTCCTGATTGAGTTTTGGAAGGTTGTATTTTTCTAGGAATATGTCCATTTCCTCCAGGTTGTCCAATTTGTTGCAATAGAGTTGTTCATAGTATTTTTGAACAATCCTTTGTATTTCCACAGGGTCTGTTGTTATTTCACCTCTTTTATTTCTGATTTTATTTGGATCCTCTCTCTTTACTTCTTGGTGAGCCTAGCTAGAGGTTCATCAATCTTGTTTATCCTTTCAGACAACCAGCTCTTGGTTTTGTTGATCTTTTGTATTGTTTCTTTGGTCTCTATGTCATTTATTTCTGCTCTGATTTTTACTATTTCCTTCTTCCTGCTTACACTGGGCTGTTCTTGTTGCTCTCTTTCTAGCTCTTTGAGTTGTAGGGTTAGGTAATATATTACCATTGTTTCTTGTTTATTGCATAGGCTTGTAGAGCTGTGAACTACCCTCTCAAGACTACTTTCACTGTGTCCCATAGATTTTGGAGTGTTGTGTTTTCATTGTCATTTGTTGCCATGGTGTTTATTATTTCTTCCTTGATCTCTCTGTTAACTCAGTCATTGTTTAATAGCATGCTGTTTAGTCTCCATGTGTTTGATATCTTTGAATTGTTTTTATTGTACTTTCCAGTTTTATGCCACTGTGATCTTTGAAGATGCTTGATATGATGTCTCTCTTCCTGAATGTGAAGAGACTTTGCCTATGATGCAACTTATGGTATATCTTCAAAATGACCCATGTGCAATTGAGAAGCATGTCTATTCTGTGGCTTTGGGGTGAAATGTTGTGAAGATGTCAATTAATTCCATCTGGTCTAGTGAGTCATTTAGGATTGATGTTTCTTTACTGATTTTTTGTTTAGAGGATTTGTCCAATGATGATAGTGGGGTGTTAAATTCTGCTACTATGATTGTGTTGTTGTCAATCTCTCCCTTGATATCGTCCAGAAGTTTTTTTTATTTATTTGAGTGCTCCTGTATTGGGTGAGTTATATGTTTACCAGAGTTATTTCTTCTTGTGGGATTGCTCCCTTTAGTATTATGAATTGGCCTTCCTTACCTCTTGTTATGTCCTTCACTCTGAGATCTGTCAGATGTAAGTATTGCTACCCCAGCTTTTTTTTTTCATTTCCATTTGCCTGAAAAACATTTTCCATCCCTTCACCTACAGTATGTGTGCGTCTTTTTTTCTGAGGTGGGTTTCTTGCAGACAGCAGATATGTGGGTCATGTTTTCTTATCCAATTTGATACCCTATGTCTTTTGATTGGGGCATTTAATCCATTTACATTTAAAGTTATTGTTGATAGGTACTTATTTGTTGCCATTTTTATTCTTTACCCCTGTGTTCCTTCTTTGCTTCCCATTTATTTTTTTACAGCAGACCCTTGTGCATTCCTTGCATTGGTGGTTTGGTGGTAATAACTTCCCTTAGTCTTTTCTGTTTGTGAAGGTCCTGATTTCACCTTCAATTTTGGTTGATAGCCTTGCTGGGTACAGTATTCTTGGATTCAGACCGTTCCTTTGCATAACTTTGTATATTTCATTCCATTCCCTTCTGGCCTGATGAATTTCTGTTGAGAACTCAGTCGCTAATCTGTTGGGGGTTCCTTTGTAGGTAACTTGCTGTCTCTCTCTGGCCACTTTTAAGATTCTTATTTGTCGTTGGTGTTTGCCAATTTAATTATAATGTGTCTTGGTGTTGGTCTTTTAGAGTTCACTTTGCTTGGGACTCTGTGAGCTTCTTGGATTTGTGTAGGTTTTTCTTCCCTATATCAGGTAAGTTTTCTGTCATTTCTTCAAACAGGTTTTCTATTCCTTGCTCAGTTTCCTCTCCTACTGGAACCCTTATTACGTGGATGTTTTGTTTCATGTTGTCCCAAAGTTCACTTCAGTTCTCCTCCTGCTTTTTAATTTTTTTTTTCTAGAAGCTGCTGTACTTGGGTATTTTTCCTACTTTGTCTTCTATCTCACTGATGTGGTCCTTTGCTTTGTCTAGTGTACTCTTGATGCTTTCTATTGAGTTCTTTGCAGCAAAAATGTCATTTTTCATTTCTTCTTGGTTCTTCTTGATTTCCTCTTTCTTACTCATATTATTGAATTTGTCTTTCATTCTTTTCAGCTACCTTATGACCATTTCTCTGAATTCTTTCTCTGACAAGTTGCTTGCCTCCATTGTGTTTACTTTTCTGTTGATGCCTGCTTCTCTTTCATATGTGGCTGTTTGTCTCCCCATGGTCTCTCTTCTCTGGGTGTTTGCTTATGTAGTTCTGTCTGTCCTGCATTGATTTAAAGACACAAAATACAACACAACCAGGTACAACACACAAGACACTGAACAGAAATGTATTCACAGTATTAATAGCCATAAATAAAGTTGGCCACCAGAGAGACAAATTAGGGTATAGGAGAGAAAGAAGAAGAAGAAAAAAGAAAAGAAAGGAGTGTCATAATGAAATTGGGAGAAGAGAGAAAAGAAACAATAAGAGAGAAGGGGAACAAATTATATATATATGGTGAGAAAACCCAGTAGAACAGCCACTAATCCCAACAAATGCCAGCAACAAGTACCTTGAGATTAATATCAACTACAAAGAACAACTAATAACAAGCAAGGCGAGGGAATACAGAAGTAAAAAACAAACATAAACAAAGCAAGCAAAAAGAATAAGCAAAACAATCTCACAAAAAACATATAAAAAATCGATATAATCAACATTCAAGCAAACAACAACAAAAGGACAGAGAGAAAAACAATTTTTTGGATAGTGAAGACAGAGAAGATAGAGATGATTATGGACTTGGAGCAGGACATTGGAAATTAGATATATAAGTGCGGTGAAATTTTAACGGGGTAAAAAGAAAGAATAGGGAAAATTTAAAGTAGGAAAAGGGTCAGAGAAACAGGACAACTAAAGGGGAAATGTTAGAAAAAGAGTGATGGCATAAAGGTAGAGTCAAGATAGAATAAAATGATGCTAAAGAAAGATGAAAATAGAATATAAAACTCTAATCCCAAAGTAAAGTAAAGAGAAAATAAAATTATACTCTTTTGCCGAAACCGGTTTGGCTCAGTGGATAGTGTGTTGGTCTGCGGACTGAAAGGTCCCAGGTTCAATTCTAGTCAAGGGCATGTAACTTGGTTTCGGGCACGTCCCCAGCAGGGGGTGTGTAAGAGGCAGCTAATCGATGTCTCTCTCTCATTGATGTTTCTAACTCTCTGTCCCTCTTCCTTCCTCTCTGTGAAAAATCAATAAAATATATATTTTTTAAATTATACTTTTTTTTCAAAAAGGTAAAACAGTAGTAGTAATATTACTGATTGAAAATAAAAATGTTATAAATAAAAAGTTAAAATCAAGTGGAGAAAAAAGAAAAAAATTAGTTTCTTAAATAAAAGATGAAAAAATAAAAAATAATAAAAATAGAATGTGTAGTAGTGAAGGTCATTCATTTCCTCTATTGTTCTGTTTGGAACACCCTTTTCCTAGTTGGGACAGTATTGCACTTCCCTGCGTACCACTGGTGCTCAGTGTTGTAAGCCAGTCCTGGTTTTTAAGCTGGGAGTGTGTCTTAATCTCTTTATTCTTTTATTTGTGATTACACAAGAGTCAATTTGTGAGTCAGCCCTTGGGTGGCAGTATTTCTGTATTGACCTCCAAGACTATAGGTACTGTCTAGCCTGTGCTTATATCCTGCTTTCCCTGTGGCACTCACTACCACTTTGTGGGAGTGGGCTGCCCCAGAGCTGGTTCTCCAAAGGTCACTCCTTGCTCCAATCCCAAGATTCCAGAAAAACAACTTTCCCCTGCAGTCTCCCAGGGTGTCCCCAACTGGGTAATCCTATGTATTGGGCTTAGCAATCAGAAGCAAGGATCTGAAGAGGAAAGAGTGCAAGTCTGCACAGTCTCCCTTTCCTGCTCCTTTCCAAGCAGCTGGTATACTTTAATAACTTCCAGGCTGTCTTTCTGTGTCAGATCAAAATGGGTTGCTTTCTAGAGATCCCCTCTGTTAACAACTCTGAGGACCCCCTTACGCATTCATGGATCACGCCAGCCCCAACAGCCACGAATTTCTTTAGGTTCAGACTTCCCCCAGTCCTCCAGCTCCCACAGTGTACACATTTCTCTGTCCTGTGGGACCAGAGACCTCACCTTATACCAGGCAAAATCTGACCTTTCTGTGTGGAATGTAGAGCTCCTCTGAATCTGAGTGTTTGCGCCAATTGGGGACCAGTGTTTTGGGGCTTGCAGCTGTTCAGTGGGTGTCACAGTTGTAGATTTTCAGCCTTCAGTAAACATCCACTTTCCCTTTTAAGATGGCGGGGTCTCTGCGTCTGAGCTGGTGGTTCCGGGAGAAAAATCCAGCAGTCCCCCACCTTCTCCTGGAGTATAGCTGTCCCTTAACTCACCAACAAAAACTCCCCGTGTGACCCTCAGTTATTCTCTGTGTCTGCTAGGGACAAGGCTCTGGACACATCTATCTGTTTCGCCACCATTTTCCCCCCCTCTGATGTTTCTAACTCTCACTCTCCCTTTTTCTCTTAAATAAATGAATGAAACATTAAAAAAGAATTCTTTTGTTAGATTACTAGTTGGCTATTGTTTTTTATTCTATTTTGTTATCTGGTACTTCCTTTGTTATATGTTCTCATAGCCTTGCTCAAGTACACTATGGAGAGGTAGTAATTTATAAATGAAACAACTCTAAAGGTGTCAATATCATTTAAAATAATAGTAATATCTCAGACTTCAGTGTTGGTAATTAAAGTACCCATGTCTTATTTTTTATCATACACAGTTTTTTATATACAGGGTGGGGCAAAAACAGGTTTACAGTAGTGAGCATGCAACACAGAGTTTATTCTTGTATTGTCATTTATTAATTAATGTATTATCTTGTGGCTGGTGTGGCTCAGTTGGTTGAGCGTCATTTCATGCACCAGGACAGTGGTCAGCAAACTGCGGTTCGCGAGTGGCGGTTTGCCAACCCCTGCACCAGGAGATCGCTGGTTCCATTCCCAAGCAGGGCACATGCCCAGGTTGTGGGCTCGATCTGTGTAGGAGGCAGCCAATCAGTGTTTCTCCCTCTCCTTCTTCCTCTCTCTGGAATCAATAAAAACATATTTTAAAAATGATATTTAATTGATGTTTTATTTTCCATACAAACAATTGTAAACCTATGTTTGCCCCACCCCTAAGGTGATTGTTCTTTGCATTTACACTTTATTGCCACCACACTTCTATGTTAAGTTGTGTAACTGAATATGCTATAATTTAACACAGTGTAAACTTTTTACAGGATAAAATAATTTAATTTCTGTGTGTGTGTGTGTGTGTGTGTGTTGAATTTCTTGTTCAGATCACTGAAGATTTCATTGCTACATATCAGGCCAATTATGGCTTTTCTAATGATGGTGCATCTAGCTCTACTGCAAATGTACAAGATGTTAATACGAGGCCTGCAGAAGAACCTCCGCAAAGAAAGAACCCTGAACTGACTGATCCCAAAAAAAGAGGAGAAAAGAGGAAGGCTGAATCAGGCAAGTGGATTTAGCTTGTAAAACATGAGTGTGAAAAAAATATGTTTTTGGAGAATTATAATGGCACTGAAGGAATCATTGAGATGGGTATTTAAAAATTATTTGGGTTCATATGTTGGCTCTCACACTAACTTATGGGCATGGAATGGGTTGTTTCAATTCTATACCTCAGTTGCTTCCTTTGCAAAATAGAGCTGTTATTGGGGAATTATCAGAATTCTATTTGTAAGGTTATTTTTTACAGTTTTTGAGTTTAATTAAATTGAACTTAAGTCAGTTTTGCTTCAGCTTAGCCATGTATAACACAGTAGATTGGAGTCAGAAGCAACTTAATGAGAAGGTCTGAAGTCAGTGCCAGGATGATTTTTTTTTAAGGAAGCATCAGAATCATAGCAAAGATTTAGAAGCAGCCCAAGTGCCCTTTAGTAGGTGAGTGGATATAAAAGCTGTGGTACATTTACACAGTGAAATACTACTCGCTGTAAGAAAAAAATGAAGGAAATATTATCTTTTGAGACAGCATGGATGGACCTAGAGAGTATTATGCTGAGTAAAATAAGCCAGTTAGAGAAAGACAAGTACTATATGATTTTATTATATATGAAAGAAAATTAACTAACAAAGCAAAATAGAAACAGACTCATAGATACAGAGAACAGATTATAGCTACCAGAGTGGAGGGGGATTTGGGAGCTGGATATAAAGGGGATTAAGAAAAAAACCTGGCTAGTATGACTTAGTTGATTGAGTATTGTCCTTGCACAAAAATATCATTGGTTCAATTTCCAGTCAGGGCATGCCCAGATTGTGGGTTTGGTCCCTGTCACAGTGCATATGGGAGGCAACTGATTGTGTTTTCTGTCTCTCTAAAATCAATTTTAAAAAATTCCTCATAGACACAGAAAATAGGTGATTACCTGAGGGAAAGGGAGATGGGGAGACAGAGAAGAAGGTAAAAGAGATAATTGTTGACAGAAGGATACTTGAGTTTGGGTGGTGAACACACAATATATTATAGAGATGATGCATTATAGAATTGTACACCTGAAACGCATGTAATTTTATTAACCAACTAGCGGCCCAGAGCATGAAATTGGTGCACTGGGGGGTGGGGGCAGTTCCCCTCACCCCAGCCTGCACTCTCTCCATTCGGGAACCCCTTGGAGAATGTCTGACTGCAATCTGGAACCACTGGCTTCTAACCACTCACCTGCCTGCCTGCCTGATTGCCCCTAAGCACTCACCTGCCAACCTGCCTGATCGGCCCCAACCCCTCTGCCTGCCCTATCGCCCCTAAACATTCACCTGCCTTCCAGATCACCCCTAACCACTCCACCTGCCTGATTGCCCCTAACCTCTGCCTGCTTGCCTGATCGCCCCTAACTGCCTCTGCTTGCCTGCCTAATTGCCCCTAACCACCTCTGCCTGCCTGCCTGATCACCCCTAACTGCTCCCCTGCTGGCCTGGTTGCCCCCAATGGCCCTCCCCTGCCAGCCTGGTCACCCCCAACTGCCCTCCTCTCCTGACCAGTTCACCCCCAACTGCCTTTCCCTGCTGGCCTGATCATGCCACCTACTACTCTCCCCTGCCAGCCTGGTCTCACCCCCAACTACCCTCTCCTGCTGGCCTGATCATGCCCCAACTGCTCTCCCCTGCTAACCTAATCTCACCTTCAACTGCCCTCCCCTACCGGCCTTATCACCCCTAACTGCCTCTGCCTCGGCCCCCACCACCAGGGCTTTGTCCAGAAGGAAGTTGGATGTCCAGAAGATGGCCAGTCAACCCGGTCTAATTAGCATATGAACAGTTTATTAGTATAGATGTCACTTCAATACAATAAAATTAAAAAAAAATACAAATAGCTCTCTCTTTTTTTTTTTAGACAGTTCTAAAATTGATTATTTGTCAAAAGAGCCAAATAAATTGAAAGTTAAACAATAGTTTGAATATTTCTTGTTCTCAGGGTAAGAAAAAGTTCCGGGAAGTTTTGAGAGACTGCCACACTGCCAAGGTTTTATAATGTGACTTTTACTTTTTCTTGCATATGTTTTATTTATTCATTTTGATTTTTAGGGTGGTTTCATGTTGAAGAAGACAGAAATACAAATGTATATGTGTCTGGTATGTATACCTTTTTAAACAGGTTTAGAATAGAAAATATTTTATTTTTATGTTTTTCACAAAGTCATTTTTAGTTTTCAGTTTCTCTGAAGCCTGTTATTATTGTGTCATTTTTGTTCATTTGTTTGCATTAGTGAGGAATATGTTTGTTGTTTATTACAAAACTAATAAAAAGTAAGTGTATGTAACTTTTGCATGCATGTGTGCTTTAGGTTATCTGTGGCAGTTTGTCCCTTTAGATTTATTGAAAAAAGAAATTTCCTCAATTCTATGTATGTGAAATTTTTACACACATTTAGAAATTCAAAATTGTGCTCATCTAAGGTGTAGCTTTCTAATTAGTAGAATGCAAAATAACCTTCACCTTTATTTAGATGCATTTATAAATTTAAAAAATTTTCCTAATGTTGATAGGTTTGCCTCCAGACATTACACTGGATGAATTTATACAGCTCATGTCCAAGTTTGGCATTATTATGAGAGATCCTCAAACAGAAGAATTTAAGGTCAAGCTTTACAAAGATAACCAAGGAAATCTTAAAGGAGATGGGCTTTGCTGTTATTTGAAGGTTAGTTATGTGGTCAGATAAGTTTCTTTTCCATTTTTAAATCAGGAAACAGGACTATAATTTTATATTGATAATTAACAACATGGAGAACTATTCAAAACAGGACATGAAGAAGACTGAAATTTCAGATTGTGCCTGTGTGTAATTGGTAAGATTATTCACTAGTTTGTCAGGTTAAAGTATTATGTAAGTTATATAACCGAAGTGCTTTTGTCTTAAAAAGAATTCTCACTGCAGAGAGCTTTTTCAGAGTGTATGTATATAATCAATTTAGAACACATTTTCAAAATCCATAAGGAAAAGAAAGCCAGTAATATTTTATTTGCCTATTTGAACGAATTAGACCAAGGATTAGCAAACTCCAGCCCACTGCCTGATGTTGTTAATAAATTTTTTATTATTAAAATGGCTGAATTCATTCATTTATGCATTTATCTATGTCTACTTACATATTTGAACAGCAGAATCGAGTGGCTGCAGGACAAACCACATGGCCCACAAAGTCTAAAATATTTTTAACTGATTTTTTACAAAATAAGTTTTCTGACCCCTGAGTTGGATCATAAAGGAGAATGATAGCTTATGCTTACTACTTCAAAATATCTTTTTCATGAGAGAGTATGATGTTAACAGAAATTGGTAGAACTCTATTCATGGTGTCATAAATTGCACAGGGAAAACTCCATATTAAAGATATTCATCATTTCTAGAATACTTATCATCTTAGAAGCAGGTGCTACCCGTTATTGCAGGGTATAAAAGAAATGGGTACAGTGATGACATACACATATGTCATAAAACCTGGAAATAATTACAAAGTAAAATCAAAGTGATAAGACAACAGTACCAACACCATAGGTGTGTTGTGAGTATACAGCATATCAATGAATTTGGAAGGTGCTAGGATTAAGCTGACAGCTTGTTGGGAATACCTTATAATTTTAAAACTGGCATGCACCTTAGAAATCACACAGGTTCATTTGCCTTATTCTCTAATTGAGAAATC
The DNA here is from genome assembly GCA_011751065.1 of Lasiurus cinereus. Classification (NCBI taxonomy): domain Eukaryota; kingdom Metazoa; phylum Chordata; class Mammalia; order Chiroptera; family Vespertilionidae; genus Lasiurus; species Lasiurus cinereus. The sequence goes on along the minus strand of JAAGEH010000015.1, from coordinate 14,294,525 downwards.
AAGATGCCAAGAAACAAAACTACTTTAATAATGATAATTTATTGAGCAACTATATGCCAATCACTATCCTTTATGTGTATTCCATTTAATTTTGTCAAGAACTTATGATGAAGGCATTACTATTCCCATTTTACAAATGAAAAAAAAATGGGTTCAGGAATCTTGAATAACTTGACCAACTTCACATGGCTGGTTGGAGGTAGCTATATCTTGAATTCAGGTTTTCTGATATGCATTCTAGAGTTCTTTATCCAAAATGGGTAGTTATGCTTAAATTATTATTGCATATATAGTCATCATTCATCTAAAAAAAAACTTGTGAAGTTTTATTTCACTGTGTACCTTCTGACTGTCTTGTTTTCCCTTAATAAAGAGGGAATCTGTGGATCTTGCATTAAAACTTTTGGATGAAGATGAAATTAGAGGCTACAGATTACATGTCGAGGTGGCAAAGTTTCAACTGAAGGGAGAATATGATGCCTCTAAGAAGAAGAAGAAGTGCAAGGATTACAAGAAAAAACTGTCTCAGCAACAAAAGTTTGTGTTCTTTTCTTCTTTGAAAGATTTTTATAAGTATCCTAGAGTATGCTTTTGGTAATAGCCACCTACTTTTGTTCATATAGGACTTCATATAAATATACCTACAAATTATTTTTAAAGAACTTCTTTAGGTCATCTGGAACGCTCAGTAATCTGTACCACAGGATGATTTGTCAGTAGTGGTGTTTTTCATTTTCTGGGATGTTCATTTGTAATACAACAGGGACTTAAATGAGATAACAAAGCTATCTCTTCGGAAGTTGTTGAACATCAGATTAAACAAGATAGTTTAGGCTTATATATCAGAGTCATTAGTTCATTTTCAATGTGTATTGAAATCAGCTACACCAGGAGATAAATTTTTACATAGAGGTTTATATTAAAAATTTGAAATGATAGGTTTTATCATTCTATTTATAATATAGTAGGGGGCCAGTACACAAAATTCATGCACTGAGGGTATCCCTCAGCCCAGCCTGTACCCTCTCCAATCTGGAACCCCTCTCCAATCTGGGACCCCTCGGGGGATGTCCAACTGCTGGTTTAGGTCTGATCCCTCGATTGTCGGACATCCCTCTCACAGTCCGAGACTCCTGGCTCCCAACCACTTGCCTGCCTGCCAGCCAGCCTGATCACCCCCTAACCATACCCCTGCCAGCCTGATTGATGCCTGTCTTCTCCCTGACAGCTTGATTGCCCCCAACTGCCCTCCACTGAAGGCCCACTTGCCCCCAGCTGCCCTCCCCTGACAGCCCAGTCACCCCTAACTGCCCTCCCCTGCTGGCTCAGTCTCTCCCAACTGCCCTCCCCTGCTGGCCTGGTTGCCCCTAACTGCCATCCCCTGATTGCCCATAACTACCCTCCCCTGCCAGCCTTCTTGTAGCATCCATCTTTGACCACATGGGGGCAAGGGTGTGAGGGTTCATTTGTATATTACCTCTTTATTATATAGGATTACATATACTAGTAGTATATACATAGTGCTATCAAGTTTCTGTTAACCCATTTGTTTAATATGTGTTTTGAAATATGCTAGTTTTAAGAAATTGGCCAAAGTGATAAGTACCAAGAGTTCTGGTAACACACTGCTTAAACTATTGATAATACGATTATGAAAGCATTTAGGTGATGTCCTATAGTTTTTTACAGGAATAGTTAAAACAGATACCTACAATTTTTATAAATAGTAAAATTTAAAATTATAACAAAGAATGAGTAGTTTTACATATTTCATTGTGGTTTGTCATAAAGTGCCTAAAAATCAGTTCAATTTGAACCTATTTTTTGGCTTGAGTATATCTTCCTAGATAATCAAACATAGTGAATAATTAGCAATTTTTCAGGAATGTCATTGGAATATTTGTAATCAGACAGCAGTTCTGAAAAAAAAGGGTGGGACAAAAATAGGTTTCTAGTTATAGTGGTACCTCGAGATACGAGTTTAATTCGTTCCATAACCTTGAGGCGTGGGAAACTATGAGACGCTCAAGTCTCGGTAAACTGGTGGGTTGTGTGCAGCCGGCCAATCTGTGCGATGACTTTTTTTTTTTATATCAATGGTTTATTTGAAATAGTTTTAAAAGAATGCTGAGTTTTTCTTGCATCAAATGACTAAAAAAGGGGCAGGGGAAAAAAGGCATCTGTCAGTTTGAAAGTCACAGACAGTTTATCTTTCTATAATTAGATTAGGAGAAAAATGAAGAACCCACTGATAGCAGGAAGAAGCAAGGGTCTTCTAGGTTCAGTCATTTGATGAGATATTCAGTTACTGTGCATTTCCATTGTTTTTCCATAGCAGAACATATGGCAGAGACTTGGGAACACGCATGCCTGAAGCCAGGTTACTCTTATGTTCCATAACTATGTTGCTTGCAGGGCTGTTCTTGCCACAGTAGTTGGCTGTGCCCCAGACAAATGGGGTGCTGGTCTGTTCCCACAAATCTTTATCCCAGTCTTCATCACAAGGAGGGCACTGCCATGTGCTCTCAACCAGAGTCTCTTGTCCAAGGTTCCGGGTTTGGTTGACAATGTCTTGCTCAACTCTTGTCATCACAGCTTGAAATATGATGACTGATTTCGGTCCGAGGAACCTGATGGCGAGCATTGAAGGGACAAGTAGCCAATTTGTTTGCAACATCAGGATGATTCTTTCTGCACTTGATCAGATGATAAGGAAACCTGCAGGCTCTGATCTGGTGGTTTCTATCATAGGGACATGGTAACAGCTTTTCAGGGTCCAGGGAATCGATGTAAGGTTCTTCCATGTTGGAAATGAAGGAGCTGAATCCAAGTGCTGAGTCAAGACACCCTCTCCAAACAGCCGTCTCTGTGCGATGACTCTTATCTCAAATGTTGCTCGTATTTCAAAGCAAAAATCGCTCGCTTGATGGCTCATATCTCAAAAATCTCGTATGTTAGGGCACTCATATCTCGAGGTACCACTGTATAAGTATTCAAAACACAGAGTTTATTGTATTATTATTTATTAATTATTATATTTTCCATATGAACAACTGTAAACCTACTTTTACCCCACCCTGTATATTCTGGGGATTTTAGATATTGGGTCCATTTTTCACCTCTCTGTTATTGTTATTCCAGAAAGTTCTCTGAATAGAACTGTGACTAAAATATACATTGTTGTTCTGGAATCAAATAATCATCATTTTTAAATAATCAATAAAGGATTATTTCTACCTTATGGCATTAGGCAATTGGATTGGAGACCTGAGAGAAAGGATGGGTCAATTCGAATGCGCCATGAACGAGTTGTCATCATCAAAAATATGTTTCATCCTATGGATTTTGAGGTAGGGTACCATATTCTTACTGATTAAAATATTGATATGCCTTCTTTTAAGGGAGCCCAAGCTTGCCTCCCCCATCTTTCTCATGTCACATTCTCCACATTTATGTAGTCCTCAAGATAGGAAAACGTAGCCAAGAATCAGTCAAACTTTTCAGACTTTTCTTTAATTGATCATAGGTAAGACTATTTAATACCCTTACTGTGGCCCCAAATGGCAGCTACTTGGTATGAGAAATTATAAAAAATACAAACATTAAAATATTTATGGGAGCTGCAAGTAAGGGTTGATTTTGGTGGGTAGGACCAGTTTCACACTTGAAGTGGAAACTTCATTTTAGTACTAAAAGTTTTGTCTTAGAACTCCTTAAGTTAATGAAATAAAGCCCCTGATGTTTTAATATTGAAGGTTGTTTTTCAGGACCTGATTTTTACACAAGTCTTTGGTGGCTGTTAGGAGGACTTTATAATATTAATATCCAGGTAAAATTCCAGGAACAGAAAATAAAGGATGAGCTACTAGAGAGGTTTTTTTTTAAAATATTTTTTTATTGATTTCAGAGAGAAAGGGAGAGGTAGAGAGAGACAGAAACATTAATGATGGGAGAGAATCATCAATTGACTGCCTCCTGCATGTCCCCTACTGCGTATCAAGCCTGCAACCCGGGCACATGCCTTTGACCTGAATTGAACCAGGACCCTTCAGTCCGCAGGCTAATGCTCTATCTACTGAGCCAAATCAGCTAGGGCCTAGAGAGTTTTAAGGAATGTTAATTGCCATAAGGGTACCTTCATATTGCATTCTGCCCATGTTCTTATCTCTGTCTTTTGGCAGAGACCAATGGAATTATTTGTGGAAGAACAAGTCTTTACTATCTTCCTGGATTCTGAAATTAATGATAACTTACACAGAAGAGAAAACGTTCATAATGTAAAATTCCAGGTTTACGAATGATCTAGTTGTAACCAAAGCCCACTCTTACTCCTTTTGTGCATTTAAACAGAGTCAGAATGGAAATATCATTTTATTCCCCTTAGATACTAGGGCCTCAGACTGGTCTTTTAAGTTATATCCAGGTGAATCATGATATGATAGGGTTTCTATGCACCTATAGAATCTGTGTGTGTTTTGAGATTATTGGTAAGATACATGTGGTCTATTTAAGACCTTTTATGTCTCTTTTGACTGAAATTCTGAAGAATCTTGAAATATAGCAGAACTGCTTAGACTTGCAGTGATAATGAAGTATGTTTAAAAAGTACACATGTATACATGCACACTAAATGCTTTTTGAAATGTAGTCCTTGTCAGGTGGTGCTTTAAAAAGAATGCATAGATGGATCATGATATCTAGTCTACTAGGTACAAGTCAAGACTTGACTATAGTAAATCACATTTTACCCCCCTGGTAATAATTGATTTTTTTAAATTAGGAGACCTATTAGTATCTGACTTAAGGTCCTTGATTCACACACATTGCATACTCCTAACATTTGAATGTGAATATAAATACAAACCTAACTCAAAGTATCTGGAAGCTCTGCAAGTAAGGATTCTGTTGTGTAATTACATTTTTTTTTTTTGTTTCTGCTTCTGCCTCCTGCCTTGCTCATTGAGACACCTTATTTGAGTCTAGCTATCACCCTGGCCATATTTAGCTTTTCCTACCTTAACAAATATTCTTTCCTCCAAAAGCCACATTTATTCTACCTTGACTCCTAGAAATTCCCTCCAGTGGATATTTTTAAGGATAGAAGTTTCTTGCTTATAAATTTTTGATGGTTTAAAAAAACAACACCCTATTGGTTTAGTGTAAATTTTACTTTAGAGTTATAGAGCTTTTTATTATATCCTTTCTTTCCCTCATTGCATTTCATATTATTGGAAATAATTGTATCTCCTCTGCTTCAATGTGTGCTCTATGAGAGTCAGGACTCTTGTCTACCTTGTTTGTTTGCTATTAATATTCCCCGTGTTTAGAATTGTGTCTGGTACCACAATAGGCTCTCAATATATTAATAGGTCCTTGGTATTTATATGAAGAAAATATACAAGAATAATTGAATGAAATCCCTGTTAATCACAAGACTGAATCTTTTCATTCCGGAATGGATAAAACATTTACTCTTTAGCATCTTTGCACGTAAAGGAAAGTTTTCTTTTCATGTGCTTATGCCACCTGTCTGGCAGGGCAGTAGTAGACTTCAGAGTTCACAGGTAGAGAAAACCCTGGTACTGTCCTTATTTGCCCACCTGCCTTGTTCTGGTTTGTTCTGCTGAACTTAATGAGAGCCTGTCAGTCAGAGGGACTACAGACAATCTTGTTTTTTTGTTCAGTGTCTCTGTGGGCCTGAACCTCAAAGTATATAGGGTAGACATGTACAATATAGTAGAATCTAGGCTCATGTTTTGTTTTGTTTTTTAATTTTGTAGACTACAGATAAACATAAATAACTTAAAGCCTTTTTTATTTGTTGGTATGTCAAAGCAGGACATGTAATTATCAGAATTTGTATTTTTGCAGGATGATCCATTGGTGCTAAATGAGATCAGAGAAGATCTTCGAGTAGAGTGTTCAAAGTTTGGACAAATTAGGAAACTCCTTCTGTTTGATGTAAGTTCATGGCTTGGACAAATGATTTCTGAAACAGTCATTCTCCCAGTTAAAAGTTATTACCAGTTGTCAGTATGCCCTAAATTTTGCATTAATGTTTATATGGTAGGTCTTCCAACTAGTGGTAGGCATCTGTTAGCAATAATTAGATGAACATGGATTGTAAGTCAAGGCTTTGATATATTTGGTATGCTGTGATTATTTCCCTTTATCATCACTCTCGAGTAGTGAGTGGTTCTCAACCTAATGCCGTGATCCTTTAATACAGTTCCTCATGTTGTGGTGACCCCCAACCATAAAATTATTTTCGTTGCTACTTCATAACTGTAATTTTGCTACTGTTAATGAATCGTAATGTAAATATCTATATTTTCTGATGGTCTTAGGCGACCCTGCTAGCAACCCACAGGTTGAGAACCTGCTATAGAGCCTATGATTGATTCTCTTCTATATTTGGAGAAAAACAATCAAGGAAAATATTCTCTTATATGTTTCCCCTTCTCAGCCACTTTTTATTTCCAAAATTGACACATTTATAATAAAATAGTCGCTATTTATTTGACACATTTATAATAAAATAGTCACTATTTATTGATTATGTACTTCAAGCTACTTTACATGTCATCTCATTTAATCTTCAATCCTTTGAGGTAGGTAGGTGCTAGTATACCCATTTTACAGATGAGGATGCTGAAAGTTTAGAGATTGAGTACCTTTCCCAAAATCATTCAGCTGCTAAATGGCAGAGCCAGGATTGAATCCCAGGGCTATTCAACGTCAGAGTCCACATTTAACAACTATACTGTCTCGCCTGTCATAGACAATGTTATTAGCAGAAACATTTCTAAGGACATCATGCTTGGTTCTTGCTAGAAAAGATTAAGCTGAAGAGGCAGCCAGCTGTGTGTTACTGGCTGGGGTAAAGGGGAAGAAAGGCTTCATACATAGTATCTTTTACTCAGTTTATCAGAAAGGAAAAAAAAACTCCCATTTACCTAGTCAAATGTCTATATTTTATTTTGAATTTTCTCATTTGCTCTTCTGTTTTCTTCCTTATTTTTTCTAGAGACACCCAGATGGTGTAGCCTCTGTGTCCTTCAGGGAACCAGAGGAAGCTGATTATTGTATTCAAACTCTGGATGGACGGTGGTTTGGTGGTCGTCAAATCACTGCCCAAGTATGGGATGGAACTACAGATTATCAGGTAAATTCTGCAACTATCAAGGGAACATAATTTGTTACCAACAAACACTGAACTAGCAATCCTTCAGATAAGTTTTGGATTTGGTTTAATCTGTGTATTATAATAGTAGTTCATTCATTCATTCATTTTAAATCTTTACCTGAGGATATTTTTCCATTGATTTTTAGAGAGAGTGGAAGAGAGAGGAAAGACAGGAGTATCGATGTGAGAGAAACACATCTATTGGTTGTCTCATGCACAAGCCCTAACCAGGGGCCAGGCTGGGGAGGAGCCTGCAACCAAAGTATGTGCCCTTGACAGAAATCGAACCCAGAACCCTTTGGTCCTCAGGCTGATGCTCTGTCCACTGAGACAAACCGGCTAGGGCTAATAGTAGTACTTTTAAATATTGTTTTGTATTCAGAGCATGGAAAGAAAAATGTTCAACTTTTTACAAGTCTGAAATTTGAGGCTTGCTCAGAATAGTGATAAGAAAAGAACATATTAATCAAAATGTTCCTCTTCCTTTCTGTGTTGTAAAGGCAGAGTTAATATATTAATTTTTTAATTGATGAGACATTTCTGCAGTACTGTGGTGTTGTGAATTTATTTAAATGATCTTAAGGTCAACTCTCATAAATCAAGATGTAAAGTTTTGAAACTGAAAGGGAATTGCTTTGATTTCCTAAGAAGCAGTGCCTTATAAAATCAGGATACTTTCGTCAATATTAGTAATGCTTGGAGATGTTGTTACTTTTAGCCTAAAACTTATTTTAATGGCAATTTCCATTTATGCACAGGTGGAGGAGACCACAAGAGAAAGGGAGGAAAGGCTAAAAGGATGGGAGGCTTTCCTCGAGGCTCCCGAGGCCAATAAAGGTCTTCAGCGTTCAAATTCCATCTGTGCTTCAGAAAGGGCAGGGCCTTCTAGAGTAAGGCATTTTTCAGAGTGCCCTGGCACATCTAAAATGAATGATGAAGAAGCTGAAACTCAAATGGAATTTGAAGAAGCTGTAGATGAAAAGATTTTTGAAAAATCAGAAAATGAGGGAGAATTTGGAGAAGATACTGAAGAAAATGGCCTCAAAAAAGAGGCTGAGAAACACTACCCTCAGAAAGAATCTGAAGAACTCTGCCTTGAAAGAAAGTCTGAGGAAGGCTGCCCCCAAAAAGAATTTGAAGAGGGTGGTCCTAAAAATGAGTCCAAAGTGAATGGCCCCGGAAGAGAATCCAAAAAGAAGCTACTCAAAAGTGATTTTGAAGAGAATGGCCTTAAAAAGGAGTCTAAAGAAGATGGCCCCAACAAAGAGTCTGAAGAAGAGTCGGAAAGAGAAGCTGAAGAAGAGTACTCTGAACAGCTGTTTGAAGATGGCTCTGAAAAAGAATTTGAAGAAAATGGCCTCAGAAAAGAATTTGATGGGAATGGCTCTGATGATTTTAATGGAAGATTTCTCGAAAAAGAGTTAGAAGAAAATGACTCTGAAAGATCACAATTTGATGATGATAGCTCTGAAAAAGTTATTGATGAGGAAGGCTCTGAGAAAGAGTTTGATGATGAAGAGTCAGATGAAAACGGAGAAGATACTTATGAAAAAGTTTTTGATGATGAGTCTGATGGAAAAGAGGGCAAAGAAGATGTAGATGAAAAGATGTTTGAATATTCAGATGAAAAAGAAGGTGAAGTAGATGCAAAGGAGGATGAAGAAGGTGTAGATGAAAACATGTTCGAAGATGATGAAGATTCATCTGAGAAGTCTGATGATTCTGATGAGAAAGGGACTGTGTGTCGTATGGGGAATGTTCGGGAAGAAAAGGCCCTGTCCACATGCAGCAGCTTTATCCTCAGTAGTGATGATGATGATGATGATGATGATGATGATGATGATAATGATGATGATGATAATGATGATAATGATAATGATGATAATGATATTTAATCCCCTAAACTTGCTTTTGAGGGAAATTCCTCCATCTACATTTTGCCTATGCTCCAGGGTAATTACTACTAGTGTTAATAAACATTGCATAGTGATAGGTTGCCATCAGATTAATGCATTTACTTTTGCATTGTTACCTATACTTAATGATCTCAAATATATGTTAATTGGCTATTCAGTTAAAACGTCATAGTATAATATAAGTTAAACTGGTTACTTGTTCTTTGTCAGATTTGTTAAATGCATGCAGAATATTTTTTAAAATATTCTGATTGAAGTTTGTGATATTCAAAAATAAAAATAAGTTGTTAATATGCAGAAACTGAAATTTGACTTACATTAAATTGCATTTTAAGTTCTTGCTATTGTTTTATTCAGACAAGGTTTTAGTTGTTTAAGGATTTGAAAAATCCTATAGGAGTCTCCTTGCTTCCAGCTTATATTACCACTTAAGGCCCCCATTTCTCCTCTCTAAACCAGAACATGTTACTAAACTAATAATGTAAACAGCACTTTGGAGTTTTCCACTACCCAGTCTTAGCAAGTTACTTTTATTTGTTTTCCTTTCTACCCTCTTTTCATGAAAATTGACTCTCAGATGTGCAAGAGTGAACTTCCTGAGGTCCATCCACAGCTTTACTGAAAATATAGGGAAGGGTATTAGAATTCTGTTCTGTATTGTTTGGGCCCTTTAGAAGTTGATTGGAGTTGTGGAACCTCTCCCCAGAAAAGTGCATGCACTACACAACTTTTTGTATACAGTTTGGGAGGTTCATTGATCCCCTGGAGTTTAAGAATGTCATGATTTATACTTCAATTTTGTGTGTGTTTTTGTTCTAGTATGGTGCCTAGTACTGTGCTAAATTGTGTAGTCCCATTAAAATGTTGGGTCTTTCTTGCTTATGCTTTCCAAGTTAAGTATTGGTTAATTGACTTCTGATGTAGCATTACAAAGTTCTCATAAATTAGACGTGTTGAAATAAATTGTATTGATGTTTTTCCATTATACTGCCTATGAAGTGTAATCATTACCCTCTTCAGATGGAAAAGAATTTTTGTACTTAAAGCCAGCTTTCAGAGAAGATTTTAGTTGATGTCTGGGACTTAATAAGATCTGCAGGATTTTCACTGGGGATAAATCAGTAAAAGAGGTAAAGAGTTAAATCAAAAGTTTGCAAACCAAAATAAGATTCCCTTTAAAAATAAGCCAGAAGCACCAAAACACTATTAGAAAATTGGTTTTCTAAGTGAAAGGAAAATAAAGTTTTATCTTCCATGTACAATGGGTGGGACACATAACTACAACTTGTAAATGAGCTCTTGAAGACCATTAGAAAGGAGCTGTTTTCATCATGCTCTTTTCACATAGACACCTGGAAATGAAAATTTCAAACACCTGTAAATTGGTTAATAATTTATGAGGTATTATTGATAAATTAAGTGTCAAGAAGCACAGAGTCACCTGTTGTCTAAGTAATCAAGTTTTCTTTTTCCTGAAAATAAAGTTTATTGTGAGGCAACAATACATCTTCTGATCAAAAGAAAAGAAAAATAGAGGGTTGGATATTAACAATGTTCAACAACCCAGCGTTTTCTAAATATAAAGCTCCTTAAGAGTATATATAAACTATATAAATATCAAATAATGTATTCAGCCCTTACTGTGTGAACCAGAAGTGTCTTCAGGGATGCCTCTGAAAGGCTTTTATGCCCTGCTGAGTGTAAAAGTACCTTCATAGAAACAAACTTGAAACTTTATTTTAGAAGATAAAAATAATTGGACTTGCCAGTATTAATGAAATATTTTAAATCATTACTGCTTTATACAAAAGAATCTGATGGCAAAATTAGACTAATTTATTCCAAGGATTTCTGTTTTCCTTCTCAAGTAATGATAGGCCTTTACTCTTCCTGAAGTTGCCAAATCTGATCCATTTGGGCCACACTGCCTCTTCCTTTTTGGTGTGGAACCTATTTTCCTGATGTAAATTATCTGACATTTCTGAGGCTTAGAAAAGGGAGGATTTAGCTAATTTTCTGCATCTGCCTTTCTGAAATAACATGAATCTTATTTTCTTAAATTTCCTTATTGATTATAGTGTTATATGTGTCCTTATTCCCCCATTATCCCCCATGCCCTCACCCCAGTTTTCTGTGTCCATTAAGTAGACCAACCTTTTCAGTGTACTACCCAAAAGCACTCTTAAATTGAACAAACCATGGTTTAGAGAACAGTAGAAGGCTTATCCACTTGCCCTTTGTAAATATTTGTCCATACGTTGTTTTTTCCTTATTGAGCCTCTTTCAGATATAAACTATGCCTTTTTAGTGGTGGTTGTTTTCCAGACAGTCACTTCATTTAAAATCAGTTTGCTCAACCAGTATCGCCACCATCTGTCCAGTATCCAGATACCATTGATGACATGTACACATAAGGAACTGTCTGACATTGAAACTGGGACTCAAAGCTATTGGACATTGAAATTGAGACTCAATCATTTTTCTTTTGTTCTGGTAGGTTTATTTCTAACTTACAGGGGTAAGATGTTTTTAAAGACAAGAAACGGGGTGGAGGGGAGGAAGCAGATGCAGAGGCAAAGAAGCAATGAACGGACTGTCGTGCTACAGTGGGAAGGCAGGGAAAGTTGGGGAGGAGGAACCTCTAGGAGATCAACGGAAAGACTTGTATGCATGTGTGTGTAGGCATAGCTAGTGGAGACAGGGCAATGGGGGAAGGCGGGGGGTGGGAAATGGGTGAGGGCATGTACTGGGGGGTGGGGAGGGCAATAGGGGGAAAATAAAAGCTTTCAAAAAAATAAAAATAGAGAAAAATCAGTTTGCTCATATTTTCCTCTTATCACACGTCATTTACATGACTGGCTTTACATCTCTATATAAAATACTAACCTGATGTAAGAAAAAAGTTACTGCGTGAAAAAGATAAAGGGATTAAGAAGTACAAATTGTCCCTTGTCAAAACAGTCCCAGAGGCCCTGGCTGAGTAGTTCATGGTGTTAGGGTTTCAGCCCAATATGCCAAGGTTTCGGGTTTGATTCCCAGTTAGAGAGCACATACAAGAAGCAACCAATGAATGCATACATAAATGAAACAACAAATATATGTTTCTCTCTAAAAATCAACAAGTAAATTTAAAAACAGTCCAGGAGATGTACAGTATAGCATACGGAATATAGTCAATATTGTAATAACTATGGTGCCAGGTGGATATTGGAAACATTGGGAGGATCATGTTGTAAATTACATAAATGTCTAATCACTGTGTTGTATACCTGAAACTAATACAATTTTGCATGTCAAGTATAATTGAAAAAACAAAAATGAAGTATGAAACATTTTCCTAAATCACAAATTGATATTGCAAATAACCTGAAATTCTTGAACAATTATTACAAGAATAGATTGAGAAAAATACTTCATAAAGTTTATTTTTAGGTGTTCAGAGACCTACAGATAAGTTTTACTTTTCATTTGAAACGAATAGGATACTGATATAGTTTGTCAGCTGCATTATTCTCAAATAGAAAGCATAAGTAGGTTGGCTTGTGTTTATGGTTTAGTTGTCAGTAGACTTGACAGGCTGTGATATTAAAATGCACTGGCAGTCCCAGGCCAATTAAGAAAGCTAGGACAGCCACAGCAGCACAATGGTGGCTTTTGTGCTGCCAGGACTCTACTTTTTGTACTACTTCTGCTGAATGTTTCTGCTGAAATAACCATGATAATATTTGAAGATAAAGCTCTAAGAATAAGTATTTTTTAATTCGCCATTTCCAGCTTTCTCACAGAAATTATTTAAGTCTAATTTCTAGTGATAAACTTGCAATACCTTAATGTAAAAATTTCTAGACTCAACTGTATAACTTTAAAGTTTGAAATGTGATATCTTAGCCCTAGGCCAGTAGCTCAGATGATTAGATGATCATCCTAATACACCAATGTTATGGGTTCCATCCCTGTCAGGGCACATAGAAGATTCAACCAATGAATATATAAGTAAAATAACAAATCATTGTTTCTCTCTCTCATCTCTCTCTCATCACTATATAAAAAAAAGAAAAAGTGATATCTTAACCTCTTATTTTTGTAAAGGGGAGTTTTTCCTTTAAAAAATATTTTATTTGGAGATTAAGATGGCGACTGGTAAGAAGAAGGTAGGGAGGGGGAGAGTGTGAGAGTGAGGGAGTGATAGAGTGTGGAAGTATGTGGACGTGTGGTGTGTGTGTGTGTGTGTGTGTGTGTGTGTGTATGAGCTATAGATAGTTAGATCTTGCAGGTCTTCCAAGGGGCTACCAAACTGGGAAATCTTAGATGGCGAAATCCCACTGCCACCACAGACACTCCGGGGGCAGCCAGCGCAGGCATAGAGACCACGCCATCTTGAAAAACAGAACTGCTTGAGACTACGATCCTAGCCTCTGCACCACCCAATCTGGTCTCAGATGTAAAGTGGGACCCTACATCCATTAGGGACAAAGACCTGTCACCACAGCTGCTGACCCAGAGATATCAAGAATCCAGAAATCCTGGCTGCAGATTTCTGTGAGTCACAGAGCCCATCCCCCTCCCTGCAGAATCACTGCAGTGCCATAGGAACTACTAGACCTGCCCCTTGTGCAAGGCTGTGGTTTCTATGGGAATTAGCCTGGGCAGCTGCACGGACAATGGGAATCTGTTCCCCGCAATGCAATCAGGCAACCAAACCCCATGCAGTGCTACCTGACTTCAATTTTGGGCAAGCACACATGGAAATCTGTTTTTCACAGTGCAGGAATGGACCTCCTGCTGAGACAGTGCTACTGTGCAACCTGGACCCCCAAGCAGACCTGGGACCCTGATTCTCTGCACAAGAGGCAGCACTGAGCACCAGTGACTTGACTGTTTCTCATTGTGTGCACCTAGGATCCCTGATTCCCAGTGCATTCATACTAAGAGCCAGTTACTCCAATTCTTGGCACATGCATACACAGGGACCCTGATTATCCGAATGAGGCTGCACGAAGCAACAGAGACTCTTGGTGGGGGCACAGGGGGACTCTGAGTCCTGGCATGTGCTAGGGGGCTCGACACACACTAGTGGGGTCTCTTTCAGTGCTGCACAGGCGGGGTCCCTGATTCTAGGTATGCGCATGAGGCCACACTGAGCTCCAGTGACTCTCATCATGGGCAAGCGTGGCTCCCACAAACCCATGGCAGCAGCACGTCTTGGTGTAGAAGCTCTTCAGTGACACTTGGGTGGTGTGAAGCTCCCACTACTGCACACGGCCCAGGCCCACACAAATCAACCTTTGAATCTTTGGGTGACATAATGGGGAGACAATGAAACAATCCCCAGAGTAAAGAAACTGAGGAATTGCCAAGAAAGGAAATAAGTGAAACAGAGGCATGCAACATGAAAGAAAAATAATTCAGAGTAATGGTCATATAGTTCATACACTGGATGGACAAGAAAATCAACAACCTATGCAAAAATCAGGAAGAAATCAAAAGCGATATAGCTATAATCAAAAACACCATGGAAGGTTTCAATAGTAAACTGGAAGAAGCAGAGAATGGAATCAGTGAGTTAGAAGCTAACGTAGGTAAACAAGCCCATTCTGAACATCAACTAGAGAAAAAAAATTAAAAAGGAGGAGAAGAGCCTATGGTAACTTTGGGACAACACAAAACAAAGTAACATATGTATAATAGAGCTGCCAGAAGGACAAGAAGAACAGCAAGGATTAGCAAACCTATTTAAATAAATAATGACAGGAAACTTCCCTGATATGGGGAAGAAAAAAGTTACTCAAGTACAGAGAGTCCCAAGCAATATTAATTCCAAAAGACCCAAAACAAAACATGTTATAATTACACTGGCACATATTAATGACAAAGAGAGAATCTTAAAGGCTGCAAGAGAGACAGAGAGTTACCTACAAAGGATCCCCCATCAGATTATCAAATGGTTTCTCAACAGAAACACATCAAACTAGAAGGGAATGGAAGGAGGTATATAAAGTAATGAAAAGCAAAGGACTAAATCCAAGAATAGTCTATTCAGCAAGACTATCAATCAAAATTGAAGGGGAAATCAGGAGCTTCACAGAAAAAAAAAAAAGGCTAAGGCAGTTTATCCTTACCAAGCCAGCAATATAAGAAATGAGAAATGGAATGCTATAAAAAGAAGAAATATATGGGAGGAAGGAACATAGGCATAAAGTACAGAAATGACTACAAACAAGTACCTATCCTATTTAATAAAAGAGTAATATGCAAATTAAGCACTCCTCCGCTACACTCACAAGCCATGCCCACCAGTCAATCAGGAGTGAGTATGCAAATTAATACAACCAAGATGGCTGTGGCCACGGAGCAAACAGGAGGCTTGGGTTTCCCTGCCAATGGAGGAAGCCAAACTTTCCTCCATTTCCACACCCTGGCAGGTCCAGGGCTCCACTCAAGGCTACAAAGTTTCAATTATAGAAAATAAATAAATCTCAACAGAAATGGCTGTGGCCACGGAGCAAGCAGGAGGCTTGGCTCTGCTCAAGGCTACAAAGTTTCAATTATAGGAGATAAATAAATCCCAGATACTAGGGTCTCTGCTTGGGTTGCTGGGGGGCATGGCCAACCTGGAGACCACCATAGGCTTCTCACCCAGGCCACCCCATGCCCCAAGGGAACCCCCACCCTGATCCAGGACACCCTTCAGGGCAAACCAGATGGTCCCCACCTGTGCATCAGGCCTCTATCCTATCTAATAAAAGAGTAATATGCAAATTGAACATCACTCCAACATACAAGATGGCTGCCCCCATGTGGACACAAGTTGGCTGCCACAAGATGCCCAGCAGGGGAGGGCAGATGGGAGGGACCAGGCTGGCAGAAGAGGGAATTTGGGGGCAACCCAGTCCTGCAGGGAAGGCCAGTTGGGGGGGGGCAGACCTGCAGGGGAGGGCAGTTATGTATGACCAGGCCTGCAGGGGAGGGCAGTTAGGGGCAAACAGGCTGGCAGGGGAACAATTTGGCATCAATTAGACTGTCGGGGGAGTGGTTAGGGGTGATCAGGCTTGCAAGCAGAAGTGGTTAGGGACAATCAGGAAGGCAGGCAGGTGAGCAGTTGGGAGCCAGCAGTCCTGGATTGTGAGAGGGATGACCGACTGTCCATTTAGGCCCTGATCCTAAACAGGCAGTTGGACATCCCTCGAGGGGTCCCAGATTGGAGAAGGTGAAGGGTGGGCTGAGAGACACCGCCCCATACATGAATTTCATGCACCAGGTCTCTAGTCAATAATAACATTAAATGTAAATGGATTAAATGCTCCAATCAAAAGACATCAGATGAGTGAATGGATAAGAAAACATGACCCATATATATGCTGTCTACAAGAGACCCACTTCAGAACAAGGGACTTACAGAGACTAAAAGTGAAGGGATGGAAAAAGATCAGGCAAATGGAAATGAAATAAAGCTGGGGTAGCACACTTATATCTGACAAAATAGACCTCAAAGTAAAGACCATAACAAGAGACAATAGGAGAGAAACCAAGAGGGCTGCATAGGTGAACACCTAAACTGCTGCCTTGCACAGCAATTTCAAAACTACACCTAAAAGACAGAACAAGGGGAGAATCCACGATGACGGCATGAGTAAACACCTACACTGCTGCCTCGCAAAACAATTTCAAAACTATAACTGAAAGACAGAACGGACATCATCCAGAACCACAGGAAAGCTGGCTGAGTGGAAGTTCTACAGCTAGAAGGAAGGTGAGGGGCTCACGGAGACCCAGAGGAACTGCAAAAAGCTGAGGTATGGAGATGCGCACGAGGAGAGAGCAGGTGCCGGAATACCTGGCTGGTTTTCTCTGGCAGGAGGGAAATGGAGACTCTCAAAGGCAATGAACCCCACATCTTACAACACTAAACCCCAGATCCAGCCAAAACTCATACAGGGGGAGTTTGGACTGTGAAAAGGGAGAGGTGCACGGAAATTTAGGGGAGTCGCTAAAGATCAGAGGTCTGGTGGCGCGCACAGTACTACTCAGAGAATAGATTGCTGATTGTGCTGCTGGCTTTCGCGAGTGGGCGGGAGACAGAACCTCCCAACTGTGCCACTTCTGACTCCACTAAGCCCCTGTTTCGGGTGAAACCCTGGAGACCTAGACTCGTGTGGTCCTGGAGCGCAGGGGAGCTGAAAAGGCAGCAGCCTAGAGGCACTGTGTACTCATGCACAAAAGGACCGCTCCAGCGATTACCCAGTCACATGAGACTCAGGGGTCGTGGAGGGCGGGGACGAGTGGAAGGCAAGGCAGTCCCTTAAGCCCTGAGACTCCACCCATCCCAAGCTCAACAGAGAGGCTTCTGCGGTTTTGCAAGTCTGGTATCATAAGACTGAATCCAACACAGAAGTTCTCCTGGCATAGTGAAAATGCCGAGACAAGGGAAGGGATCACACACACAAAAAAAAGAAATGGAGGAAAAAAAATGACTGGATATAGAGTTCAAAACCACGCTTATAAGGTTTTTCAAGAATATGCTAGAAAAGTTGCATAAAGTTAGCGAGAGCCAAGAGGAGATGAAAAAGGACCAACTAGAGATGCAAAAGATCCAACTAGAGATGGAAAAGGTCCAACTACAGATGAAAAAGGACCAACTAAAAATTAAACATGCACTGACTGAAATAAAAAAATATTATACAGAGAACTAACAGCAGACTAGAGAAAGGCAAGAATCAAGTCAAAAAATTTGAAATATAAAGAAGCAGAAAACAGTCAACTGGAAAAGCAAGAAGAGAAAAGAATCCAAAGATGTGAAGATAATGTAAGGAGCCCCTGGACAGCTTCAAGTGTACCAACATCAGAATTCTGGGGGTGCCAGAAGAAGAGAGAGAGCAAGAGACTGAAAACCTATTTAAAGAAATAATGACTGAAAACTTCCCACATCTGGTAAAAGAAATAGACTTACAAGTCCAGGAAGCACACAGAACCCCATATAAAAGGAATCCAAAGAGGACCACACCAAGACACATCATAATTAAAATACCAAGAGCAAAAGACAAAGAGAGAATATTAAAAGCAGCAAGAGAAAAACAGTTCATTACCTACAAGGGAGCACCCATATGACTGTCAGCTGATTTCTCAACAGAAACGATGCAGGCCAGACGGGAGTGGCAAGAAATATTCAAAGTGATGAATAGCAAGAACCTACAACCAAGAATACTCTATCCAGCAAAGCTATCATTCAGAATTGAAGGGCAGATAAAGAGCTTCACAGATAAGAAAAAGCTAAAGGAGTTCATCAACTCCAAACCAGTATTATATGAAATGCTGAAAGGTACTCTTTTAGAAGAGGAAGAAGAAAA
Organism: Lasiurus cinereus; assembly: GCA_011751065.1. Lineage (NCBI taxonomy): Eukaryota > Metazoa > Chordata > Mammalia > Chiroptera > Vespertilionidae > Lasiurus > Lasiurus cinereus. The sequence goes on along the minus strand of JAAGEH010000015.1, from coordinate 14,276,079 downwards.
AGGTAAAAGATAAAAAATTATGAACAACAAATACATATCTATCAACAAGTGAATCTAAAAATTAAGTGAATTAAAAATTTGATCAACAGAATAAACTGGTGAATATAATAGAATCAGGAGCACAGAAAGGGAGTGGACTGATAATTCTCAGGGGGGAAGGGGTGAGGGGTGTACAGGGTGAGACTTTACAAAAATCATACACCTATGGATGACTTCAATGGGAGGGAGGTAAGGGCAGAGGGAAGGGTGGGAGCTGGGTGGAGGGGTGATATGGAGGGGAAAAAGAGAAACAAATGTAATAATCTGAATAATAAAAATTTAATTAAAAAAAAAGATAGAACGACATCATCCAGAACCACAGGAAAGCTGGCTGAGTGGAAATTCTACAACTAGAAGGAAAGAGAGGGACTCAATGAGACTCAGAGTAGCTGCAAAAAGCTGAGGTACGGAGACACGCATGTAGAGAGAGCAGGAGGCAGAGTGCCTGGCTGGCTTCCTCTGGCAGGAGGGAGACGGAGACTCCCAACTGCAATAAACCCCTTATCCTACTGCACTGAACCCCAGTTCCGGGGAAGACTCATATAGAGGGAGTCTGGACTGTCATAAAAAGGGAGGAGTGCACAGAAATTTAGAGGAGCTGCAAAAGGGCAGAGGTCTGGGAGCACGCACACCACTGTGAACGGAGAGGAAAGACTGCTGATTGTGCTGCTGGCTTTCTCTAGTAGGTGGGAGACAAAGCCTCCCAACTTTGCTGAACTCCACTTCTGATTGCACTGAACTCCAGTTTCAGGCGAGACCTTCGGGACTCAAACTCATATGGGAGTGTCACATTGATGATCTCATTGAATCCTCATACCAACTTACTGGTTAACTCTCACTGTGTCCATTTCAGAATTGAAGGGCAGATAAAGAGCTTCACAGATAAGAAAAAGCTAAAGGAGTTAATCAACACCAAACCAGTATTATATGAAATGCTGCAAGGTACTCTTTAAGATGAGGAAGAAGAAGAAAAAGGTAAAGATAAAAATTATGAACAACAAATACATATCTATCAACAAGTGAATCCAAAAATCAAGTGAATTAAAAATCTTATGAACAGAATAAACTGGTAAATATAATAGAATCAGGGGCATAGAAAGAGAGTGGACTGACAATTCTCAGGGAGAAATGGGTGAGGGGGGTGCAGGGAGAGACTGGACAAAAATCATACACCTATGGATGAGGACAATGTGGGAGGAGATAAGGGCAGAGGAAGGGGTGGGAGCCGGGTGAAGGGGAGCTATGGGGGTAAAAAAGAGAAACAAATGTAATAATCTGAACAATAAACATTTATTAAATAAAGCTATTGTTTCCTAAAAAAAGTAAAACAAAACAAGAGACAATAAAGCCGCTTCATAATTCTAAAGGATTCAATGGAACAAGAGGATATAACTCTGGCAAATATTGCTGTCCCCAATGCAGGAACACCCAAATGAATAAAACATTCTGGAAGATATCAGGGAGAGATTGACAGCAACACAATCATAGTAGGAGATTTTAATACCCTATTAACATCACTATATAAGTCCTCTAAACAAAAAATTAGCAAAGAAAAATCAATCCTAAATAACTCATTAGATCAGATGGACTTAATTGAGATCTTTAGAACATTCCACTCCAAAATGATAAAATATATATTCTTCTCAAGCACACATGGGACATTTTCAAAGATATACCACATATTGGGGCACAGGCAAAGTCTCTCCAAATTCAAGAGAATTGAAATCATATCAAGCATCTTCTCAGATCACAATGGCATAAAATGAGAAATCAACTACAATAAAAAATAAAAATAAACCAAACACTTGGAGGCTGAATAGCATGCTATTAAACAGCGATTGGGTTACCAAAGAGATTAAAGAAGAAATAAAACACATCCTGGAAACAAATGACAATGAAAACACAACAATCCAAAATCTTTGGGACACAGTGAAAGCAGTCCTGAGAGGGAAGTTCATAGCATTACAGGTCTACCTCAAAACAAACAAACAAACAAACAACAACAACAAATCCCAAGAAAAACTGGTAATAAACCATCTAACTCTGCAACTTGAAGAATTAGAAAGAAAACAAGTAAAGCCCAGCAGAAGGAAGGAAATAATAAAGATCAGAGTTGAAATAAATGACATAGAAACCAAAAAAAAAAAAAAAATACAAAAGATCAATGACACCAAGAACTGATTTTTTTTGAAGGGATAAACAAAATTGATGAATCTCTATCCAGGTTCACCAAGAATCAGAGAGGACCCAATTAAACAAAATCAGAAATGAAAGAGTTGAAATAACAGCAGTCCACAGAAATATGAAGAATCATAAAAAAATACTATGAGCAACTGTACTCCAACAAACTGCTCAATCTAGAAGAAATGGACATACTCCTAAAAAAAAATATGACCTTCCAAAACTTAACCAGGAGGAATAAAAAAATCTGAATAGGCCCATAACTATGGAGGAAATTGAAGCAGTCTTCAAAAACTTCTAACAAACAAAAGACCTGGACCAGACGGCTTCACAGGGGAGTTTGATAAAAAATTCAAAGAAGAAATAAAACCTATCTTTCTCAGCCTATTCCAAAATATTCAAGAGGAAGGAACACTTCCAAGTTCTTTCTATGAAGCCATCATTATCCTAATCCAAAAAAAAAAAAAAAAACAGATAAAGACAGTACAATGAAAGAGAATTACAGGCCAGGCCAATATCCATCATGAATATAGACTCCAAAATCCTCAACAAAATTCTAGCAAATCAAACTCAGCATTACATTAGAAAGAGCATACACCATTACCAAGTGGGATTTATTCCAGGAATGCAAGGATTGTACAACATATGCAAATCAATAAATATGATACAACACATAAACAAACTGAGAGATTAAAAAACATGTAATCATATCCATTGATGCAGAAAAAGCATTTGACAAAATCCAACACCCTTTCTTGATAAAAACTCTCAGCAAGGTGGGAATAGAGGAGCATACCTCAACATAATAAAAGCTATATATGACATACCCACAGCCAACATCATACTCACTGGGCACAAACTAAAACCATTTCTCCTAAGAACAGAAACAAGACAGGGATGCCCACTCTCACTACTCATGTGACATAGTACTGGAAGTACTAGCCATTGTTATCATACAAGAAGACTAAATAGAAGGCATCCGAATTGGAAAAGAAGCAAAACTGTCCTTATTCGCAGACAACATGATACTGTACATTGAAAACCCCAAGGACTCCATAAAAAAACTACTAGACTTAATATATGAATTCTGAAATGTAGCAGGACACAAAATTAACACCCAGAAGTCTGTGGCTTTTCTATACACCAATAATGAACTCACAGAAAGATAAATTAAAAAAGCAATCCCATTTACCATTGCAACAACAAAAAAATTAAAATACCTAGGAGTAAACTTAACCAAAGATACAAGGTACCTGTACTCAGAAAATTTCAGGATGCTAAAAAAAGAGATAGAGGAAGACATGAACAAATGGAAGAATATACTATGTTCATGGATTGGTAGAATCAACATCATTAAAATGTTCATACCACCCAAAGCAATCTATAAATTCAACACAATCCCCATTAAAATACCAACAGCACACTTCAAAGACCTAGAACAAATTTTCCAAAAATTCATCTGGAATATAAAAAGATTCCAAATAGCTACAGAAATCTTGAGAAAGAACAATAATGTTGGATGGATCACAGTACCAGATATTAAGCTATACTAAAGCCACTGTTCTCAAAACTGCCTGTTACTGGCATAAGAACAGACATTATAGGCTGGTGTAACAGAACAGAGAACATAGAAGTCAACACAAGCCATTATGCTCCATTAATATTTGACAAGAGCATACAATGGAGTCAAGACAGTCTCTTCAATAAATGGTGTTGGGGAAACCTGGACAGACACTTGCAAAAGAATGAAACTAGATCATCAAATTACACCATGCACAAAAATAAACTCAAAATGAATAAAGGAATTAAACATAAGATGTGAAACCATAAAAATCTTAGAAGCCATACCCAACAAAATAGCAGACATTTATCATAGTGATATCTTTACCGATACAGTTCCTAGGGCAATGGAAACTAAAGAGAAAAACAAACAAATGGGCATACATAAAAATAAAACTTCTGCACAGCAAAAGAAACCACAAAAAAAAACCAAACAAACAATAAGAAAGCCTACTGCATGGGAGAACACATTCACCAGTTATCTCTGATAAGCGTTTAATCTCCAACATTTACAAGGAACTCATACAACTTAACAAAAAGAAGATAAACAATCCAATCAAAAAATGAGCAAAGGACCTAACTAGACACTTTTTGAAAGGGGACATTCACAAATCCAAGAGACATATAAAAAACATACTCAAAGTCACTAATCATCTGAGAGATGCAAATCAAAACAACGACGTGATACCATCTCACACCTGTCAGAATGGCTATCATAACAAATCAACAAAGGACAAGTACTGGTGATGATGTACAGAAAAAGGAGCCCTTGTGTACTGCTGTTGGGAATGCAGACTGGTGCAGCCACTGTGGAAAACAGTAATCTTGAGAAAGAAGAACAATGTAATCTTGATCTCATTAAGAGTTTCCTCAAAAAATTAAAAATGGAGCTCCCATTTGACCCAGTGATCCCACTTCTAGAAATACGTATATCCCAAGAAGCTAGAAACACCAATCAGAAAGGATATATGCACCCCTATGTTCATAGTAGTGCAATTTACAATAGCTAAGATTTGGAAACAGCCTAAATGCCCATCAGCAGATGAATGGATTAGAAAACTGTGGTACATCTACACAATGGAATACTACACTGCTATAAAAAAGGGAGGAATTCCTACCATTTCAACAGCATGGATGGTTCTGGAGAGCATTATACTAAGTGAAATAAGCCAGTCAGTGAAAGATAAATACCACATGTTCTCACTCATTTATGGTTAACTAGAAGCCCAATGCACAAAATTCATGCATGGGGAGGAGGGGTATCCCTCAACCCAGCCTGCACCCTCTCAATCTGAGACATTTCCTCTCACAATCCATGACTGCTGGCTCCCAAATGCTCGCCTGCTTTCCTTCATGATTGCCCCTAACTGCTTCTGCCTGCCAACCTGATCACTCCCTAACCACTCCCCTGCCAACCTGATTGCCCATAACTGCCCTCCTCTGCTGGCCTGGTCACCCCTAACTGCCTTCCCTGCTGACCTGATTGCCCACAACTGCCCTCCCCTGCAGGCCTGGTCTTCCCCCCACAACTGTCCTACCCTACAGACCTGGTCTCCCCCAACTGCCCTCCCTTGCAGGCCTGGGTCCCCCCAACTGTCCTCCACTGCAGGCCTGGTCCTCCCCCCCAACTGCCCTACCCTACAGGACTGATCTCCCCCAGCTGCACTTGCCTGCAGGCCGGGACCCCCACACTATCCTCCACTGCAGGCCTGCCTCCCCAACTGCTCTCCATTGCAGGCATGTTCCCCCCCAAATGCTCTCCTCTGCAGGCCTGGGTCCCCCCAAACTTCCCTCCCTTGCTGGCCTGGTCTCCCCCAACTGCTCTCCTCTGCTGGCTTGATCACCCCCAACTCCCTTCCACTGCCAATCATCTTGTGGTGGCCATCATCTTGTGTACACATAGAGGCAGCCATCTTTGACCACATTGGGGTGGCCATCTTGTCTCTTGGAGTGATGATGGTCAATTTGCCTATCACTCTTTTATTAAATAGGATAAAGAACATTACAAACTGTTGAACAAAAATACACCATGGCAAAGAAGCATCCAACAAACTGTCAAACTACAGTGGGAAGGTAGGGGAGGGCTGGGGGGGGGGTATGAGATCAACCAAAGGACTTGTATGCATGCATATAAGATGCAAGACACTGGGGGCGGGGAGACAAGCGCCAGTGATGGGAGGGGAGGCCGAGAAAGATTAGGGGGAAAAAAGGAGACATATGTACCTTAAACAATAAAATTAAATTTAAAAATATTTTATTTTTGTTTATTTATGAATTTATATATTTATTTTTATCCTCACCTGAGGATATGTTTATTGATTTGAGAGAGAGTGAAAAGGAGAGAGGGAGAGAGAGAAAAAGAGAAACATTGGTGTGAGTGAGAAATATTGATCAGTTTCCCCCTGTATGAACCCAGAACTGATCAAACTAAAACCTAGGTAGTACTCTGACCTGGAATTAAACCTGCAACCTTTTGGTGCATTAGGACAATGCTCTAATCAACTGAGTCACCTGTCCAGGTATTTAATTTTTAATTTTTTTTATTGATTGATTGATTTTAGAGAGAGAAAGGGAGAGAGGGTGCAGGCTGGGCAGAGGGACACCCCTCCTCCCCATGCATGAATTTCGTGCATCGGGCTTCTAGTTAACCATCAATTTTTGTTTTTCCACCTATTTGTGCATTCATTGGTTGATTCTTATATGTGCCCTGACCAGGAATAGAACCAAAACCTTGGCAAATTGGAGCAACGCTCTAACCAACTGAGCTACCTCCCAGGACTTGTATTATCATTTGTTTGTTTGTTTGTTTGTATATCTATTTATTTGTTTTAGGTTTCTAGTGGGTTTTTTGTTTGTTTTGTCTCAAATATGTTTTTATTGATTTTTTTTTAGAGAGAAAGGGACAGGGAGAGAGAGAGAGAGGAACATCAAGCATTGATGCATCAATTGGCTGCCTCTTGAACTACTAGGAATTGAGCCTGAAACCCCTTAGGTGATTCTTAAGAAATTATAGATTGGGCTATTAAAATTTTGCCATTTAATGTTTTTCTATCACCGCTTGCTAAGAATATGTTGATTACCATATTGAGATACTGGTAGTGTTAGACTATTGATTTAGTATATTTTTACCCACTATGAAATCTTTTCAATGTAATTTTGTTCAGTTAATTAGAAAGTATATATTGAACTAGTGTATGTCCAAGAGTATGCTAGATGAGGTGGAGCAGTGACCATAAAGGCAGCGTTAGACATGGACCCTCCTCAAATAGCAGTTGTAATCTGTATTGAGACAAGGCAGCCTCAAAAATGTGGCATTGATTCAGTAATACCACTTCTATAGCCTAGAACAGTGCCTGGCACACAATAGAGGCTCAATAAATATTTGTTGAATGAATGCATTTATCCTTTGGATATACTGGCACACTCCCATTCATTCATTTGCAAAGGCATTAGCTTCACTACTACCTCGTCACCATTCTTTTTTGTTAAGTTGAAGATTCAATTGACTTTATTAAACAACATCCCATCTAGCAACTAAATGGGCATTCCTTCCTCATCACCATTCTTGATTATTTCAATATCAAAGTAAATAATCCTGTTTGTTCTCTACTCTTCCCATCTCAGTAGCCCAACTGTCCAAACCAAAAATTTAGGAATCATCTTGGATTTCTTTCCTTTATTTGTCACCTCCAAGCCCTGTTGGTTCTAACTCCAAAAACCCCCCAACTTTTAATACTTCTCCCCATGTCCACTCCCCCCACAGTACTACATGACAACCAAGGTGATTTAAAAAAAATTACTGCCTAAAATACCCTGATGGGTTTCCATTAAAACACTCCAGTTGCACTTAAAATAAAATCCAAACTTCTTTCTTACTGTGCCTTTTCACAAAGCTCTGAATGATCTTTCCCTGCCTGTCTATGCAGACTCATTGCAGAACTCTTTTAGTGCATCACTCTTCAGTCATACTGGCATTATCTTGGGTTCACATTCCTACCACAGGACCTTTGCACGTGACTCAGCCTGGGATGCTCTTTCCCCAGCTAAGCTGGATGGATCTCTCTCATTCTTCAGACTGCTTAAGTATCACCTTTCTTGGGAATTTTGACCACCCCACCTCCCTCCCTTGATGCTTAATGTTGAACCCTTTTGAGCAACAAATTGTCTTGTTTATTTACTTACTTGTCCCCAAATCCCATCCTTTCACCACTCTAGCAGCATGCAAGCTCTGTAACAGCCAGGGCATTCTCCTGTTCTCTACTGTCTCCCTAGTCACTGGAACAGTGACTGGCATATAATAAACTACCAAATATATTTTTTTCAGTTTTGAGAATAATCATAAAGAATGCATTGTAGTATGTGAGGAGCTCCATATTTTTTAGAAGAATGCTCAGAACTTCAAGTATGGCAATGGAGGAGGAGTAATAGTTATCTGTAACATAAAACCCATGAGATAAGATTTTGAAAGCACAGGACTTGCGGGTAGAGTTCATCTGTACTTGGGGCCATATTAAATTTGAGATGTATATATGACATCTATGGGGATCAGATAGACAATTTGAGATATGACTCTGAAACTCAGGGGTAAAGTTAGAGCTAGAAAGTTTTTTAAATTTGTTGACAGCATCTAGATGACATTTTAAAGCAGGGGACAGGGTGAGGAGTCCCCAGTGAGACAGATCAGTAAGCCAGGACGAGTGGAATAGGGAAACTGAGACAGATAGCTGAACAAACTGACAGAGCAATTTACAGCAGATAGAGAAGGTCACCTTTCTAGAAATAACATTTAAGCCTCAGTTGTATTCCAGCTCTTGATCCAGAAAAGCAGCAACACTGGGTGGGTGACATAGGACCAGTTGTAATGACTGACAACCTCCTGCCCTGACACTGACCAATCAGTGAAGACCAGGGCCCTGGAAGAGTACACCAAAAAATTGATTAATATCCGGTTAAAAAATTCCCTGAGGCCTCTCGTAAGATTCCTGCCTGTGAGAAAGGCATAAAGCCTCAAGACAAAGAATCCAGCTTGTGCTCTCTCTCTCTGAGGAGCAGTCCCCACCTTCCCTTCCCCTTCTCCTACCCCCACTTTCCCCCCATAGGCATCCATCTCCTAAATTCCAAGAGACCTCAGGAGACTTGCAACTTGGGGAGCAGTGGGCAGCTGCTGCTCTTTACAGGCTAGTCCCCTGAACCTGTTCCCAAGACTCTTTTTCTTTGACTTCTCGGAGTGCTAAGGCAGACCAACCTAGGCTTTTCTGTTGCTTCTTACTAAGCCCTCTCTTGTTTTATTGTGTCCTTAGCTTTAATAAATGTTCCCTCATAGTCACCTGGACTCGTGTTGTGAAAGTTTTCCTGAATGAAGTCAAGAACATACTCACTCAGGGCTGGGTCCTCTGTCCAGTAATACCAGGACACCCTGAAAGGACCAGGTCAACCCCTCAGGTATGGGAGCATTTGGTGGTGAGACAAAGGAAGAGGGAACAGAAAAAGAGATTGAGAATGAGTGGCCAGTGATATGGGAGGAAAAAGAGGAACTATAGGTTTCTGGAGGCCAAGAAAGGACAGTATTCCAGGAAGACAGAAGTGAACAGTTGTGCCCAAGGATGTTGGGAGCTAAAGATGAGCACAGAGAATTTACCATTGAATTTGGAAAATTGGAGGTGGTCAGTGATAGTTGATAAGAGCCATTTCAGCAAAATGCTCAAATTGGAGAGGGTGAGAAGAGAATGGGAGGCAAGAATGTGGAGACAACTACTATAGGTGATTATTTGGAGGATTTTTATAGAGGATGGGGCAAATTTTAGAGGAGAATATAAGGTTAAGGGAAAGATTGTTTTCTAGACTTATACTTATTCCTTCTCCAATGCTCTTCTTTTCTTTATGTCTGTCCGAGTTTCTAACTACTCTGTACCAGCATCTAAGCAGGGAGGGAAGAGCCTTGAGAAATACTGGTTAAGTTCACATTCCAGGAGCACAAGCTCACTGAAAGACTGAGACCTAATCACAGGACTTTAAAATGCGTTCCATCCATTCCAACTCACCACCACATTACTGAAGGCCTATGCATAGCAGTTCTTTTTATCTTCAACTCCTCTCCCCCTGTAACCTTCCCCAGGAAAACTTTGCTTTATTTAATTTCTACAGGCTCTACCCATCCAATAAAGAGAGATTTTTACTCTACTTCTCTATAGACTGACATGCTTCAGTTTGGTTTAGTTTTGTTTTTAAATTAAGTAAATACCAACAGTGTTATCAGTCTCTCTCAAGGTTTGCACAGATGAGCTGTGTTTATGCTAAAATTTCAGAGCTGACTTGCAGTTATCTTGTTATAAATCAGAAATTTGTTTTTTCAAATGCGAGTTTATTTTAAAGTATCTTTTAGTATTAAAAATGTTTTATAAAGTAGTGTTAATGCATCATAAATCCTGAATTGTAAGTCTCAATCCATTAGGCCAAATTGCCCTCCAGAAATATTGAACTCTCATTGCCACTCACCGTGTGTAAAAGTGTTTGTTTTCCATATCGTTATTAATAGTTATTGATCTTTAAAATTTTTGCCAATATTATCATTGAAATAATTTAAAAAAAGAAAATGGTATCCTATCTCAATTTGTATTTCCTCAATAACTAAATAAGTTAAGCAGCTCTTCAAATGCTTACTATTTGTACTTATTTAGCTTGCATTTGGTTATTCATAGACTTTATCAAGTTTTCTATTGGCTTGTTTGTCTTTTAATGATTTGTGAAAGTTCTTTTTGTATTATAAGTAGTAACCATTTGTTATAGATACTGCAAGAAATTGCTTTCAACCTGTCCTTATCCCTGAAACTTTATGTTGGTTTTAGGCACACATGTTCACTGTGTGTCAATTGGCAAAACACTCTATGACTCCTGAGTTTTGTGTCATGCTTAGAAAGACCTTCCCTAGCTCAATATTATACTTATTGTAATCTATTTCTCATTTATGTGTTCCTATCTATTCTTTTTGTAGTTTAAAGTTTAACTTGTATGTTTATATTTAAGCCTTATAGTTTTTACCATTGCATAAAACATGAGGAACAAATTGGAGTGGGGGAATTAAGACTCAGTTTTAGACCTATTATATGTGAGATGCCTAAAGGTAGAGGAGAGGTCAGGGCTAGAGATGTGAATCTCTTAGTCTTAGTAACATAGAAGATATGTAGAATCCCTCTGGGGCTGAAATCATCAAAGGAGAGATTATAGAATCAAAGGAGAGAGCTTAGAACTAGTCACTCCTTGAGGCAATCCAGTATTTCGAAATTGAGCAAAGATTAGAAAGAAGCCAATGAAGTTAGGAAAAAAACAGGAGAGAGTGGTGCCATGAAAGAAGCCAAGAGAATGTACGAAGAATAAAAGGAGTTATCAATCCTGCTAAATGCCTCTAAGAAGTTGAACAGGATAAGCACATAGAGATGTCATTGGGTTTAGTAACATTGATGGGATTGGTGATTTTGACAAGATCAATACATTGGAGTGATAAAAATGGAAACCCCACTGAAGTAGGTTTAGGATCACAAGAAAAGGTGAGAAGTTCAAATGGTGACCAACCATGGACAACAAGTTCAGAAAAGTGTTGCTGGGAAGGGGAACAGAGGAAAGAAAATGAAGGTGTTTAGGTTATTAAAAATGAGAAATACATAGGTATATTTGAATGATGATAGAAATGATTCAGTAGAGATGGAGAAATTGAAGTGAGAGAGAAATGAGATAACAGAGTTAAGATAGAACTTGATTTGTTTCTAAAGAAGTAGCCAATTTTCTCAATACCATCAGTTGATTAATCCATCTGTTCTCTACCAATTTGAAATCTTTAAAAATATGAAATCCTATTTGTACTTTATAGTCTGTTCCATTAATTTTCCATGACTTGGGCAGTTTTCAAATGATGTCCATTGCTATTTATCTTTATTAATTTCAGCAATTGTTTTCAATTTATAATAACTGTTTTATTATGATTATTTCTTTTTCATAGTGGACTAATTTTGTTCTATGGATGCAATATTCTATTGGACATCTCTCAAGATACTAGGTATAAATTTTTAAAAATTTGCATACTAACTTTTCCCTGAGAAATCAGTTGTTTTGCTTGTTCATCCTAGTGTTTTTCTTTCATGTTATTGGTTTCTCTTAAATGTCTGATGATTGCACATTCATATGAAGGATTATATTGCTACATTTTGGTGACTGATTTGGAGTCCTCAGCCATTGTGAAGGTTACTATTAATCTGAGAGGCTTTTCTTCTGAATGCGATAGAGCTGTGTAGGTGTATGGCTAGGGGTGTACCAATAGGAGGATTCCCATTTATGAAGCATGGATAGGGAACAGGTTAAGTCAGAGATTAGGAAAATGTCTTATTAGATATATAGTTCTTTAGAGGATTGAACTACTATGCCAAGATGCCTTTTGTGTCCATATCCTTATGGTGGTCCCCAAATTATCTGGGCTCTCCCAGCTTCTCTATCCAATGAGAAGGTCCACACCAGGCTCTGTCTCTGTGCACAAGAAGTACTTTAGTGAGAAAGAGGTTCTCACTGTGTACAGAGTTGGAGAGTGGCCCAGTTGCTTTGGCAGATCTTTAACTAACTTCTCTCTGCTGTTTGCTCCATGACTCACTCTAGCTACTAGCTAGCCCCTACTAATTCTGAGTTATTTCTGGGGCTTTATTTGGAAGACTTATAATCATTTCTCCAATATTTTTCTCTTACTCTTGTGTTAGCAGAGTGTAGATTCCACATTATAACTTGCATAAATTTCTTACTGTTGCTGAAAGATTATGTAACAGTGGTTTACCATACAGACTCCAGAATCAGACTGCCTGGGTTGGACAAGCTCTTAACTTCATTGTAGCTCTGTTTACTAATTTTTAAACTTTGATAATAATAGTACCTATTTTGTAGAGTTATTTATGTAGTTTATTACATGTGAGCTATTTAGTGCACTATCTGCCCCATTGAAAGCACTGAATAACTATCAGTAATTTTGTTTCTCTGGTCTGGATATCTTTTCTGGCTTTGTAGCATTGTTATGGATTTTTCTTATTATTTTTATATTTCTTCAGGCATTTTAGTGGGACTTTATTTTTTTAATATATTTTTATTGATTTCAGAGAGGAAGAGAGAGCGAAAGATAGAAACATCAATGATGAAATAGAATCACTGATCAGCTGCCTCTGACACTTCCTACTTGAGATTGAGCCTGCAACCTGAGCATGTGCCATTGGAATCGAATCGGAGACCCTTTAGTCCCCAGACTGACACTCAATCCACTGAGCCAGACCAGGTAAGACTAGTGGGATTTTAAAAGGAAGATGAGATTAAACACACTGGCTCAGTTCATCACCTTAAACTTAAAGTGCACACTTGTATTTGAAAATAATAAAAATGAACATTCTAGGTTGTTAATTTTCTGCCATTTTGAATTTCACATTCTTTTGATTTGCTTAGAGTGGCACAGATATAAGAAACCTAAGAGATCATCTAATAGAACACTCTCACTTTAAAACTGAGCAAAGCAATGAGAAAAAACTTCCCTAAGGTAACAAATCTTTCTATCTTATACAAGATCTCTTGCTTCCTAATCCAATTCTCCTACCACTAAAAATAAGTAAATAAATATCTTCTATAGGTGCCAAGGTTATACATTTCATATGTCTGTGCCCATCCCATGCTCATTTTCTCCTCCTATTTAAAGCCAATCCTTCTACCTGTACATTGATCCCATCCTCTTCTACTTTCTCCAGAATTTTATATTATTAATAATTCTTTCTTTTGTAATATATTCAACCTCTTGTTTTAACTGGATTATTTCCATTAGCCTTTAATCATGTCAAAATCTATTACTTTAAGAAAAAGGATAATGACAACTTGAGGGTGGGTGGGTAGGGGCTGAGAAGAGGGAGGTAAAGGGGGGTAAAATGAATGTATCTATAATACTACCAAAAATTTAAAAAAATGTATATTAAAAAAAGAAAAAGGAAGAGCAAACTCATTTGGCCCTTTATACTCCCTCTACCAGATTTTGCTCTATCTTTTCACGGTCTGTCACCTCAGCAAATATTTCTCACTAAGGTCACTTAGGACTTCCATACTAAATCCAACAGAAATTTTTCAAGCATCAGACTATCCCACTTCTCAACAGCATCTGACCTGTGTGACCAGCTCCACCATCTTGAAACATGTTCTTCTTTGGGCATTAGTGTACAAACATTCTCCTGATTTTATCCTACCTCTTTGCCGGCCCCCCCCCCCCCCGCTTTTTTTTCTCAGTAATGTTTGCTGGCTCATCAATTCCACCTAGCCAGTGAATGCTGTGGTTACACAAAGCTTGGTATTAGTTCTTTATGTCTCACTCTCTACTCTCCCTGGATGAGTTAGAGCACAAGGTTTCAATAACTATCTGTGTACCATCAGCCCCCAGATTAATATCTCCACTCAGATCTCTCTCCCCACTGAAAAATGTCATCTTTCTTTTTTTTTAAACCTCAACCAAGGTAATTTTTCCATTGATTTTTAGAGAGAGTAGAAGAAAGAGGGAAAGACAGAGAGAAATATAGATGTGAGAGAAACACACTAATTGGTTGCCTACTGTATGAGCCAAGACCAGAGCCTAGGCCAGGCTTGGGAGAGCCTGCAACTGAAGTTTGTGTCCTTGACTGGAATTGAACCTGGGACCTTTCAGTCCACAGGCCAACACTCTATCCACTGAACCAAACCGGCTAGGGCTCATCTATTCTTAGATGGCTCAAAGACTCCTCAAAATCAACATGTCCAAACAGAAATCTTTATTTTCTTTTCTGAAGATGACAACATTAAATGTTTCGTAGCTCAGTGAAAGTCACACTCATAAATCAGGTTATACAACCCCCAAACCTAGGACTAATCCTTGATATTCCTCATTTCTTATATCATTCCATATCAAATCTATTATTTTATTTTATTTTTTTAAAATATATTTTATTGATTTTTTACAGAGAGGAAGGAAGAGAGATAGAGAGTTAGAAACATCAATGAGAGAGAGACATCGATCAGCCACCTCCTGCACACCCCCCACTGGGGATGTGCTCGCAACCAGGATACATGCCCTTGACCAGAATTGAACCTGGGACCTTTCAGTCACAGGCCGACGCTCTATCCACTGAGCCAAACCAGTTTCCGCTATTTTATTTTCTTATTACATCTTAAATCCATCCACTTCCCTCTACTTCTACCTCCTTCCTCCAATCTCTACATGCTGCTGTCATCATCTCTCCACTAAGTAAATACCCCTCTAACTGGTCTATTCAGATCTAACTGGTGCTCTCTCAATCCTTGGTCTATACTGCAGCCAGATTGATGTTGTCAAAATTCACATCTGATTATGTCATTTCCCTCACCCTCCCCTTCCCAAACTCCTCC
The DNA here is from genome assembly GCA_011751065.1 of Lasiurus cinereus. Taxonomy (NCBI): domain Eukaryota; kingdom Metazoa; phylum Chordata; class Mammalia; order Chiroptera; family Vespertilionidae; genus Lasiurus; species Lasiurus cinereus. The sequence goes on along the minus strand of JAAGEH010000015.1, from coordinate 14,260,884 downwards.
ACACATATCTCTAAAACACGGTAAAATCTTTTTGTTCTTTTTAGGAAAAAGACAAAATTCCTTCATATGGCCTGCAAAGCCCTGTTTTCTCTGGCCTCTGCCTTCTTCTTCAGCTTATCTTGTACCATAATCCCTCCCATGCACATGGCTTCATTTTTCCTGTTTGAGCATAATTATCAGACACCTCCTACCACAGGGCTTTTGCACAGGTGATTTCCTCAGCTGTCCACTCATGTCTTCCTTATTTTCTTGATTAACTCCTTCTAGGCCTCTCAGATATCAGCCCAAGCATTAGTTCCATAGGGAAGACTTTGGATGAAGTCAAGTAACCTTATTACAATTCTAGTACCAGATATTGATTTATTACCATTGCAGTTGTACATTTGTATATATACTTCAGTAAATTTTTCTCTTCACCACTACTCATTCATTCACTCAACAAATATTTACTAAACCCCTTACTATATTACAGGCATTATTTTATTATTTATTATTATTTTTTTATATTTTATTGATTTTTTGCAGAGGAAGGGAGAGGGATAGAGAGTTAGAAACATCTATGAGAGAGAAACATCGATCAGTTGCCTCCTGCATGCCCACCACTGGGAATATGCCCGCAACCAAGGTACATACATGCCCCTGACTGGAATCAAACTTGGGACTCTTCATCTGCAGGCTGACGCTCTATCCGCTGAGCCAAACAGGTTTCAGCCAGGCATTATTTTAGAAAGGTTGAGAAACTATAAAAAATAAGCAATATGACATCAAGAGGTGAAAAGTGCTATGAAGAAGTAAAAAGATTTGAATGAAGTGAGAGAGCAAGTCCTGAGGATCTGGGATGGTGGTGGTGAGGATTTCGGGGGAGAGAAAATAGGGTAAAGACAAGAGGGAATTTAACCTGTTTGAGGAATAGCCAGGAATTTAGTGGGGCTGGAGTGGAGCAAAGGGGAGAGTGGTAAGAGATTAGGACAGAGAGTGATGGGCCAGGTCATGCAGGGCAGTGTAGCTATGAGATAGGGAGAGATGTTATTGAAAGCTTTTAAACAAGGAGTGCCTGAAGTCAAATGCTCTACCTCTGAGCTATCTATACTAATAAAAGGGTAATATGCTAAATAGACCAGGAGACCTTTTGGACAAAGCCATGGTGGCAGGGCCGAGGCAATTAGGGGTGATCAGGCCAAGAGGGGAGGGTAGTTGGGGGTGAGCAGGTCAGCAGAGTGGTTAGGGGCAATCAAGCAGGCAGGCAGGTGAACAGTTAGGATCCAGTGGTCCCGGATTGTGAGAAGGATGTTGGACATCCCCTGAGGGTCCCAGATTGGAATGTGTGCAGGCTGAGTTGAGGGACACCCTCCTTCCATGTATAAATTTCGTGCACCTGGCCACTAGTATTTAATAATATTGCATTGTATATTTGAAAGTTGAGAGTAGATCTTAAAAATTCTTCTCATCACAAGAAAAAAATTGTAACTACGTATGGTGACAGACGTTGACTTACTGTGCTAATCATTTTGCAATATATACAAATACTGAATGATTATGGTAAACCTGGAACTAATATAATGTTATATGTCAATTTTATCTCAATTTTAAAACATCTATCTCAAAGGGGAAAAACAACGAGTGATTGACATAATTCTATGCATATTCTAAAATGATCTTTGTGACTGCTCTGAGGTGAATGGATTGGAGAAAGCTAACGGTGGCAGTAAATCTAGCTGAGGCTGTGGCAGTGGTCCTAGGGAGAAATAACGGGGACTTGGACTAGGGTAAGCATGGTGAGAAAGCACAGATTGGAGTGCATTTTGAAGGTAGAACTTTCAGGATTTTGATGTGTTTCTCTAAACCCACCAGTGGGTTTAGAAAAGTCAAAAGGCTTAACCTGGTCCATGAGTCCCTATATGATCTGCCCTCTTGCCACCCGCCGCCCCCTTAGCTCCCTCCTCTCCAGCAACATTGGCCTTCTCACTCTTTAGTGAAGAGACCAAGCATGACCCCACCTTTTGCATTTGATGTTCCCTCAAATATCAGAAAGCAGGTATCAACCTGCTTTCCTGCCCCCTCCTTTCAAAGTTCTACTCAAATTTCTTATCAGAAAGTCCTTGACTACTCTATATAAATTATCACCTCACCCCTACATTCTGAATTTTCCTAATTTCTCTTTGTAACACTTATTGCCACCCCACATATATCATTTAATATACATACATATATGTACATACAAACATGTCACATGTCTGTATTTATTCCATGAAGGCAGAGATGTGGTCTGTTTTTTCACTCTAGAACAGAACTCCCCAAATAGTGCCTGCCACACAGGTATTTAATAAATATTTGTTACATTAATATTGTAGAAACAGAAAATGAGAAGAGCAAAGAGTGGCTTCAGGGTTTGGAGCCTGAATTATGGTGCCATTTCCTGAAGTAATATTAAAGATTTTTCAAAATGAGGATTGGGACCCCCTGCTCCAAACATCCAGCTGGAGTCCCTGAACTGCTTCATCTATTGCAGGTTCAACAATGTCCTCACTTCCTCTCGGACACACTGAAACCTGTGACAAATCTAGAATTCTGGGCGTCTGAGCTCTTCTCTTAGCAGAGGGAAAGAGGGAGAAAATAGTGATAAATTAAAGGGACTCTCTCAATTCCTGAGTCTCAAAATGACATCAGTTTGATCCAAGCCCCACAACTGATGCTTCAGACGTTATTGACTCTGTGTGTGGTTTCCTGGCAAACAATTGGCTGCCTACTTTAAGAGACAATATCGCTAAGTGCTTTTTTTTTTAATGCAAAAGAAAGAAATAAAAAAGAGCTACCTATTTTCCTCATTCCTGCAGGTGCCCAACCAGATTGACTTGTTGGAGTGCATTTTCTGCATTCTTAATAGATAGCTAGCAGGAAATGCCTTTTATAGTCCCACTAGAGTGGCAGAGAGCAGCAAGGGGAGGGCACAAAATCCCCAGCCCCTGCTTCCGCAAGCACTGAGTTGCTATAAAGGGGGCCAGGCATCAAAACGCACCTTTGACCAGCCATATTGCGGCATTTGCATCTTGCTCTGGCTCAGCTGATGGTCAGGAATTAAGGTAGGAGAAGCTGGGGACTTTTTTTTTTTTTTGTAGAAGAGGGATGGAAATTCAAATGGAGAGGAATGGAGCGCAGGGGTAAAGGGGTAGGGAGCCGTGAGCATCATATGCGTTGCTCAACGAGATACAATCTAGCCCCTTTGGGGCTTTTATTCCAAGTGATCCTTGTGACAGTCTCTGACTCCTCACCTCACCACCCCGGTGCTGGGTACTGGTTTGTAGAAGGGTGGTAAGTGTGTCTGTGCATGCAGACTGTGGTAGAGTTGAGGCCAAATAGCTGGTATGGTATTACATGTTAAAATATTTGTGCAGAGGATTGGACAATATTTTTGAGGTCTATTTGAACACTATATTTTGTGCACTGGCGAAATTGTAAGTTCGGTGTACTTTTGTAACTTTGCTGTTCTCACTACACAGCTAGCAAAGTTTGGCCTGGGGGTTTTATTTGCAAGCGGATTTTTACTACACGCCAGGTACTTATACAGAAACATCTTCTCTAAGAAAGCCCCATCCTTTCTCCTGCTTCACTGATATCCCTTCAGTTCCCGCTTTGCAGCATCCATTTCTAAGCAAGACCCATCCTGACTAATTCACTCATTGATAGAGACCCCTCACAGAAGGCTCATTGGAGGACGGAACTGCTCAAGTTTCTCCAAAGGTGCAGTAAGATGCAGTTCTTCAAAAGATTGAGTCACTTAGCAGTTATCTGAATTTCAACATCTCTCTAATGCAGATCCTGTCCTTTGAGATCCAAGTGCAGCCCAGAGAACTGTTTGTGAGCTGGATAGAGAAAAGTCACTCATGGCATTTCTTTGAAAGCATGTCAGTGTTTGGGAAGAAACAGAGGGACAGAGGGTGTACTTGTGGTTTACTTAGGATCCCCAGTTCTAGGGTCTGAGCCCTTCAAGATGATGAGGCTGAAATGTTGCCTCTGACTTTATCTCTATCCGTTCCTCCCTGTGGCCAGGTAGCCTGTATTCTCTTCCCAAGAAGAGTACATGCTTTAGGGCCCTGAGGTCCCACAGGTCCAGCCAGCAGTTTCTCTTGTGGCTTCAGGGAGACTTGGCAAAGATAGAAAGCAAGCTGTATCAAGCCTTAGCCTGGAGTAGTGGCCACAGGCAGTTCGGAGATTAGCAGTTTTACAAAGGTGCTAAGCGGCTCTTGGAGAGAGAGGCTTCAAAAAGAAGCCCTGAGGGCGTGTATGAATGTTCTACCTGCATTCTGTAAAAGAAACCAGATGGCTGGGTTAATTAAGGTCCTAGCTCAAGGTCCTCTAAAAATTAGAGGCCATGTCCTCACATTTGGTAGATGGGGAGACTGAGGTCCACAGAGAGAAAAGGACTGTTGGTTTCACCAGGTAGACACTAAATGACAATGGAAAAAGGACAGACATTGAAGCTAGAGTGAACTGGGTTTAAATCCCAGCTCTGCCACCACCTAGCTATGTGGCTGGGGCAGTTTATTCACATTCTCTAAGCCCCTATTTGCTCATCTATAAAATGGGGATAATGATACCAACTATGTGGGTTATAAAGATTGGAGAAAATATGTTATGTTTCTGTCACAAAGTAGGTATTCTGTAAACTGTAGCTTTAGAAAAAAGTCTCCACATTTATTATTACTTTATAATTCATAACACGTTTGCTTTACTTTATTTTTTGAAATATATTTGACATTATATTATATGACTTTATGGTGTACACCATGCTATTTCGGTAAATTTATATATTATAATATGATTACTGTGGTAGCCACAATTAAAACCTCTCATGTTATATAATTATCCTTTTTAGTAGTTGGAATAATTAAGCTCTAGTATCTAGCTGTTTTGATAATGATAATACAACATTGTTGTATATATTCACTCTATTGTACACTACATCTCAATGGCTTATATACAACTTGTAGATTTATACCCTCAAACAACATCTGTTCCTGTTATCTGATCACCGCCATCATTTTCTGTTTTTACAAGTTTGGCTTTTTAAAATTCCACATCTAAGTGATAACATGCAGTACTTGTCCTTCCCTGACTTATCTCATAATGTGTTCAAGGATAATACCTTTGCTTTATTTCTACAACTCTGGGTATGTGAATATATCATGTGCTTTGTCACTGAGGAATAATTTATCTAGAGCAAAATTCACAAATATTAATGCTCAATCTGATGATTTTTCACAAATGTATACATCCATGTATAATTTTCATCCTCGACATTCCCAGCACCCCTGAGAGTTTCCTCCTGTCTTTTCCCAATCTCTACCTTACAAGAAACCACCTTTCTGACCTCTATAACTAGAGATTGTGCCTATTCCATGTAAGTGGAATCATATGAGTTTCTTTGTGGCCAGCTTTTGGGTTGTTTTCACTTTGGGGTTATTTATTTATGTTTTAAAAATCTTTTATTGATTTCAGAGAAGAAAGGAGAAGGAGAGAGAGACAGAAACATCAATGATGAAAAAGAATCATTGATCGGCTGCCTCCTGCACACTCCCTACTGGAGATCAAGCCAGCAACCCAGGCATGTGCCCTTGACTGGGAATCAAACTTGGGACCCTTTAATCCTCAGGCTGACGCTTTACTCACTGAGCCAAGCCAGCCAGGACTGGGGCTATTCAAATAAAGTTGCAATGAACATTCACGTACAAGTCTTTATGTGGACATATATTCTTTTGGTTATATGTACCTAGAAGTGGGATTGCTGGGTCATGTGGTATGGGTATGTTTAACTTCATTAAAAAACTACCAAACATTTTTTCAAAGCAGTTGTCCACATGTTTTTTGAAATAATGATATAATGGATACATTTTTCAAGTAGTGTCTGTCAACCAGGGGGAACAGATTGATGTACTCAATCAAAGGCTTCTGTAGACAATATAGTCCAGTTATGACTGGGGCTAGAATGATTCTGAAAGGAGAATTATTTAGAAAGCATTTCCCGTTGACTTCCAGATTCTTTCCTAATGTCCTCATTATAATCTGTTAACACTTCTAGCAAAACCATAAAAGAATAATCTGCAGAATTCATATACTACAATCTCTTCATTTTACCCAAGAGGAATCTGAAGCCCAGAGAGGCCATGTGATTTCCCAAAAGTCAACCCAGATCCTCTGACTTCTCTAATTGATATTATTTTCTTGCATTGTGCTATCACTGCATGAAATGGCATTCAGCTATTCAGCCATTGTTTAATGAATACCTATATTGTGCCAGGTGTTAGGGTTAAAGAAATGAGTAAGAAAAAGTCCCATCCTAAAAGATCACATAGACAGTACTATTCAACTCCCCTCATTTCATTATATTCATAAGAATGAATATATTAAAGGTATCTTTAGCCTGAGCACAAGAGTGGCCAATGGTAAAGAAGCAATCAAATGGGTTACTTCTCCAGTTAAAGAAGGCTACAGCATGTCTTGATTGCCTGCTGTGTGTCATTTACTGTCCTGGGTGCAAAAGGATAGCCTCTGTCTTCAGGAAGTTCAAGGTAGAATACAATGATAGAGGCCAAGCTTAAGACAATTCAGTAAACAATTACTAACATCTGCTCTATTTCAGGCCCTGATCTAGGTGCAGAGGATATGGTAGTGAGTAGAGCTGACAAGCTTTCACATTTGCAACAAATGTGTATGTGTGTGTGTTTTGAGATCTGCATTTGGTTCAGAATATATCTCTAAGGAGGCCTTATGACTGGAGTGGTAAGGCTAGTTGTAAATGCTAGTTTTTAAGATTGGGATGGGGTGGGTGGGTGAAGGCCACCATCATATACAGAGTTTGGTATCATGGGGAATGGGAGAATTTGATGTGTTTTATTCCTTGCATGTAAGTGGTCAAGATGGAAAGCAATGCTTACTATGACTATGACAATTGAAATTATCAATACACATTGGATTGCTTAGTGAGGGAATCTCACCGTTTTTTTCCAGGGGTATCATGTAGTTCTGGGAGGAGGAACTACACTTCCCCAGAAAGCAAGTAACCTCATGATTTGGCCTCATTATTATTTTTTTCTTTCGTCTCCTAATGCTCTTTTAGTCATGTTACCAGAAAATTCTTCTAATTTATAAGAAAGGGCCTCTTCAGTTTTTTCCTAAACATTGATCAGATCAGGCTCCTCAGCTAGTCCTCAGAGCAGCACAGAATGGTTGTTGAACTTTTACTTGGTAGAAGCTAATTGCTTGTCCCCCAAGGATGCTGCTCATCAAAATGAAAGCCAAGCCACTTGGAAAAATAGTGCCAGTAATATTTCACATTTGATCTGCAGCTATCATCTGTGTCACAATGGAAGAAATGAGTATGCGTGCCACCCAGATGCAGAAGCCTATAAAGACTGAGTGGAATTCTCGGTGTGTCCTTTTCACCTATTTTCAAGGGGACATCGGCAGCGTAGTGGATGAACACTTCTCCAGAGCTCTGAGCAATATCAAGAGCCCCCAGGAATTGAGCCCCTTGAGCCAGAGTGGAGATGTGATCCTGAAGAATGGTGAGCATGTTGTGGGGGAAGAGGCTGCAATTTCCGATCAAGGCTATCACTGAAAGATAGTTGTTTGATTCTCTTAATGCACATATACATGTATATATTTGTTGAAGGCAAGCCACATTATCAGAAAGATGCTGGCACCCCTTTCTTAGAAGTTTAATGTGATAATGGACACTGTTTAATCAAATTAGTTCACCTATTTCATTTTTTCTCAATCATTTCAAATGCTGGCTGGATTAACTACTCGGTATACAATCAGAGCATCATAACTATTTGCTATTATTACCTTGATCAGTATTATTATTATCATTATATTACTACTACTACTACTACTACTACTACTACTACTACTACTACTGGCCTTATAGGGGCAGGAAGACCAAAATATTCACGATATAAAAAAGCATGTCCCATATAGGTACACCCAGACTCCTCTCTACTAATAGTGGATGATCTGATGGTCAAGGATGGGGCCAGAGAGAGGTAACATATTTTCCAGTGTATAAGACAACTAGGCGTATAAGACGACCCCCAACTTTTCCAGTTAAAATATAGAGTTTGGGATATATCCGCCCTATAAGATGACACCCGCATATAAGACGACCCTCGACTTTTGAGAAGGTTTTCCTGGGTTAAAAAGTCATCTTATACACTGTAAAATACAGTAAATGGAGCCTTACCACAACCCTCTTCGCACCCTTAACAGTATCAGGGTGGCTATTGCATTAACTATTTAGTAATTATTTTAAAATATACATTCTTATATCTCAAAACAATTATTTCAAGAGATATATAAAAATGTGCTCATCAAAATATATGTTTGGAGAAAGCCATAAATAAGCTGGAAAGGCCTGCAGTATATATATATATTTGATTTTTTACAGAGAGGAAGAGAGAGAGATAGAGTTAGAAACATCAATGAGAGAGAAACATCAATCAGCTGCCTCTTGCACATCCCCCACTGGGGATGTGCTCGCAACCAAGGTATGTGCCCTTGACTGAAATTGAACCTGGGACCTTTCAGTCCACAGGCTGACACTCTATCCACTGAGCCAAACCAGTTTCAGCTGCAGTATGGCTTTTATGGATTCTAGACACTTTGCTTCACAGGCCCATTCCTCCATAAAGATATGAAAAAGGATATTTTGTCCTAAAATGGAATAAAAACAAATATAATCTAGGCTGCATTCATTTTATATATTCATTATAATTATATTTATTTTTCTTCCAATTTTAAAAGCAGTTAAAATATTTATTTTCATGAGCTTCTAAAAGTATTTATGGGACCTAGACACTGTAGCTGCTGTGCCTAATGGAGAAGTCACCTTGCCAGATGGATATGATTTGATAGGGCTCTTTATCACCTTTTTGAAATGTGCAAATAGACCAGGGTCTGATTGACTTTTTAAAAATATTTTTATAGATTTTTAGAGAGAGAAGAATGGAGAGGGAGAGAGAAAAACATCTGGCCCTGACCTGTGACCTTTTAGTGCATGGGATGATGCTCAACCAACTGAGCTACACCAGCCAGGGCAGGTCTGATTGATTTAAGAACTCTTCATTGCAGTTGCTGAGCACACATTGAATGCCTTGCTTCCATTGGAAAATGTACATGCCTGCAAATGGACATTTTGTACAAAGTGGCCATGCAGAGCCTCTGCCCTCGGAGGAAGAGCGCCTCTGTTTTTAGTTTTCATCACTCTGGCTTTGTTCTTTGGGTTTGGGCAAGGTGTTGCTATACATCTGATGTACAGTATTTACTCATCTTTGCAGAATTTACTTTTCTTTAAGAAATATATTTTCCTCTCAGGAGATGTGGTTTTCTTAGATACTCTTGTGAATTAAGTAAACATGTGGAAAGGGATGTGGTAGTAGCATATAATAAAGGAAATGCTGTAGATCTTGTTAAAATGGGAACAAGGAGGTAGATGGAGAGATGAGGAGGTGATGTTCAAGAGTGTGCTGAGTACTTCAGAGCAGGAGAGGAAATGATTGATCTTGAATCATTTGGGGGAATTGATAGGTGGAAACTGGGATTCAGAGAATCTATTTGGCCCCAAAGAAGAGACAAAACCTCAGGCTCTTTATGCACAGACAAGATATTACTAATTTTGGTTCTTTGATTTAGATCTAAATACATTGGCTTCGATTCATTACAGTCATACCTTTGTAAGTACCATCCATCCATAGTTCCTCACTTCCGTTATCCTGCTTGCCTGATAAAATCTAATCGGAGATAAAACCAATTCTTAGCCTATTGACCCATTTCTGTGCTTCATTTTGTAGCAAGATTCAAAAGTAGTGTCCATGCAGACTCTGCCTTCTTCCTCTCCTCTCCTGTTCTCTAGCATCAACTCCTCAAATTTCATCCTCATCACTCCTTGAAATTACTTTTATCAACGTGAGCCAATGACCTCCACTTTCCAACTCCAAAAGTCCTCTGTCCTCATCTTATTTGACCTATGAACAACATTTGCTGAAGTTGATTGCTCCCTCCTTTTGGAAATACCTCCTTCACTTGGATTCTATAACATCATACTTTTCATTTTCCCCTTACTTACCTGGTTACTACTCCTCTTCTCATTTGCTGGATGTTCTTTTCTCTTCTACTTTTAAATGTTTGAGGCTCCGGGACTCAGGTCTCAGACAAATTCTCTATATACATCCATTCCCTATGGGATGTCTTTCTTCTCTTGGTCTTAAATATCAACTGTATGCTGATCAATTTCAAATGTATATCTCTAGTCAAAGATGGATTTCAGACCCACTTATCCAGCTGATTACTTGATGCTTTGACTTTATGCATCTAATAGGAATCTAAAACACACACACACACACACACACGCACACACACACACCCCAGCTGAACTCTTAATCTTCTCAATCTGCTCCATTCATAGTCCCTCCATCTCTGGGCCCATTATCTTTCTGATTTCATATCCTGCCACTTCCCATCTTATTCACTCTGGTCTATCATCCTTGTTATTTGTAGAACTTGTCAAGTACAATCCTGCGTCAGGCTCTTTGCAACATCTATTCTCTCTCCCTGAACTGCTCCTTCTCCATATAACTACACGACTTATCCTTTCTTCATTCAAGTTTCCATCCAAATGTCCTCTCATCATGCAATCCTTCTCTAAACAATCTATTACAAAATAGAACCCCAAACACTGTGTCTTACCTTTTTAGCATTTGTCAGCATTAGGCATCTACACTAATAAAAGAGAAAGATGCAAATTGACAGTACCTTTGTGACCCCATCAGCCAATCAGGAGTGAATATGCAAATTAACACAACAAAGATGGTGGATTAATTTGCATACACAGTCACCAAGAGAATGGGAGCATTCCACATCTCCCCAGTCGCTCTGGGCCTCTGGGCAGCATGGGAAGGCGGAAAGGCAGCTCCAGGCTGGAGCAAAGGTGGTGCTGGTAGCCAGGGGAAGGCAGGCCCATTCTTGCATGAATCTTCATGCATTGGGCCTCCAGTATTATATATTTAGGTGCATCTTGTCTCTCCTCACATCCTATACTCTAAATTTCATGGCATCACAGACTCAATCTGCTAACTGCTGCTTTCCAATGACCTAGCCCAATGCCTGACACATGAAAGGTGCTCAATAAATAGTACTTGGATTAATGAGATTGTTATTTGGATCACAGGGTATTGATGTCTGCCACAGATAGAATCACTATAGAGAGGGAGTATCATGTGGTATATAGCTTTATAACTAGGCAATCTGGGGCCAACCTAGCTTCAACATTTATTAACAATGAGATCTCATGTATATCACTTCATCTCTCTATGCCTCCATTGCCTTATCTCTAAAATTGAGTATTATTTAACTATAAGAATCAATAAGATGATTCATGTCAAATGGCATATAGTAAGTGTCATGTAGGTGTTAGTAGTGGTGGCACCAAATCTTGACGTGTGTTTTTGATTGTCTAGAGTGGATATGGGTGTCTGCATTCAAAACATTAGAATCACAAAGCAGCAGGCCCCTGCTGTAAGTTTCCAAGTTGTTCCAGGGCTTCTGCTGTGTGGCAACTTGTTCTGTTTCTCATGTATTTTGACTTCACTCTATTCCAAAAAAGCTCCGGCATGTGGCCATTGGTTGCCTAAGCCAGTCTTCCCAAGACAAACAGAGAGGCAGTTTTCATCTCCACCTAACTTCTTGGTTGTTGCATTTTCCCTGAAGTGAATCTCAGATCCTTTGACTATGAAGATGTCTTCCTCATAGAGTGTAGTGTGGACTAGGCAAATGTTTGTACAGCTACTTGTGCAAAGGAAGGAGAAAGCCAGTCTTCCTCATGGCTTCTCTTATTGCAGTTACGAGTCATGTTTCTCATAAGCTCTGCCTCAGAAGAGGGCCACATGGTTCTCAATGGAGATGTTATATGAGATACCTGCAGCTTCAAAAATAATGAGAAATCTGTAACGTGGCCATTCCTGACTAACCATTAGCATTGTCTGAGTCCCTGAGCCATGCTGAGAACAGGTTTCCATTCATGGGCTCCCAGCACTGACTGGCCTACATTCTAAGGGTGTTCTGTCAAGCCAAAATACAAATCCAAAACATAGGTCTCTGTGGCTAGAAAAGCCATCGAACTTCCTGGCTGCTTTTCCCAAATCAAAGTTGTTGTTGTTTAAGTTTACGTATGTATAACTTATACTGGCTATATTTTTCCCTTTAAAAAAAGGACATTGATGATTTCAAAATAGATAAATCAAGAAGCTTCAGTAGTCAACATTATGGAAGGCACAGTCCTGGTGCATATCCCACCTCACATTCTTCCTGTTGCTCCCCTGATTCCAGCCCCAGGCCTGGCAACGTTGCTTGAGGGCTGCTGAGAAGGTGATGGTGCACATCTGAGTGCGTAGGGGCCTTTTATAGCTTTTCTGAAAGGGTTGCAAAACCCTTCCTTCCTTGCTCTACGGTCTAGTGCGGGTGAGAAATAAATGTTGGGTTTCTTTTTTAGTGTGAATAGCTGTATGAGATAGAGTCATCCTAGTTTTTTATGACCCTGGTGAACACTGCCAACTTGTTTTCTTTTTAGCCAGGGAGAGTAAACTGCCAATGTATATTGAACTCCTATTGGATGCCAGGCACCAGGCTTCAATGACTGCATCTACTTTAGTGGTTTATAAAAGTCAAAGATGGACAAACTGAATCAATGTTGTTAGAATATAGGAGATGGATTACTTTGGGGATGGAGATTAGTGACTGGATGTGGGCATGAGGGTGGCATCTGGGATGGCAGTCGTATTCTGTTTCTTGATCTGAATACTCATTACTTAGTTTGTGAAAATTCCCCAGCTATACACTTTATATTTGTACATTTTTCTGCATGTGTGTTGTACTTCACAAAACCACTTTACAATGGATTTGTGTATCTCCACAGAATAGGAAACTGCAACCCATAGAGGGTAAATGACACAATGTATCTCACAAGTGAGTAATAGAGACTGAAATCCAGGTCAGTCAGACTCCAGAGCCAGTCTCTTGACTACTTCACTGTCCTGCCTTTGTAGACTCTGACAACAGCCTGGCAAGAGAGTTAATAATGCCCATAAGAACTATTGCTAATACTGTTTACAATGGCTAATAGTTATTAAGCACATACTTTCTGTGAGTGAGACCTCATACCAACTTACTCTCACTGTGTCCATTTCATGGTAAAGAAACGGAGGTTCAAAAAGTCTAGTGACTTAGCCAGGATCCCACAGCTAGAAAGGGGCAGCCATTCGTAAGCAAATCAATTTGACTGCAGATTTTGAGCTGTTAGCCACTTTCTGTATTTCACATGTTTTGTATATCATCTCCATTTTCAGTTGGGAAAAGGGATCTGAATAAATCACCAAAACACTAGGTATCTCAGGGAAGTGATTGTGAAGTATGGTGAGGGACTGAACAGTACCCTACCCCCACTCTCAGTGCCTAAGAACAGGCTGTCTCCTAAAAGCTGTCCCTCTATCTCTGGTATTATTTTTTATCTTAGTGAATACAAACAATATAATGCAAAGAAGACAGAGAGGAGAGAGTCGATGTGTGCAGATTGGGCAGGCCAAAGTTTGGACTTTCATGGTGCAAGATGTGGGTGTGTGTTCTGAGGGATCTCAGTTTCAATTTAATCACAAAGCAGGATTTGTATTAAAGGCAGAGACAGAGAGAGAGAAAGAAGGAAAGAAGAAAGGATGGATGGAAGGGAATCAGGCATTTATGTGTTGGTCTTATCATAATTTTGACCCAGAGTCAATGAGTCAAAAGGTTTTTTTCAATTTTTTCTTTAAAATAACTTTTTCTAACCACAAAAATAATGTTAATTTTTGAAGAATTTAGAAAACACTGGAAGCAATCAGAGCACAAAACCACATGTGCATCTATTTACACATGCTAAGTTTTGCAACATAACATTATTTTGCACAAAGTGGGTTGTAACTTCTTTTAATCGACAATAGTCATATATATCTCTCTATGTCATTATATGTTCTACTACAACATCGAGAATGTTTTCCTGCCAAAACCAGTTTGACTCAGTGAATAGTACATCGGCCTGCGGACTGAAAGTTCCCAGGTTCGATTCCGGTCAAGGGCATGTATCTTGCTCCATAGTAAGTGCTCAATAAAGAAAAGTTTTTCTAGATTTATAGTTGCTCCTGCCATCTCTGACATAGTCTTCCCTGGGAATGGACAAATACTTAGCACAGGCTTCTGAAATCTCTTAGTATCTATTCAATCCTCCACATCATCCCTGAAGTGCTGCTGCTGCTGTGGGCTTTTTTATTTAGTCCTTTCCTCTCTTCCCTTTTTGGCACTGAGGGCAGAAGGACATTCAGGCCTCATACATTACCATCCTGCTTTTTCCTAGGTTGATTACATGAGTGTTGCAAACAGGAAAAGAAACCTATGAATATGAGCCCAAACTGAGTTTATAAATCAAAATAATGGCAACAGCTATCACTATTGAGGACCCATTATGTACCAGGAACTGTGCCATGTCCTTTACATGGATTGTCTCATGTAATTTCACAACAGTCCGAGAGGCTCAGAGGTGGGAGGGGACATGCTCAGTGTCACATAGCTTGGAAGGAGCAGAACTAGGATTAGACTCTAAGCCTGCCTGACATCTGACATCAAAGTTTGTGCTTTTAACCACTTTGCATGCTGTTCTCATTAGTGTAGAAAGATTTAATGGGGAAGTATGTGTTTGTGCATATGTTTGAGAGTGGATACATGTATGTGTAAGCGTATATATTTACTCAGGGCCTAGTAAGTGCCAGGCACTGTGCAAGTTCCCGAGAATATGGTGGTGAACAAAAGAAAAATTATCTCAGTCCTTTCAAAGTTTATTGGCTAACGGAGAAGGCCAATAGTGAGTGAATGAATAAATCAAGAAGTTACAGGTTAGGATTACTGCTATGAAGGAAATAAACAGAACATAGTCATAGTCAATAGCAGGATAACAAACTCTAGATTTGAGGATCAGGAAGATCCTTTCTGAGAGAGTGCATTCAGTTCCTAGGTCATATGTACAATATCAGTAAGGCCAGTTCAAATGGAAACTTCCCAGTTGTCAGAGGGTATACATTGTTTTTAATTTATTCTTAAGACATGTAGTACCCTCATTGAATACAAAGAACTGACAATGATTATACTTAGTTAGTCTAATCACTCTATTTGTGCTATACAGTGCCCCGTATTGCTATTGGCCTGTAGGTAACAGTTTTTGAAAGTAGCATCCATCCCCAGGAATAAATCTTATTATATGTTTCCTTGCCCTTGATTTCACTGAAAAAAGCCAACCATTGTAAATGATGTGGAAGGTTGGGCAGAATGTCTGTGCCATGTAGGTTAGGGCTTTTTTGCTCTTATCTCTATTACATCAAAATGCTATGGTGGTGGGTGGGAGCACTCTAGTATCACCGGTAGACCTCTCACATGTTTTTTTCTTGTACAGAATCCAGGCAAACTGAACATTCATAAGAGCTGAGAGAGGCACATGTGGAGGGAAAAGAGACCAGACACCCTCTCCAGCCTTCCAATCTTCCCCTGTCTTTACACCCATGTCCCCTTCATTATCTTGGATAGTTGAGACACTCCAAGGTTTAAGTATCTGCCAAAACTCTCTCCCTATTCCCCTTTTGCTTGAGTGGGTATTGAGAAGAGAGAAAACATCCATCATGAAACACCCATCTCATGAACTATCCTAGACTTCTTGAGAACTGAAATTTTGCTGCTATTTATAGGTACAATTAGAATTAGTGTTTCTGAGACCAAAGATGCCTCCATCCTCATTAGTTAGTCCGCAAGAAGAAACTAAGTTGCTGCTTGACCTTGAATGCTTTGCTTATGTAGGAAGAAGTCCAAACAATCACTTCCCTACCCCATCACTTATCACTCCATCTTAGATTCCTACTTGACTAATCTGCTTTGTTAACTTGGTCCAGTCTCCTAACATTCCTATGTCCCAAATCCCTCTTGAAAATGGGCTTTCAACCCCTAGATTTGTGTAAGTTATGGACATAGGCAAGTGTTACATCTCTTATAAAGTTCTGTGGAGTCTTCATAGTCTGTGTACTTAACACAAATCACCTTTAATCAAGTAATCCTTCTAGAAGTTTCCCTGAGGGGCTGGTTGGACAAGGATGCAGACATGTATATACAAAGGTATTCATTACAATGTTGTTAATATAACAAAATTGCAAATAACTGAGTTGCTCACAAATACAATGTTTGTTAGTCATGTTACTACCTAATGATAGAATACTATGCAGCCATTTAAAAAGCTGATGTTGGCTTCATTAATCTCTATGGGACTATTTGTGGTATTTTAATGATGTGAAAGCAGCCTTAAAAACAATATGTGATGTGAAAACAATGCAGTCCTGGCTGGATAACTCAGTTAGTTAGAATGCCATCCCAATATGCCAAGGTTGTAGTTCGATCCCCAGTTAAGACACATGTAAGAATCAACCAATGAATGCATGAATGGGTGGATAACAAATTGATATTTCTCTCTCTCCTCCCTTCCTCTTTTTCTTTTTCTCTCTCTTTCTAAAATCTCTCTCCTCTCTCTAAAATAAATAAATAAAAATAAAATAATACAATACATACATGAATACAAACAAATCCTAGTAAGAAATAAACCTAAAGGTGCTCAATGGTGGTCTCTGGATATTATGATGAGTTATTTTTTTAATCTTTTATACATTTCTTCACATTAAAAAATATATTATATATTATCCAGAAAAAATTAAGTTACTTCCATTTTGAAAACAATAAATACACACCTAACATATCATCTAAATCTTTCTTTCCCAGATAGTGACATGCCTCCAAATCAGTGGCGTTTCTCTTCTCAGTGGACAAAGCCACAACCAGAAGTATCTTTTGCAAATGGCACCATCAACTGCATCACGAATGGGTTTGGTCCCATGGCTATGGATCCGTACCCACTGCCCCTGACTGGGAATCCCTCTGTTCAGTCTGGTGAGCTGTGGCATTTCTCCTCCCTAACCAGCCCAGGCACTACAGAGCCAGAGTACCCTCATGCCTTCTCTGCTGGGCATCTGGTTCCAGAGGTACAGCCTAATGGGAAATATGAGTCCCTCCTAAATTTCCTCCAGCAAGAGAGATGTGTAGCCTATCCTCAGCAATCTGCCATGTGGGAGAATTGCAACTCCGCCCAGGCAGCCAGAAGCGTGGGATTGCCCTTCAACCTGCCTTCCAGCTCAGTCCACTGTAAGTAAATGCTTGTCTCTGGTTGGGGTTGAGAGTGAGTTGGCATGAGGTGGGTTGTCAAGATTAATTGCTGTTATTCTGGACATGGAGGTTCTGAGGGACAGAATGTTCTGCTTAAATGTTTCATATATCTTCACTGGCTTCAATGACATTCACAGTTTAATGAATAAAGAGTTATATAGAAAGCCAGTCAGATGAACTTGACCTGGAATATTCATCCAGTCTGTTGACTTGGATTTATCTTAGAAAAATGATGGGTTGCTGCCTAAAATTGTAGGGGTCTATATTCACCTCACTGTGAGCCACAAAAATAATACATTTGTAAAACAGGACTCTTGCCCTGACTGGTTTAGCTCAGTGGATAGAGCGTCGACCTATGGACTGAAGGGTCCCAGGTTCGATTCCAGTCAAAAGCATGTACCTTAGTTGTGGGCACATCCCCGATAGGGGGTGTGCAGGAGTCAGTTGATCAATGTTTCTAACTATCTTTTTCCCTTCCTCTCTGTAAAAAATCAATAAAATATATTAAACACACACACACACACACACACACACACACACACACACACACACAAAACCAGGACTTGGTGCTATACCTCTAAGCTAAAACTCTATTCTCTAAATAGGTCAGCAACTTGCAATGATGTCAGGCTCAGGCAAAAACGAGGGCAATATACACCAGCCATCTGCTCCACACATTAAAATTCAAAACAACTGTAGAAACATCCTATTGCTGCCTGGAGACCATGACAGTGCCTGTGCACTTGTCTTCTCCTGCTTGGTTTTCCTCGGAAACCTGTTCCCTGATCATCACCCATCCCACTGAACTAAAACACTTCTTCACTTACCCACTCATTCAACAAATATTTAAGTAGTGCCTACTAGATAAAAAAGACCCATAAAAAAGATTCCTTTCTTTATAAAAGTGTGGGTAAGAATTGGCCTTGGAGTACATTTTCAAGAAAAGAGCAACCCACTCTGCTATAAGATTCGCCTTTCACATGAAATACTGGAGATATACACTGAGTGGCCAGATTATTATGATCTCAGAATGCATAATAATCTGGCCCAGTGCATGAATTTGTGCATGGGTGGGGGCCAGCCTGACTGCTGACCAAACTCCTGGTCAAGGGAACAATTTGCATATTAGCTTTTTATTATATAGGATATACACTGAGTGGCCAGATTGTTATGTGTTCAGAGATCATAATAATCTGGCCACTCAGTATATATATGATAGTTTCATGGGGTCAAGTTTGTATTCTGGGTGAATTTTCTTTTATAGTTCCCAAATCCATAAATATCTGTGGTTCTAGTGTCCCATGCCTGAAATAAATTACTAAAAGCTGCCTTAACTCTGAACTAAGTATATAGTACACAAAGGGTCTGTTCAGATAGCCTTCCTAAGTCAGACCTTGTGTTTCATCCTAATGTTGAAAAAATTTCTCATTAAGATACCAGTCCATCATTTCCGGACTAATTAAAAATGTAAATATTTAAAAAGAGTAAATTATAAAAATGTCATGATTGAGAAACCTATGAAAATTCCCACCCTATACTCTTCGTCAAAAATCTGTTTCTACCATATTCAGAGGGAAGATTAGGCCAACTGTGTTTGTGTATATGCCTGTGTGTATACACAGCAGAGTCCTGTTTCAACAGTTGGTTAGAACACATATGGCTTAAATTATCACCTCCCAAGCATAACTCTAGTTTATATCTAATCCAGCAAATACTTAGTGAGCTTCTACTATAAGCAAAACTATAAGGCAGGCACATTCTCAAATGTTTGTCACTACAGTCTTAACTGCTGCAAATGCTTAGCACTTTCCTGCTAATGTTGTCATTAGTCATATTAATTAGTAACTGATGATTCCATATCTGCTGAGGAAGTTAGTGACCCTTATTCAGAAACACTGCCTAGAAGATGGGAACAAGGCCCAGGGGACCTTAAAAACAGATGCCTTTCTGTTCTTGTAGCAACTAAGAGAAACTATGCCAGGTGTCCATAAACCAAGGAGTACTTATTTGGAGGTGCTGGGGTACAACTGAGCACTTATCAACCCAGTACTAGGGATTTCATTTTCAATCATATTTTTTCTTTACTAGGTAAGAAATATTTCTGCCCAGATCATGGATCTGCCAGTGCCAGCCTTGCCAGTGCCAGCCTTGCCAGTGCCAGCCTTGCAAGTGGAAGTAAGTATATGGTTCTGCTCTGTGTCCTAAGGACAAGCTTGAGGAGAAGCTTATAGTGTAAAAACCGAGATTTTTAACAATTGAGAAGACTCAGTTGTATTATTTAGTATTTTCATAGTTAGAACTTGTTTCATAAGAATATCAAAGATTCCATGGACTTGGAATCTTATAAAATTCTTGACCATTTTCTTTTCTTTTTTTTTTAAATATATTTTTATTGATTTTTTACAGAGAGGAAGGGAGAGGGATAGAGAGCTAGAAACATCGATGAGAGAGAGACATCGATTAGCTGCCTCCTGCACGCCCCCTACTGGGGATGTGCCTGCAACCAGAATACATGCCCTTGACCGGAATCGAACCTGGGACCCTTCAGTCCGCAGGCCGACGCTCTATCCACTGAGCCAAAGCGGTGTCAGTGATTTTCTTATTTTGACATAGTTGCAACTCTATTGAGTTTTTGTAAAAATCTGAGCTGGATTTAATTGAGGTTACCAAGGTGACTCAGAAAAATGAACAAGGTCATAAGATTAGCTTGCTCTGTCCAGATGTCCAATTTCCAGCCAAGAACACAGGGCTACCCCAGAACTCTACAGTCAGGGAAAATGACACTAGAGTCAAAAGGCCAGGACTATGGGCTTCACACTCAATTTGTAAGTTGTATCAGTAGAAATTTACAAATGAGGACAATCTGGGTGGAATGACATGAGGATCTTTTTTTTTTTTTTTAAGAAAAGCCAGTGTAAAGAACTTTTATTGCAATAATAAAACTTAACTCATATGTAGTACAGGGGAGGTGGGTGGGAGGTAGGCAGCAATAATTTCTTTCACCAAATCACTACATATGACAGCAAAAAAGTAAGAGGAGGGGTAAAAAATAGGAAACTTTGAGCTCAGCACGGGAAGGTAACCATCAAAACCCAGGAGATGCTGAAGCTGTGATGACCAGTATCATTTTCTTAAGACAACACTGAAGGATTTGTCATGATGGCTGGACTTTTATTGGGTTTTAAGTGTCTACAGACAGCACCTTAAATGTAAACTTTCGATTAAAGTTCTTAAAATTTAGGGAGTGGAGCCTGAATAGCTATGACATTCTAAAAATTGTGAATATCTATTAGAATAAAACTCAGGGGATTGGGGGGTTTGGGAGAAAGTCAGTCCACAAAGAAGCCTTCAGAGGTTTCTGCTGGCTCGAGATTGGATACCTGTAGTGTCCAACATCACAGTGAAAATGATTTGCTTTTAAAAGGCAGAGGGTTTAGGGAGAGTTGAATGAGGCAGAGGAGGCATGGGCTCTTCTCTCCCCACTTCAGTTTTGGGAAAGGCTCTTAATTCAATCCAAAGATATATCTCAATTTGAAGATAATTTGGCCCTCAGCAATCCCTCAAGTCTGCTATGGCTTTGCAGGGCAACAGCAAGAATGTTTAATATATAATAGAAATAAATTTCATCCAAAAAACAAAATAAAGATTCTTGCATCTCCCCCACACTAATCTAGTCTAAATTCAACCCATTACTTGTACTGTCAATACTTGATTAATAGGTAATTGGAAACCTAGGTCCAAAAGACTGAAACTGAATCTTCACCCCAAAATAAAAAGAGTAACTTGAGGTTTATGGCAAGTAGTTTATGTCAATACACGTGTGAGGAAAAATTGGAAGAACAAAGCTGGGTGACAGAACACATTCAGTCAGAGATGTTTATACTAAGTGTAGTGGAACATCAAGAAAAGCTCTGCGCGGATTCACCAGATCCCTCCATGGCACATACAAACACAGGGATCTCAGGCAGTAGCCATTCCTGTCATTCTAATTTTAGAAGTTCCATGTCAAAGAGAGTGTGGCATTGGGTGGGATGATGCCTGGGTGCCCAGTGGAACCATAGGCATAATTTGGGGAGATCGTTTGGCTCTCTGACCCACATATATGTTGGCAACCCCTTCCCAGCCTCGGATCACCTTCTGCTTGCCTAGCATAAACTTAAAGGGCTTGTTTCTGTCCTGGGAGGAATCACATTTATTTCCATCTTCAAGTATCCCCACGTAGTGTACAAGGCAGATCTGGCCACGCTTTAGGAAGGTGCGCCCCTCTCCAGTGGAGAGGTTTCCACCTGCACTCCTATCGCAGCGGTGGCAGACACAGGTTAGGTTGGGTGGGCAGTGCAATAGACTGCAGCAGCTGGACCGAGAGCAGACCTGGAGACTGCGAAGCTTTGCCTCCTCCCTCCGCGCCATACCTCGACATGAGGATCTTCATGGCCTGGCTTCAAATGTGGTTTTATTACTTACTATTTCAAGAACTTGGTTCCATTTCTTAATCTCTCCATACCTCAGTTGCCTCCTTTGTAAAATGAGGATTAAAATAGTGCCCACCTCAGTGTTTCTGTGAATGTTAAATGATAATACACTGAGTGGCCAGATTATTATGATCTCTAAACACATATAATCTGGCCACTCAGTATATGCAGCATGAATTCGTGCATGGGTGGGATCCGGCCAGCCTGGCGGGGGGGAGAAGGGAGTGGGAGAACATGGGTGGCTGACCTGTTTGCCTGCTGGTCAAACTCCTGGTCGAGGGGACAATTTGCACATTAGCCTTTTATTATATAGGATATACACTGAGTGGCCAGATTATTATGCGTTCAGAGAACATAATAATCTGGCCATTCAGTGTATATATAAAAGCTTTGAATTTATATCCTAATGTAAATTAGCCACAGTAAGCCACCAAACACACACACGCAAACACGCACACACACACACACACATACACACACACACACACACACACACACACACACACACACACATACACAGCATCTTGTGCGCCAAAAGCTGTGCTCCATGCTGTGTTTGAGAGGAACAAAAGAAACAGCTACTACTATGGCACCTGATCTCAGGTACTTTACAGTCTAATGTGAAGTAGGTGGCCGGGGCCGGGGGGTGGACATATAGACTTTACTAGAATGTCAGTTCCTTGAGGGCAGAGACTTTGAGGGGTATGCTGCCACATCCACATAGCCAGCACCTGTAATAATGCCTAGCATAGAGGTCAATGCATATTTTATGAATGAGTGAATGCTCGAAACAATAAAACATTGACAATGGAAATGGTACAAATATATCTGCCAATGTAGTACAAATTATTTTTGTTTGAAGCCCTTGTCTGAGAGTAACAAATAAACAAGCCACAAACCACCCTGAGTGATTAATTGTACATACCCAAATGAGGAGATGGATTTAGGGCTGGTTCAAGAGCCTTAGCATGGCTGAGTCAGATTTTGTATGAGTCTCTGCCTAAGTGAGTGAGCTCTGCTGGGCTTCAAACTAATGAAGTCAGGGTTATAAAGTGTCCTAAATACTTATTAATAATTTATACATTTTTAAATTGTATTAAATTGGTAAGCCTTAGAATTATTGAAAACTTGAGATGTTTAATTGTCCTAGGCCAAAAATAATAGCAACATGTATGGGTAGTGACTATGATCCAAATACCCCACACATCATCCTGCTCAATCCTCACAATAACCTCATGATAGGCATATGAGTGTATCTTAGGTGCTTTACACATTAGATTTTCAGTAAATAGGGATTGACAGATGAATAAATATTCCTATTTTATAGATAAAAAGACTGAGTTTCAAACAGGTGAAAAGACTTGCTTTAAGATCTCTTCAAGCAGCAGAGGTATCTCTGCTTTCACAGTGTCAAAATATGATCAAAATCATAAATTACAATAATAAAAAGAATTCCAACTTAAATTAAATATGAACAATAGTGAAAATTAGCAACTGGTAATATTGTTTTACTGTATCTGGGTTCAATGTCTATCTGTGGCCAGGACACTATCCTAGAATAAATAGAAAGATGTAGAAGGCTTAGAAAGCATGCAAAGGAACAATATTACCTTAGGAAAGGGGCAGGAAATGAGCTTTCATGTGGAGAGTAAAGAGAGGTGGCTATCCTGTCATTTTGGCTCTTAGCAGAGGGAGGCAGAAGAACATGGCAACTGGGAAGGGGCAACTTAGAGCTCTGAATAAAAGGATCAGGAAACAAAGAAAAGCCCATGCATGCTCTTAGTCAGTCTCCCAGTCTTGCCTGATGGTGAGAACCACAGGGGGGAGTTTCAAATACACAGACTCTGCACCCTCACTTTTTGGTTTGATTGATTTGGCATGGGAGTCAGTTGTCTCTGTAAGTTTGATTCTTTATATATTTTATATTAACCTGATTTCAAAGTGAACTGGATGAACCTTTCAGTAGGAATTTTGGTAGTTCTGAAAAATTTCCTATGTGAGGCCCCGGATAAATTTTTGTCAAAAGAAGGAAGACCGAGTCTCCTGTCCTTCCAAAATGGCCTAGCCCCCACATGTTGGCTGTCAAGTTCCTCAGATGCAGTAACCGTGTGGAAGAGAAGAGCAATCAGCCAGAAGGGTGGTCAGATTTTCTCAAGGTGGTTTAAAAAACTTTGGTGCCAAAATTTTTAGCGAATTTTATTTTCTTCATTGGTAGAAATAACACTGGATGGATGTATATAGCTTCTATGTCCACAGATAATAATAGCATTGGTGTTGCTATTTGCCAGACTACATATTAATACAACTGTTTTGGTCTCTCTCCTCATAGAGTCTAGTGGGAAAGGCACCTCCCATCCCAATAAAAGGAAAAACAACAAATTTGTAAGTTATGATTAAGTGCGGTGGAGGAACATACAAGGTGTTGAAATAGGGAAAGATGGGGAGCAACTTTGTATAAAGTGGTCAAAGAAGACTTCTTGGAGGAAGTGACATGTGAACAGAGGCCTGAAAGAAGTAAGGGAGCCAGCTTTAGGAAGAGCTGGGGTACAGATGGAGGGAGGTGGAGTAAGCTGCCCCCTGCAAAGATCCAGAAGTATGAGAGGACTGAGTAAAAGGTCAGTGTGGCCAGTGTAGTGAGGAATAGAGTAACACAAAAGGCAGGCTGGAAAGGGACCAGATGACAGAAGGTCTTATGGGTCATGCTGAGAATTTGGATTTTATTTTCTAAGTGGTTTGGTGAGCCCTGGGAGATCCTTATTAAATCCAATATCCATTTAACGAGGTCACAAAAGCTATGGTAGAGAGGATAGATGAAAGAAAGGCAAGGATAAAAAACAGACCAGTTTGGGGCAGGAAGCATGAGAAGATAGATGTTAACCTGGATTAAATTGCAGGAGTGGAGATAGAAGTATATGTATTGAGGATAACTTCATGGGTGAGGTCATTGAGGAGATCTAAGGAACATAAGGAAGCATTGCTATTTGCTAGGAGGAGAGAACATTCTACTGTTAAAAGTGTGCCAAAAAAAAAAAAAGGAAGCAGGTACAAATATATTTACAGGCTTGTTTGTGGGGAGTTACAAGGTACTAATCAAATGATTTATATTTTCTCATTCAAATATGGGGCAAGATCATTAGCTGAGACTGAGAATGTGTGATATTAGGCACTAGAAAAAAAAGCCTTCTGGTAGACAAATATGAGCAGGATTTTTTAGTGCTAATCTCAAATTTGACATCATGAGTTTTATGTGGCAATAGTTAACTGGTTGTGTGATTTTTCACCAGTGTTGTTATATTAGTGTGATGCACAGAGAAGGCAAATGGTGAGGCTCCGCCAGGGTTGAGGTTTTGGCAAGTGAGTATAATGGATCAAGAAAGAGGAAAAAGAGTCTAGAGTATTGCAAGTGAGTTATTATCACAAGGGACCATGGTGTCTAAGCTGCACAAAGATGGAAACAGACAGATGGAGGGTGATGGGTAGTGGAGGTTGATGGAATGGAGGATGGAGGATTAGATTATGTAAAAATGCAATAATAAGACTAAGCCAATGAAATGGGGAAGTGATGGTTAGAGAGTAGATGTTTGAAACTGAGATGACAAAGGTACCACCTGTATAAATGATGACAAAGTCTAGTATGTGACTGGTAATGTCTGATTGAGGTAGAGTGAAGTAAAAGGTCATTAGGGATGAGGAGAATGGCAAGAATCACAGAAGTGAAGCAAAATAAGAACGAATTATCTACCTGTAATAGAAGTGTTATTATTATGCAGTTAACAGATAGAAAAATTGAGGTTTATATAGGTTAAGTAACTTGCCTAAAGTTAAGGTAAGTGCCAGAGTCAATTTTTTTTTCTGACTTCAAAAGTCTTGATCTTATCCAGTAAGCTTAAGCTGTAGTGTGACCACAAATTCTACTTTACTACAGATAAAGACATTGCCTCTTTAACCAAATAATAGCTTAACATTTACTGAGCATATATATATGCCAGGTACTGTTCTAAGGGCCTTACATATGTTTAACTCACTTAATCCTTCCAGGATCTTAAGAAGCAGGTATCATTAGCAATCACATTTAACAAACAGGGGAAGTGGAGCTTGGATACCTTAGGTTAACTTGCCCAGGTCAGTACAGCTAGGCAGTGGTGAGGCCAAGGTTCAAACCTGTATTCCTTTAACCCCCAGAACTTCTTCCTCATCATGCTTATCTTGTTTTTCAGAAAGCCAGTCTCCAGAGAGAAGAAAAGATTTGTTCTTTTACTGAACTTCAGTTTAAAGAAAAGAATTCCTTTTTCCAAACCTGCTCATGATTTTCTACTGTGAAACCAGAGGGTCTAAATACAGCAGGGTCTTTTTCTCTTTTTGTAACTAAAGAGCATTGAGTCTGGAGCAAGTTTCCATTCGGCCTAAACTTGTATACTTCTCTTCCCTGGCACCTATACCCTATGGCAGGGGTTTTAAAATTTGTTAAGTGATCCCCAGCACATAAAATCATTAGATGGGGAGCATGGAGGCCCACCTGCTTGCTTATCCCACCCTGCCACTGCACCACTGTCCTCCTACTTAGAAATCGTAGTCCTTTTACTCTCTACTATCAGGGTCTTTCAAACCAAGAATGACTGTGGGGTATTCTATGAGGTTGTCCTACTTTTCCAATTGAATAGAGATACCAGGATCAGCATTAAGCTTTCCAAGCTTAACCAGACTGTAATCAACTTCACTCCTGCCTTTACCAAAATCAAAATGAAAAAATGAGGTGGGCAGGGTGATGGGTTGAGGCTGGCCATTCCTCTCATCCTCAGAGTCTAAAAGAAAACTGAGAAGGTCTCAGGATGACCCTGATGAATGAAATAGTTTCACTTGTAAATTTGCATTTCTCAGTTCTAAAAAAGTGGTTCCAACAGGAATTGCTGAGAAATCCCAGGACTAACTTATTTCAAGTGAGTTAGCAAACTGCCTCATTTGAAGTTGGGTCTGGAGTAATTTTTGTATCCCAAACATTTCTTAGCCACAGTTTCATGAGTTCCTGTTTGCCATTCTGGCGTATTCATTTGGATCTTGGCAGCACCTTGCAGCTTTCCACAGGGGCCAACCTAACTTCCATAAACTTTCCTTTAGCTCTTTCACTATTATTGGCATCTGGGAAAATTAACTTTTTTTCAGCACAGAACCTTTGGGGCCACCCATGTAGATAACACACAGTATCTTAGATGAACTAGATGTGAAAGGAAAGGGTTGGTCCCGGCAAGACCTCCCTGCAGATTGTTCCTAATAAAATGACAAATTTCTCCAAACTCATTAATCTTTCTATTGTAGTAGACAACATCGCATCCACTGTGAGCTTGGTGCTTACCATGTGACAACCCTGGAAGCCCCTGCAGTCAATGTTCCCCACTCACACTCCACTTGTTCCTGTGTACTGCTCAGAGGGTGAATAATAAAACTTCACTTTTCTGAATTGTGCTGTTCTTTTTTTTTCCAATCTTTAATTTCTTTATTGATTAAGGTATTACATATGTGTTCTCATCCCCGCATTAAACTCCTATCCCCCTGCTCATGATCTCACCCCCTGTTTGTGTCCATTGGTTGGGCTTATATGCATGCATACAAGTCCTTTGGTTGATCTCTCCCCCTTACCTCTCCTCCCCTACCTTCCCTCTAAGGTTTGACTGTCTGATCGATGCTTCTCTGTTTCTGGATCTGTTTTTGTTCATCAGTTTATGTTGTTCATTATATTCCATAAATGAGTGAGATAATATGGTATTTATTTTTCTCTGACTGGCTTATTTCACTTAGCATAATGCTCTCCAGTTTCATCCATGCTGTTGCAAATGGTAAGAATTCCTTTTTTTTATCGCAGCATAGTATTCCATTGTGTGGATGTACCACAGTTTTTTAATCCACTCATCTGCTGATGAGCACTTAGGCTGTTTCCAAATCTTAGCTATGGTGAATTGTGCTGCTATGAACATAGGGGTGCATATATCCTTTTTGATTGGTGTTTCTAGCTTTTTGGGATATATTCCTAGAAATGGGATCACTAGGGGGAATTCCATTTTTAGTGTTTTGAGGAAACTCCATACTGTTCTCCGCAGTGGCTGCACCAGTCTGCATTTCCACCAGCGGTGCAAAAGGGTTCCTTTTTCTACGCATCCTCACCAATGTGCTATTCTTTTAAAAAATATATTTTTTTAATTTATTTCAGAGAGGAAGAGAAAAATAGAAACGGATGAACAAAATAGATCCAGAGACACAGAAGCATGCAACAGACTGATAAATCTCAGAGGGGGTTTGGGAGTGGAATGGGAGATTATTGGGGGAACTTATATGCATATATGCATAGCCATGGACACAGACAATAGTGTGTTAAAGGCCTGAGAGGGGTAGGTGCAGGGTGGAGGAGGTCAGTGTAAAAAGGGGAAGCATCTAATATTTTCAACAATAAAGATACATTTAAAAAGCATAAAGATGTGCCCCACTTTATTTAAAAGTTCAATATGTAAGAATCTTTAAAAATATCAATGATGAGAATCATTGATCAGGTGCCTCCTGCTTGGCCCATACTGGGGTATGTGCCCTAACCGGGAATCAAACCATGACCTCTTGGTTCATAGGTCAATGCTCAAACACTGAGCAACACCAGCTGGGCTGGATTACACTATTCTAAATCTTTTCACATCCATGGTCTCATGCAAAGTTTCCAGTAACCCTGGGATTGGCACTATTTTCACATAATACATGTGAATAATGAAAGTCAGAGTTGATAAATGGTCTGCTAAGATCACATAGCCAGGAGTAGAACCAGTGATGAAGACATGTCTAACCTCAGAACTCTTTTCTCTCCAACATAATACTTATCAACATCAGAATGACTCTTAGATAATTTTCCTCCCATCTGCTATATATTTATTGACCACAGGTCTTGTGTGTGTGAATCATTGACTTGGACAGTAATGCAGTAATCTTTCTGTCTCAAGAACAGTTTTTCCAGTGTGTTACATTTCCTAGGTTAGTTTAAAAAAATAAAAAATTACCCAGTACATTTTTTCTAAAAGTTATTTATCATCAAGACCAGCTGGCATTGCTCAGTGGTTTCGCATCGACCTATGAACCAGGAGGTCAGGGTTCTATTCCTGGTCAGGGCACATGCCTGGGTTACAGGCTTGATCCCCAGTAGGGGTGTGCAGGAGGCAGCCAATCAGTGATTCTCATCATTGATGTTTCTATCTCTCCCCTCTCCCTTCATCTTTGAAATAAATACAAATATATTAAAAATAAGTTTATCAAAAGAGAAGTTATAATTTTATTCAGTTTTCCCCAGTACATTATTCTTCCCCTGATGTTTAGCATAGTATCTTTAAGAGTAGGAACTCAATAAATGTTGAATCTTTTTTAATGAGTTTGTGTATTCTATTATTGAACCTGCCATTATTAGAATGTGACATACATAAGAGTAATAATAATAATTTAAACACCTATAGCACTTTACAGTTTGAGGCTCTCAATTCCTGACTTTCTAGTATGTACAACAGATTGCCTGGATCAGACAGAAATTGTAGATGAGATATTTGTCAAGAGAGAGTCCCCTAACCTGGAGTTGGTGGCTATTTAGTGATAACAAGGAAAGGAAACACCTACCTCATACTCATATGGGGTGTCTAACCATCCTGGTTTGCCCAGGACTGCCCTGGTTTTAGCACTGAAAATCCAGTGTCTCATGAAATCCCTTATTCCCAGGCAAACCAGGATAGTCAGTCACCCTAAATCACTTTACATGTATTACCTCATTAATCTTCACAGTAACACTATATAGTAGATACTATTATTATTGTCATTTTACCAGTGATGAATGGAGGCTCAGAGGGGTTAAGTCACATGTCTAGGGTCACACAGCTAGGAAGTAGTGAAGTTTCAACTCTAGTCCTAGTGGGGCTGACTCTGAAATTAGCAGAGAGCTGAAACAGGTGACCTCAGTCAATGAGAATTGAATTACTGAAGTCTTCCTGTTATAAAAGATATTTTAAGACTTGCTCAGAGAACAGCAGAGAATTTAAGACAACTGGAAGAAGTGCAAATTGGGATAACTTTCATGGCCTGGAGCTAAAAACTCTGGTTCAGCACAGTCATTCTGGTCAAGGTGTCCATTAAAACCTTCCAAAGCTTTTCAGGGTTACTCCAGAACCTGTTAAATTCATTAGCAAAGGGCAAAATTCCCAGAAGCCTGAAAGAATTTCCTCTGACAATTTCTAGATAACTTACCAAATAGTATGGCTGAACTCCACCCAGAGTGGATATTCAGAACCACAGTCATGGTTTGAGCTAATTGTTTTTTTTTCCCCAAATGACCCACAAAGATCTAGCAGGGGCACTGTTGTCTTTCATTGGAAAATCAACATCATGATTATTTTCTTATCTTTAAGGTATATAAGGCCAAGATCCTATTATAACCTCAAAGTCTTAGGAAGAAATGCAAGGTTGGAAGCTCCAGGATGGAACTTTCAGTAGGCATATGGGCAGAAATAGCAAAAGAAGTACATGAAAACAAGTAAACAGAGGATGTATCAGAAAAAACTAGCAATGCCTTCTAAACCACTGTAAGAGTGTAGAATACTATACTTAAGAGGTGCCATGAAAGAACATTCTGTAATCAATAATAAGCACAGCATTTAAACATTTCCCAAGAAGCTGAGGTAGGAGTTTGTGTCAACATCCCATCAAAGCAATTTAATACATCCTACCTAAGTGCTCTGCACCATGGTAGGTAGGACAAACCTCAGTGTTAACATGTCTGCTCATATCACTGACGTTGAGTTTAATTTCATCCTCAAAAATTGAAGGTAGGTCTTTCAAGACTCTATTAGCTAATACCATAACATACAACCATGTCAGGAGGTTCCATAAATTTGGGTACACTTTCTTGCTCATGAGCCAACACATTTTGTGACCCATAAAGAAAAATCAACAGATGTTTTAACCAGGCAAAAATCCAACCAATGAGTTCTTCAGACAGTTATTGCAACTTGTTACCTGAAACTGATGAAGTTGATAATTCTAAATGCATCATTGCCACCCACTTCTTAAAGGAAAGAGATAACTTTCAGAAGGGCAATACCCATATCTGGCTACTACAGTGCCTGGCACAGGGACATCTCATTCAGTAAATGGATAGTATTTTTGACCAACAAATATAACAAGTAAACTGTATGGATCATTCCTGGATCTCTACCCAATGCAGGGTTAGCTGCCTTTTCTGAACTCCCATGGCTCCCTGGACTTTCCCTACTATAGTGCTGATCACACTATAATATGGACTATTTCCTTGTCTCTCTTTCCCACTAGATTGTGACTATGTCTGCCCTGATCATTACTGCACCCCAGTGCCATATTTATGAATGATTGAATGTATAGAATATTAATTATACTCTATGTTCAAAAAGTACAAGGCTATGGAATACTATATTTGCCACTCTTTCTCCAGGTTTTGATTCTCAGCCAAATCTGTGAACTTAGACAAATAACTTGGCTTCCTGGGACCCAGCTTTAGTTAGAGCAGTGGGCTTGGTGACAGACCTTCAAGGGGCACAAGGTATTTTCTTACACTAGTACTCTGAGTGATCTAAGGCTGGAGGGAAGAATAGATTGTCCCTCCATACAAAGTTGACAGGGGAGGCTTAGTTCATGTGATTAGAAGTAGGGCCTTTGGCTTCAGACAGGGCTTAAGGTCAATTTCTAGTATATTCTAACTTTGAACAATTACCTCATCCCTGTAAAGCAAGCATGTCAAACTCATGGCCGGCCACAAATTTGACATGCTTGCTCTAAAGCCCCGTTTCTTTAACAGGGCTTGTTTTGAACACCTTATCATTGCCTTGACTATGCTCAAGGTGAATTCGTAATTGCTTGTATGTTTAGAATTCTTATAATATTTGAGTAATAAGGACTATGATTTACTGAGCACTCATTGTGTGTCAAGCTCTGGCCTAAGTGCTTTAGATGCATCATCTCATTGAATCTTTATAATAACCCTTAAAGGCAAGAATTTGTGTTGCTATTTTATAGATAAGAAAATTAAAGCATGGAGTAGTGAAGTAAGTGGCCCAGCCCTGCAGCTGGTAAATTGTAGAGCCAAGATTCAAGCCTGATTTTGTCTGACTCCATACTCTTAACTTCTACACTCAACTTCTATGGAGTAATTAAGGGGTATTAAAATGGAACCTTGTAAAAGCCATATAAATTAAAAAAAAAAACTTTTGCCTTCTCTTAAGAGGCCATTACTTTCAGCAGCCTTTTGGTGTCAAATGGAAAAATAATAAGGTTGGCCCCTCAGTACAAACAGATAGGCCACTCTACCAATATGCTGGGCCCTTCTTCCCATTGCTAGCTAATATAATTACCATCTATTTAATCACTTGAATGATTCTCAACCTGGACTTGTGGGACTTTCATTTGATTTTCTACTTAATTGTAGAACATCAGAATAATATGTAGATAGGCACTTCTAAAGGACCTTTAAAAACACTACTTTAAAAAAAGCAGAAGTCTCCAGTTCTCAAATTTCTCAAATTCATTGAGCTTTGTGTGATGGAAGTGGTAAGTTCCGTCCTTCCCTGGGGAGTTTCAACCTCATGGATGCTTATTGTGAATGGCCTTGGTGACTAAAATTGCTCCTGTTGCCCTAGTTTCAGGCCAAAATTTGCAAACTGCTTAGGTTCGGGGAAACATTTTAGTCAAACTGAGTGTGATTTCCACTTCTTTGGAGAGAGGCCAAATGCTGTGCAAGATTAGAGATAAAAGGAAACCTGGTCCGGATACGGGGGCGTGCATGGAGAGAGGTCTATGCTTGGGGTAGAGGATGGGGAGTCTCTGCTGCTCTCTGCTGGCCACAGTCTGGTGCTATAGTCACTGAAAAAGTGACTCATTCAAAGTGCTGCTGCTGGGGCTCCTCTTCCTATTGCTACTACCATTATTACTGCCACAAGCTAGTAGCACATATAAAGTGCCCTTCCAATGCCAAGTACTGAACTAGGTGCAGTGGAGACAGATGGGACAAGTTCTGGTCAGTGTTCTTGACAAACTCAATATGACAGGGAAGACAGATTACCAGACACAAAATTATAATAAAGTTATTGTCACAATAGAGCAAGGAACAGGATATGTGTGTTCCTTCAATCAGCAGTACTGAGCTCTTACTCTGTGTCAACTTCCAAGTGAGGTTCTGGGAAAACAATAATGCCACCTATTTGCATTTGCACAGAGCTTGATGTTTTAAACATTCACTTAGTACACGTCTCATTTGGTTATCACAACAAACCTGTGATATATGCAGACCAAATATTAATATCCCCATTATTTAGATTAGGGAACTGAGGCTCAGATGGGTTGCATGAAGTGCTATATGATATAGAGTTGACTGTTAGGTTACAGAGCTTGGACTTGACTGTCTGACTTTAAATCCATTCTCATGACTGTTGCACCACACTGCTCTGTGCTGCTTACTGAGATGTAAGTAAAGTAATGATTGAGGCCAAGTGCTCCTAGTGTCCAACTACTCTCTATAGACAGTGCCAGGCAAATTATTTCTCTTTGTTTCATGTTCCCCATCTTTTAAATGGGAATAATAACAGTACTTAACTTATAAGGTTATTATGAGGATTACATGAGTAAATGCTTATGTCAGTAAAA
Source organism: Lasiurus cinereus (assembly GCA_011751065.1). NCBI lineage: Eukaryota > Metazoa > Chordata > Mammalia > Chiroptera > Vespertilionidae > Lasiurus > Lasiurus cinereus. Next base: position 14,227,408 of record JAAGEH010000015.1, on the reverse strand, counting down.
TAGTAAACACTTAATAAACACAAGCTCTTAATATTACTCTCAATACATGAGGCAGACAACTTTGGCAACATGTGAAGAGTCCACTCTGATTGCTCCTTTTTCAGTCTTTCAGAGACTTCACCTCTTCCTCTTCTCTCTAAGAGTATCTGTAGAAATAACAGGGCTACAGAGGGTAGAGGAACAAAGTCTGCCCTAGTGAGGTGACCTCTGTCTTTCTAGGCACAGGGGTAAGGAGGAAACTGCCAGAGGGACCAGGACTTGTAAAATAAAATTTTAAAATGTTCATGTTAAACACAATATCATTGAGAGGTAATATGTCAATATTGCTCTAGATTCATCAGTGAAAAATCACATGCCACTCGTGTCAATGACCAGAATTATAGCTTACTAGTATACATTAGCAGTTTAATTAAGTCATATATATATGTATATATATTGATTTCAGAGAGGAAGGGAGAGGGAGAGAGAAATAGAAACATCAATGAAAAGAGAGAATCACACATCGGCTGCCTCCTGTATGTCTCACACTGGGGATCAAGCCTGCAACCCAGGTATGTGCCCTTGACCAGAATCAAACCTGGGACCCTTCAGTCCGCAAGCCGATGCTCTATCCACTAAAACAAACTGGCCAGGGCAAATTAATTAAGTTGAATTTTTTAAAAATATATTTTATTGATTTCTTACAGAGAGGAAGAGAGAGGGATAGAGAGTTGGAAACATCAATGAGAGAGAGACATCGATCAGCCACCTCCTGCATGCCCCCTACTGGGGATGTTCCTGCAACCAGGATACATGCCCTTGACCGGAATCGAGCCTGGGACCTTCCAGTCCGCAGGCCAACGCTCTATCCACTGAGCCAAACCGGTTTCGGCAAAGTTGAATTTTAAGAGACGAGATTTTTGGTATGCATTTTAATCATTAGAAATGGCTCTTATTAATAGGACATTTATCAATGAAGGAACTTACAATATGTATCCATGTATGCAGTTGGAAAATTTTATCTGGCTGAAAATAAGTTAATTTTGTAGCAAAAGGAAAACAAAAGAATTAAAAGTGTTTTTATTGAGCCCAGCCAGTGTTACTTAGTGGTTGAGTGTCGACCTATGAACCAAGAGGTCACAGTGCAATTCCCAGTCAAGGCACATGCCTAGGTTGTGGGCTCAATCCCCAGTGTGAGGAGTGCAGGAGGCAGCTGATCAATAGTTCTCTCTCATCATTGATGTTTCTCTCTCTCCCTCTCATTTCTTATCTGAAATTAATAAAAAATATAGCTTAAAAATGTTCTTATTGAAAAAGTTAAAGAGAATTTTAAAATTATTGAGAATGTATCATTAGACAAAATTCATCTTATCCATATCTGCAAAACAAGGGCTGATCTTGAGAATGTGGACAAAGAATTATATAATAGTACTAGAGGCCCAGTGCACGAATTCGTGGGTGGGTGGGGTCCGGCCATCCCAGCCCCAATCAGGGCAGATCAGGGCTGGGCCTATTGGGAGGAGGAGATGGCAGGAGGTTGGCCAGCCATCCCACCTGGATCAGAACCCTATCAGGGCCCCTGATCAGGACCAGGCCTGCTGGGGGAAGGGGCCACAGGTGATTGGTCAGCTTGCCCTACCCCAGATTGGTGTTGGGAGGCCGACTGGGGGCAAGGTTGGCCATGGGGAAGGGAGGTGGGTGGTGGACTGACTGGCCCCACCCCCAAATGGGTGGGTGGGGGTGACAATTGGGGGTGAGCAGCCTGGGGAGGAGCCATGGGTAGTTGGCAGGTGGGCCCTGCCTCTGATCGAGGTGGGGGGCTGATCTGGAATGGAGCTGGTTAGGGGGAGGGGCTTCAGGAGATTGACCCTTCAGCCCCACCCTCTATTGGGGTGGGGGCGCAATCAGAGGTGGGGCTGGCTGAGGGGAGGGGCTGTGGGCCAATCAGGATGGTGGGGGCCCATTAGGGGTGTGGCCAGCTGTAGGGAGAGGCTATAGGAAATTGGCTGGCCAGCCCCACCTCTTATTACGGTGGAGGGTGGTAAGGGGTAGGGTAGCCAGGGGGAGGGGCTGAAGGCTGTTGGCCACCTAGCCCTGCCCCTATTAGGGTGGGGGGGTACAATCAGGGGTGGGCTGCCTGGGGGGAGGAACTATGGGACTACTGTGGTGCGGCAGGCTGATGGGGTTGCAGCTGGTGGGGAGGGGAGGAGAGGGAGTGTTTGGCAGACAGGCCCAGCTCTTGATCAGGGTGGGAGAGTCTGATCAGGGGCAGGCTGGCAGGGGAGAATGGCCACGGAGTTGGCTGCTGTCTCTACTCCCTGATCAGGCCAGTTCACCAGCTACAGTGGGTATCATAGTGACTGGTTGTTAGGTCATTATGGCTGAGAGGTGCTCTATGCACCTCCTGGTGACCAGTCGTTTGGTTAGGCTTACATGCATGCATACAAGTCCTTTGGTTGATTTCTTATCTATCTCACCTCTCCCTAAACTTCCTGCTGTAATTTGACAGTCTGTTTGATGCTTTACTGCCTCTGTATCTATCTTTATGTTCATCAGTTTATAATGTTCTTTATTATCTATAAATGACTGAGATCATGTGGTATTTTTCTTTCATTGACTGGCTTATTTCACTTAGCATAATGCTCCTAGTTCCATCCAGGTTGCTGCAAATGGTAAGAATAAAAAATAAAAAATATATAAAAATAAAAATATTTATTTTACCTAAAAAACAAAACAAAAAAATAAACTTTTGGGGTGATTATTTTCCAGTGTTATAAGATGTCAAATTAATAATGTCGTACATGTGAAACTTATGTAATAAAAATTAATTAATTAAATAAAATGAAGTACCAACACTAACAGTAATTTCCTATATTTCATGTCAGCTATAAAATAATGCACTATTTGGAAAAACAGAGGAGTATATAAGCAATAGAATATTTTATTATTTCAGCAATGCTTTATTGTTGTTTAATTCATGCTTTTCACTCAACGTTGGCTATACATTGAAAATACCGTGGCAGTTAAAAATACTGATACCTATATATAAATCAATCAATCAATCAATCAGAAAAATTACTTATTTAAATACATTTTAAAATACTGATTCTTTTCCCAGAGATTTTTATTTCATCCATTTGAAGCATAGCCTGGACATTAAGCGTTTTTAAATCTCTGTAGATGATTCTAATATGCAGGCAAAATTGAGACCACTTGCCTTAGGTTTACTACCTAGATACCAAATACATTTTCCCTGAATTGGTTCTGAGCAGTTCACATTGGCAATGCTATGACTTGGTATCTTATAATGACTTTAGTCCCCCCAATCAAGACTTCCATTTATGCCCAAGATCTTAGAGGCTACTCTAAGGGCATTATTTTGGAATGATAGCTGACCACCTCTAGGAGTTTCCTTCCCTCCAGGTCTTTGAGAGTTTATTCCTATTATTCCACATCTATTTGCAAAGGATTCTGAAGCCCACTCTTCTTTGCAACTTGGCCTTTTAAAAATCCCACCTTCTGGCTTTAATTTTTGGCTTGCTCTTTCTTTGTCCAAACTGAAAACTCAAAGTGAGAGAAACCCACACTACAGAGTGAGTTGCTGGGGTTTGGTGCCAAATTCTAAACGCCCACTTTCCAATCAAGAATGACTCTACTATGAAGTAGCACAACCCACCCCCTCCTTTTTAGTTCCTCACAGTGCCTGCTATCACCGATTTTATAATTAGTAGTTGATTAGCATAAAAAAGATCTTCCTTCCTGAATGAGGCCTCGCAATTGTGCTTTTCAACTTCTTACCTAAATTGCAGAACAATTTAGGGTTTTGGTTTGTTTGCTTGTTTGCTTTTTGTTTTTACTCAAACTCATTTTGAACAAAGTATCTTGAAAACAGTGTTAGGCTGTTTCTGCATACAAATAAAAGAGCACCTCTCTAAGCTTATGTTTTGTCAATGTAAGAACCATTCAAACCTATGAAGAGTTTATTTGAGCCAAACTTGACAATTGCCAGGAAGCAGTCTCAAAGAATTGAGATAATGCTCCAGAGAATGGCAGTTTTGCATCTTATTTTATACTTTACAATCAAAAGTGGAGATATATATATAAGTTACATGAAGTCCATTGGTAATTGATTAAGGGTGGGAGAAAGCAAAGCAGGGATACTCTGGGATTGGATAAAAAGTAAAATTGGATAAACACATACTTCTTTTTACATAAGTAGGTATTGGATGGTTAACAGTCAACAATTAACTCAATGACAATGAGGGGGACTTGTGGTCTCTGCAGAGTGGTGGCTGTGCTTTGAGGGGTCTGGAAAATTGAAAATTACTTTGTTAGCCCAATAATATGTTATCGTAGATGCAAAAAGACAATAGACAGGCTCAGTTAAGGTAAAAATTGACTTTTGTCAGGGAAGATACCAGCCTAGGGCATGACTATCCACCACAACTGCTTTTGGTTTTAAAAGTTTTAATTTCAGACCATCCTTTGTGATTACTTTAGGTCTCTGAGTTTGCAAGACCAACATGCACATCTTCCCTGAGCTAATCAGATTAGCATGTGGCCCCTTTTTCATACAGTTTCCAACAGTGGTAGAAAAATGACTTTTTCCTATTGTTGAAAAAGATAAAGATTAAAGCCATAGTGGACCAAGGCTCAAGATTCACTTAAAGGAAACCGGATCCAATATTCCAGGTGACACAGTTTTTATTCCAAGGTCAGGGTTCACCAAGTCAGAGCTCTCTTGTCTTAAGGGAAAGTGTGAATTCTATATATTGGATTTTTAGGGTTCATTACTGCTCAACACAGAAGTACCACTGCAGCTCTCTCCTTGAGAAGGTTCCTCCCACAAAACATCCCACTTCCTTTGCAAAATTTACTTACTTTGCTTATCAGCAAGAAAATGAAAACGTCTTGTTCAGTTCTCTATGATAATCTTTCTAACTCAGCAACTTAATGCACCTTTGTCACTTTGATTTATTCAAATGACTTGAAATGTCAACCTGTTGAAGATTTGTAGGGGAATGTGGGTAGTGTCACCCATTGCCCTGAAAAAGCAATAGATTTCAATTCTGAATGGATGTCAGAGAGGTGCAAAGCTGAGCCCACAGAGTCTCTTCCTGCCATGCTTCTCAATGGAGTGATTCACTTGAGCACACTTATTGAGGAAGCCATCTCTCCTGTCAGTTTAAATAGTACTATCTTGGCAACAAAGTAAATAGTTTGAGAGACTTTTCCTCAACTGAGTTCTCAGAGACCTACAGCATAATTTTTATTATTTTTTATTTTTCAATTATAGTTTACATTCAATATCACTCTGTGTTAGTTTCAGATGTACAGCAAAGTGGTTAGAAAAATCATGTACTTTATGGAGTGGTTCCCCCTGCTGCTTCAAGTACTCACCTGGCCCCATAGATATTTATCATGATACTAGAGGCCTGGTGCACAGATTTGTGCACTGGTGGGGTCCCTCAGCCTGGCCTGCACCCTCTCACAATCTGGGACCCCTTGGGGGATGTTGGAAGCCCGATGCATGGATTCAGACCAATCCCCGCTGAGGGACCCCACCAGTGCATGAATCTGTGCACTGGGCCTCTAGTATGCATATAATACCTTTGGTTAATCTATTTCCTCCCACCTCTCTACTGTCTGAGATTCATCAGTCTATTCCATGTTTCCATGCTTGTGTGTTGAGTGTCTTCCCCTTGGTGGTCAGTGCACATCATTGCTACTGGTTGAACAAATGGTCGCTTAGGCTTTTATATATACAGATTGATTTATGCTGTAATCTACATCTCTATGGCTATTCTGCAACTACCAATTTGTACTGCAGAACCTTTTGATCCCAACCAAAATCTGATCTTACTGGATTGTCAACAGCTCCAACATACTGACAATTTAAATGAGAGTACAACCAGTTGAGGACTTTCATGTGAGATGCCATTAATTAGGCCATTAGGATGGACTCACATGGTGCTTGGCACAGAGATGGAAAGCACTCATTGATGTTAACTATTGCTATAATTGCAAAAAGTTTACTTCCAGTGACTGAAGGGTAGGCTTACTTACTACAATTAGGATTTGACTTTCAACACACTGTGACTATTGCTATGGTTCTATCCTGCTGGTGGCCATCCTGGTGCTCTCAAAACCATTAAAAGAAACCTTAGAAAAATGTCTAAATTCTTCTGCTGGGTTGAAATTTGGTGAACTCTAATGGGTTTTGAAATAATTAAATCAGTGTCTAAGGTTTGAAATGGCAAAAGTTCTCTTTTGTTGATTAGGATTTGGTGTGAATTTGGCATTAAGAGTAAATCTGTACTATCCTTGTTTGCTTTCTTAGTAAGAAAGCTGGAGCTAACCCCCTTCAAGGAAAAGATAAAGCACTTGCAGAGCCTTGTTAAATTTTTCAACAGGGAATGACACATTAGTTCAGTGTGTAGGAAGTTGGTCATAAGGTGCTATATATAACAGAGGTCTAACCTTGTTCTTAGCTGAGATTGGTTGGCTTCCTCTAGAGTGTTTGCCAAGTGGCCTTTGTGGTTAAACAGCACAGTGAGCTCTCTCTTAACTTCTTTTTTAAAGTTGAATTTATTGGGCTGACATTGGTTCACAAAACCATACAGGTTTTAAAGGCACACTTAAACAAAACATCATCTGTACACTGTATTGTATGCCCACCACCCAAAACAAAGTCTCTTTCCATCCCCATTTTCCCTAACTTTGCCCACCTCCACCTACCCCTATTCCTCTTTTCCTCTGGCTATCACCACACTGTTGTCTGTCTCTATGTGTTATGTGTATATTTTTTGTTAATATTTACACATTCTTTCATCCAGTATCCCAACCTGCCTCTGTTTCTATTTTGTTTGTCAGTTTATTTTGTTCATTATATTATACATATAAGTGAGATTATATGGTATTTGTCTTTCTCTCACTTAGCATAATAATCTCCAAGTCCAGTCTATCCATGCTGTTGCAAATGATAAAATAGCCCTTTTCTAAATTCAAGTAATATTGAGAAGACACACGGATGGATTTGCCTGGTTGCCACTAGTGAACATTTGTGAGTGACTTCGCTTATGCTAGGTGCTGTAGGTACAATGAGTAACAAGAGAGTTACTCTTAAATCAGTATATATTATTTTGTGTACAAGGAGCTTGCAGTCTAGTCAGGGAGACAGTGATGTGCTGGAGCCAGGTCCTACTGGCTCGTGAGTACTGATAAATTTTCATAAATTTTGCACAAACAATTATTAAACACACTGTTTAAGAATTAAATTATATAAACTCTCAATTAAATACAAATATAGTTAAAACAAAGGTAATACCAAACTCTAAGCTTATTGCTTTCTAATTATTGCTCTGACTTTCATTACTATCTATGCTTTTGACATTACCTACATCTACTGTATCTGTATAATGGAAATACTATATAATGCTGTGTTGCTGAGAATTTCTTCCCAACACAGCGCTGAGTGACCGACTTCACATTAGTAGCAATGTACTCCTACATTGACTGTGGTAGGAGTACTTATACCATGGAAATCAGCAATCACTATAAACTAGGAATTTTTTCAGAAAAAAAAGTTATTAAACATTTACCAACACACTACTGGACACAGACTAGCAAATAGGTGATTACAGAAAATCCAGTGGGTCACAAGGTGATAGGATTTTGGTCTAGGATGGAGGAGTGGGGGAAAGTATTAAGGAAGGCTTCACACAGGAGTCAGTGCTTAAGCAAAGCCATAAAGGATGAGTAGGAGTGAAGGTCCAGAAGCAAGATAGGACAGAATTGAATGAATGCAAAGGTTGAGTTCCTTACCTTCAAGACTCTCAGTGTAATGGAAGACACAAATGAGCAATAGGATGAAGGGGATACAGGCTTACGTGCTCTGCTGGGCCTGCTTGGCCTGCTTAGGAGCATAGAAAAGGTCACTTTGTTGGTCCGGGTACAAGGAAGCTTGATAGAGGAGGTGATGTGGCATCTTAAGCTGAGATCAAAAGAAAATATGGAGGGGGGAGAAAAGATTGGGTGAAAGAAGGTGAAGGGATTAGCCAAAGAACATAGCCCATAGACATAGGCATCAGTGTTGTGATGGCCTAAGAGAAGGAGTAGTGGGGGATAGATGGAGGTGGGCAAAGGGAGGAGGAGAAATGGAGACATCTATAATAATGTCAATAGTAAAAAATAGAGTAAAAAAGTAGGTAAACTTTTTAAAAAGATAATTAGAAGTTTCCATCTCTTTTGGAAACATCTAGTTATATATTAAAACTAGATGCCTGGTGAACAAAATTCATGCATGGGTAGGTTTCCTAGGCCTGGTCAATGGTCAGGGCTGATTGGGGCCTTCTTGCTGCCAGCTGGGGCCTCCCTTCCCTGGCTGCTGGCTGCCAGCTGGGATCTTCCTTTGTTCCATGCCCTCCCCTGGTGGTGAGTGCATGTCATAGAGAGCAATTGAACTCCTGAGGGCCCATATTAGTTTGCATATTAGTCTTTTATATATATAGATATGTTAGCAACATTATGCTTAAGAGAAAAAGAGTAATAATTGTTTTAAAAATAATTCTTAAGTGTCACACTCCTTTTTTTTAGTTGATATAATACTTGATATGTTGCCCTGTGGGTGAGTGGGTGTGGTTAGCTTAAAAAGTTATTAAAGTTTTTTTAATAAGCTTTTGGGGGTTTCTAAGTTCTGCCTAAATAATACAGGAATGGGAAGGTGGAGTAAATTGGATGCATTTATTAAATTCTGAACTAAATGAGACCGAGTCCCTCATTTGGGGGAGTAATTACTACATCCTATATTCAAAAGGCTGGTGTTTGCTAAGCCCTTGGGTTTCACACACAAAGCACAAACCACACCATTCTTTTCTCAATAATATACATTCCTATAAACACCAGCCTAACTTTTCCAAGAAAAATTGGCCTTGAGATAAAGATGGATTACATTCTGGCATATGTGTGAGGAATTGTGACCATGTTCCCAACTATGATAATCTAGAAAATGATGTTGTCTCACTTTGATAACAACATCTGGGGAAAATACATATTCTCTCTTTGCATTTGGTGCCTTAATAAAAGAAAATTAAAGGTCAGACTAGCAACCTAAAAATGAAACTAGAATGGGGGTAAGAAAAAAAGTAGTGTAACATTCTACCCCTCTGCTGAAAAGAGAAAGCAGATCTAGCTATCTAAGCATTGGGGTGTGAAATATAGGCCATTCCTGTTACAAACAGAACTAATCTCTGCAAATAAACTCTTGGAAAGAATCCTGGGCTAAGCTTTCTCAGAGACTTCGCTGTTTTCATTAATTCCTTTGCATTCTACTCAAGTTTCTTGCTTGCAAAAAACAGAAACCCATCTAGCTAATTCAGATAAAGGATAAGTGGAGAAATTGAATTAACTCAGAAATACAGTATTTACTGAGCATCCACTATGAGCCAAGTTCTGAAGTAGGAGTTTCTGATAAGCAGTGAGGAAGATGGACACGGTCCATTTACTCATAGAGCATACCGTCTAGCAGGGAAAAAAAAAGCACTAAACTCATAATTACAGAATTTGTTATCTATACTAATAATAACTCAGTTATGTTCCAGGATCTTCCATTCACTCAGGGATTTATTTCTTGACTACTACTGACAACATACTATTTAGTATATTATTTAAATGTGTATCTACAGCATTATATCCAAAAGGCATTTCAGAAAGAAATTTTCATTGGTAAATGTATGGCCTTAGTCATGGGAATGATATGTCTAAAAGGTTGTGGGAGTGCTGATTATTTAAACATAATATTATTTTTAAATTTTTATTTTTAAATTAAAGTTTATATTCAATATTATTTTGTATTAGTTACAGGAGCCAGTAAAGTTTAGATATCTGTATAACTTATTATATGATTCTCAGATGTTTCTAGTACCCATCTGGCATCATACATAGCAATTACAATATTGTTGACTATATACCCTGTGCTGTACTTTACATCCTCATGACTATTCTGTACCTACCAATCTGTACTTCTTTCTTCACACTTTTCACCCAGTCACCCAATCTCTCTTCCCCCTGGTAACCATCTGTTTATTCTCTGTATCTATGAGTCTATTTCTATTTTGTTCATTCATTTATTTTGAACTTAGGTTTGGAATATAAATGAAATCATATGGAATTTGTCTTTCTCTGTAAACATGACATTATTGAATTTTAAAGTTGTAATCTCTAGCGTCATAAACAACTGACTTAATCTGTTTGAGTTGCCATAACAGAATAAAATATTCTGGGTGATTTATGAATAACAGAAATTTATTTCTCACAATTCTGGCAGCTGGAAGTCTAAGATCAGTGTCCCGCATGGTTGGACTCTGGTGAGGGCCCTCCTCCAGTTTTCAGACTTCTCACAGTGTCTGTACATAACAGAAGGGTTGAGGGATCTCTTTGGGGTCTATTTTATAATGCACTAATCCCATTGATGAGGATTCCACCCTCATGACCTAAACACCTTCCAAAGGCTCATTTCCAAATACCATCATATTGGGGATAAGTTTTCAGCAGATGAATTGGGAGGTGCACAAACATTCAGTCTATTGCAACAACAATTTTTTACAGTGATGTAGAATTAATAACATTGTTGACTTGTATTTTGTTCTTTACACAGCAGATATCATGTGCTTTTGACAGTTCTATCATGTATCAACAATGACTTCCCATCTGAGAAATTGGAGAGAAGGCATTTGCATTAACCCCATGCCCATCAAACATGTTTCTGACTAAAAGCAACTGCCTAACAGTGACTTAATATATCCAGCAGACCTTGAGACACTGGGCAAGATTATGTTTTTAGTTTTCTTCCAATCATCTCTCTGTCACACCCAGAATAACTACTAAGTAGAGGAAGAGGCCCCTTCTCTTCCCATAGCCACTTCTCTCTTCTAGACTTATGGCTGCACCAGTACAGACAGATTTGTGTGAAAACAAACTGACCTAAGATTTGTGCAAAATCACTTACTATTTTGCAGAAACTTTTTTTTAGTTACAGTTGCATAAAATAATCTTTAATTTTCACTTTGAACTCTATCTTTGACTGAACCCAAATATCAGAGTGAAATTTAATCAAAACCCTAGTGTATATCCCAAAAAAGTGAAGATTTACTTGAAACCTGAATAATTTCTCAAAGTTAGTGAGAGGGTACAGATAGAAAGAGCAGCCTCACTCAGATTTACAACAAGGAGTGAAATCTAAACCATGGGTTTTAGACATTTGCTATCACTAGAGGTGGGTGCTGAAATAATAATTGTAATAATAACTAGAGGCCTGGTGCAAGAAATTCATGCATGGGGGGTGTCCTTCAGCCCAGCCTTCTCCCTTGCAATCTGGGACCCCTAGAGGGATGTCTGACTGCCCGTTTAGGCTCGATCCTATGATCAGACATCTCTCTCACAATCCAGGACTGCTGGCTCCCAACTGCTCACCTACCTGCCTTCCTGATTGCCCCTAACCACTTCTACCTGCCAGCCTGATCACCCCCTAACCACTCCCCTACCAACCTGATTGATACCTAACTGCTCCCTTGCCAGCCTATTTGCCTCTAATTGCCCTCCCCTATGGGCCTGGTCACTCCTAACTGTCCTCCCCTGCAGGCCTGGTCCCTCCCAACTGTCCTCTCCTGCTGACCATCTTGTGGTGGCCATCTTGTGTCCAATGGGGGTAGCCATCTTTGCCCATATGGAGGAAATCATCTTATGTGTTGGAGTGATAGTCAATCTGCATATTACTCTTTTATTAGATAGGATAGAGGTCTGGTGCACAGGTGGGGGCCAACTGGTTTGCACCGAAGGGTGTTCTGGATCAGGGTGGGTGTTCCTTTGAGGTGTAGGGTGGCCTGGGCAAGGAGCCTGTGGTGGTTTGCAGGCTGACCTCGCCCCCCAGTGACCCAAGCAGAGGCCCTGGTATCTGGGATTTATTTATCTTCTACAATTGAAACTTTGTTGCTTTAAGCGGAAGCCTGGACAGGCCAGGGTATGTGGAAAGCTTGGCTTCTTCCATCACCAGGGGCAACCCAAGCCGCTCCTGCTCTCTCTTTGGCCATAGCCATCTTGGTTGGGTTAATTTGCATACTCATTCTGATAGGCGGGTGGGCATGGCTGGTGAATGTGGCTTGTGGGTGTAGTGGAACTACAGTCAATTTGCATATTACTCTTTTATTAGATAGGATAGCTATTACAAGTAGTTTCATTGTATATTAAGCTTTTATTATATACCAGGAGATACGATGCTAAGTATTTTTTTTAAATCTCATTGGCTCATACCAGCAAACCTCTGGGGTAGTTGTAATTATGTCTCCACTTTATTAGATGAATAAACAAGGTTTATGGAAGTCAATACAAATGGTCCACATTCTCATACCCCATAAATGTCAGAGCTCAATTTGGGCACACATTTACTTTATGCCAGTGCCCATGTTTTTAACCCAGGCCTTGGAGAGTGGGAAATACTTGAATTAATAATAAAGCTAATTTCCAAAACAAAAGAGCAAAGTGTTATTATGTCTGGATTCCTGTAAATTAATGACAAACATCACACCTATTATATATACAACTAGGGGTCCCTCAGCCCAACCTGCCCCTTCTCACATATGGGAGCCCTCAGGGGATGTCCTACTGATGGCTTAGGCCCACTCCCCCTTTGTGGGAGGCAATGAGGCTGATCAGGGGAAGGCACTATCCCCATCACCCTGCTGCTGCCACTGACAGTCACCACAGCCACCAAAGTGCTTTCATCAACATGAACTCCAGTCCCTTCACCATGAAAAAATGACAACTTTTTTTAGGCATTTTCCAGATGTGTTTTTCATAGGATAGGACATTTCTTTCTTTATTATTTTGTTTTATCCTCATCTGAGGATATGTTTCCATTGACTTTTAGAGAATGTGGAATAGTAAGGGAAAGACAGAGAGAAACATGAAAGTGAGAGCAACACTTTGATTGGTTGCCTCCTGCATGTGCCCTGACTTGGGCTCCGGCCAGGGAGGAGCCTGTAACCTAGGTACATGGCCTTGATCAGAATTGAACCCAGACCGTGGGGTCGGCAGGCTGAGGCATTACCCACTGAGCCAAACAGGCTAGGGCAGGATATGACATTTCTCAGCTCTCCAGCTGCAGACCTTTGTTTTTTTCTCCAGAAGTGTGGTGGAAAAACCCTAGGTGACCTTTTTGGATTCTTATTACCCAAGTTACTAAGAATATTAGCAGTGGCCGAAACCGGTTTGGCTCAGTGGATAGAGTGTCGGTCTGGGGACTGAAAGGTCCCAGATTTGATTTCGGTCAAAGGGCATGTACCTTGGTTGCTGGCACATCCCCAGTAGAGAACGTGCAAGAGGCAGCTGATCGATGTCTCTCTCTCATTGATGTTTCTAACTCTCTATCCCTCTTCCTTCCTCTCTGTAGAAAATCAATAAAATATATTTTTAAAAAGAATATTAGCAGTGGCATTCAGGGAGTTTAGCCAATGAGCAGTTAGAAAAGGTGTTTCCTCTGTAGTTCACACCAATTGCCAATAGCCTCCAATCTCTGGCTCCACCCCTGCCCAGGCCTAAAGCCTCTGGCCAAGGCTTTCGGCCTGCACAGGAGACCCCCAGCTCCCTCCCATGCCCAAGCATGCCCAGGCCAAAAGCCTCTCCCAGCTCCCTCTGGGCAGGGGATCCTGAGATCCCTGCAATCACCAGCTATTCTCCTGCCCCCTCTCTCTGATCGCAGGCTTGGCCCTGCCCAGGAGCATCCTGGCTCAGGCCCTTTACAGACTACTCTGGGCCCACATGGGACCTACCTCAGTGACCTGGGTGCTAGGATGTTCCCAGGACCTATGCATGCAAATTAACTGCCATTTTTGTTGGGTTAATTTGAATATTCACTCTAATTGGCTATGGGCATAGCGGAGGTATGGTCAATTTACATGTTTGTCTATTATTAGGTAAGATTGTATACATAGATACTCTGTAAAGTTCAGGGTACTGGTACTCTTGATAATTCTTGTTTTGACTAGATGTGACACTCTTACATAAATGTTTCTTAGTATGTTAATAAAAATATGCTTTATTACCTGACCAAAAATGTTGCTGTCTTGAAGCACAGAAAAAGGGCTAAGAGGAGGCAGCCTGACTTTAGCAAGGTTCAAAACAGAATTTTGGTTTTCCTTGGAGTGATCACAATGGGCAAAGCTGCTTACTTTGACAATATATGGGGAAAGTTTGGATTAGAAAGGTAGGTGAGAAGTAATAGCACTAATAAGGGGCATGTATACAACCCTTCTAAATTGGCAAAGGACTTCATATTTGGAGTCTCTTACCTTGTTTCCAGATGTTTGTTGTAATGTTTTATGTTGAAATAATTATAACTTCACAGAAATACACAGGGAAGTCTTGAGCAACCTTGTAGCTTCCCCTGATGTTGACATCTTATTCAACTATAATGCAATATCAAAGTCAAGAATTTGATATTGGTAAAATCCACAGAACTTATTCAAATTCTACCAGTTAAATACAGGTACTCATGTATGTGTGTGTGTGTGTGTGTGTGTGTGTGTGTGTGTGTGTGTGTGTCCCCGGGAGGAGCTCTCTCTCTCTATATATATATATAAGGCTAAGTGACCATTCATCTGAAACAACTGAATGGATGACTGAACAAGCTGTGTGGGGTGACCAGGCTGGCAGGGGAGTTAGTGAGGGGTGACCAAACAACTGGGCAGCAGACTGCATGGGGCGACCAGGCCCACAGGGGGGTGGGGCAATTGGTGGTGACCAGTCCAGTAAAGGGGGGCAATGAGGGATGACCAAATGACTGAGCAGCAGGCTGCATGGGGCAACCAGGCCAGCAGGAGGTTAGTGAGGGATGACCAAATGACTGAGCAGCAGGATGCATGGGGCTACCAGACCCGCAGGTGGGGCAGTTGGGGGCGACCAGACTGGCGGAGGTGGGGGAACAGTGAGTGGCAATCAGGCTGGCAGGGGAGGCAGTTAAGGGTGGTCAGGCAGGCAGGTAGGTGAGTAGTTAGAAGCAAGTGGTCCCAGATTGTGAGAGGGTGCAGGCTGGGCTGAGGGGACCCCCCCACACACCCATGCATGAAATTTGTGCACCAGACCTCTAGTACAAAATATTTTTATTACATGTGAAGATCTGTATAAACACTATCATAACGAAAATACTCAACTGTATCATTACCACAAAACTCTCTTGTGTTACCTCTTTACAGCCACACACATCCCCACCACACACAACCGGCAAACACTAGTCTGTTCTCTGATAGTTTTGCCATTCTGAGAATATTATATAAATGGACCTATACAGAATGCATTCTTTTGAGATCAGCTTTTTTCCTTCAGTATAATTCCCGTGAGACTCATCCAAGTTGTTGCATATCTCAGTAGTACATTCCTTTGTACTGCTGAGCAGTATTCTATAGTATGGATGTACCACAGTTTGTTTAACCATTCACCTATTGATGGAAATTTGTATAGTTTCCAGTTTGGGGCTATTATGAATAAAGATTCTAAAAACTTTTGTGTACAAGTTTCTGCAGGTGAATTTGGGACAATAAAGTTGTAGTATTCCCTTACTATCTTTTTACTGGCTACAGGATCTGCTGTGATATTCTTATTTTATTCCTGATGTTGGTGAATTACACCTTCTCTTTTTCTATCTTTTCAAAAATTCCTAGAGATTTATCAATTTTATTGAGGGTGTTTTTGTTTGTGTGTTTTTGTTTTGCAGAACCAGTTTTTGTTTTATTAATTTTCTCTATTGATTCCCTATTTCCAATATCATTGATTTCTGCTCTTATCATTATTTCCTTGCCCCTGCTATCTTTGAATTTATCTTGCCCTCCATTTTCTATGTTATTAAGATGATAAGATTATTGATTTGAGACATTTTTCCTTTTCTCATGTAAGCATTTAGTGCTGTAAACTTCTGTCCCAACACTGCTTTATGTGCACCCCATATATGTTGATATATTTTCAGTTTTACTCAGTTCTATATATTTTTAAAATTTCTTTTAAGACTGACTCTTTGACTCAACGATTATTAAGTGTGTTGCTTAGTTTTCAAGTGTTTGGATATATCACTTTTACTTTTCTGTTATTGATCTATAGTTTGATTTTGGTCAAAGAACATACTTTGTATAAAACTGTGCTATTGTAAAAAAGAAATAACTTTACCATTTACAACAGCATGATGGACCTGGAGAGCATTGTGCTGAGTTAAATAAGCCAGTCAGAGAAACACAAGTACACATGCTTTCACTCACTTGTGGAATATAATGAACATCCTAAACTGATGAACAAAAATAGATCCAGAGACATAGAATCATCGAACAGACCGTCAAGCCTCAGAGGAAAGGCAGGGGAGGGTGGGTGGGTGGAGGTTGGAGGGTAAGAGATCAACCAAAGAATGTGTATGCATATAAGCATAACCAATAGACACAGACAATGGGAAGGGTGAAGGTCAAGGCTGGAGTGTTGGGCAGGCTGGGAGAGGACAATGGGGAGAGAAAGGGGGACATATTTAATACTTTCAACCATAAATAATTTACAAAAAAATTATATGATTCAATTTATATGAAATGTCCAGAGTAGGCAATTATGTACTAGTAAAGATAGAAAATACATTGGTGGTTGCTTAGGGCTTAGTAGATGAGGGGTTGGGAAAGTAATAGCAAAAGGATACAGACTTTATTTTTGATGATGAAAAGATTCCAACTCTATGATTACACTAAAAACCATTAACTTATAAACTTAAAATGGATGAAATGTATAATATATGAATTATATATTCAATAAAGTTATTTTTTAATGAGTGAGAGTATAGTCAATTTTTTGCAAAAATTTTGCTTTGGGAAGGAATAGCTAGAGGAGTATGTAGAATCAAAAGATAATTTGTTTCAAGATAGGAATTACTAGAGTGTGTTTGAATATTGATGGCCTTGAAACAATGGGAACAAAAAAATTGGTGGTGCAGGGAAGAGAGGTGGTACCTGCAGTTATTTCCAACTACCATTAGGATAGCTCCACTTGGAGTTTCTATTGATTCTAACTCAAATTTATACCCCAAATCCATCTAGTTCTCTCCACCTCCACCACTACCACCTTGGTCTAAGCCATCATTATCTCTCAGTGGGTTATTGTAATAGCTTCCTAGCTTGTTATCTTTGTTGCCAATGTTTGTTGCCACATCCATTATTTACCTGCAACTAAAATGATCCTTCTAAAATATTAATCTGATCTTTATTTTCCTGCTTAAAACTCCCTAGTGGTCTTACAATATAGTCTGAGCTGCTTAAGTTGGTTTACAAGACTCTAAGATCTGACTCCAAGTCTATATCCACATATTTGAGCTTTTTCTCCCTTACACATTAGGCTCCAGTCATAGTGACCTTTTTTTTATTCCTAGAATTCATCATCATGCTTTTTCTCACCTCTCTTATCCTGTTCATCTGACAGATTTCTACTCATCTTTTTAAAAATCAGCTATGGGGTTAGCCCTCCAGTGGAACTTCCCTGACCTCTCTGGAGAAAGGTAAGAATTTTCACTTCTGAGCTCCCATGTTTACACCTTCACTAAAGCACCCACCATAGACAAATATGTCTGCTTCCTCCACTGGACACTGAGATCCTGGAGGACAGGGACTAGTTCTTAGCCACTCTGAATCCCTATACTAGATGGGTATCAGTCACATAACAGGCCTTTGAGAGTGAATAAAAAAAGAAGAATAACTTCCCTGGAAAAGATGTATTCCAACAAAGTATAATCTTCTGATTCTAACAATAAAATGTGCTATTCAGTGACATAAATTGTGTTAAGCCTCTAGACATTGCATGACCACTCATGATAGATGATAATCTGGAAAGAGGTTATGCACAGGTGGGAGGCTGGGCTCCATCTGCCCCCCCCCCTGCCCGCCAAGTCCTCTTCCAAATCTGAGAGTTTCTGATTCCATGAAAGCATGACCTCCTCTTTTCTTTACTTCTGACTGGAATGGGGAGTCTGGACTGGAGGTCATGTCAAGTTTGAACTGGCTGAGTAGGCTAGAGTTAGAAAGGTACTTTCCAGAAGTTTACCATCCCAAGCAGACTTATTGTACCTGGTTTTGCCTTCTTAGCACCTCTGCTTTCCCATCTGAAATCTGACTAATACTTGCTAATTGTGTGTTCTGAGATCCTTTGATGAAAATGCCATTGTATGTAAGTATGAAGTATTGCTATGAATAATAAAAATGGATGAAGTTTCTGTTGCTTACTCCTTGAGTGAAATTATAGAAAATGGATCTCTTTTGCAAAATCACAGGTCATATCTTCATTTCAGAAAAGAGGCTGGTAAAACATATTCAATCCCTCAGTCATTTGGATTCAACATAGCAATATATTTGCTTTTCCAAAACTCTACTGTCTATTCAGGATGCTACAACAAATTACCATGGATTGAGTGACTTAAAAAAAAATCAGAAATTTATTGCTCACAGGTCTGGAGACTGGAAGATCTGGAGATCAAGGCACTGGTAAATTTGGTACCTGGTGAGAGCACACTTCTAGCTATGTCCTCACATGGCTGAAGGGGACAAGTAATCTCTGGGGTATCTTTTATAAGGAGCTAGTATCATTCCACACTCTTGAACTAATCACCTCCCCAAAGCCCCACCTCCTAATGCTATCATATTGATGATTAGGATTTCAACATATGGATTTTGAGGGGGAATTTTTATCAAAGGATCTTAGAAAACACAATTAGCAAGTATTAGTCAGTTTTCTGGGTCTTCTTCAGAGGAACTCTGTTGTAGGTCATTGTCAGATGTTGCCTGTGACTTCCCCTGAGCAACCTGTTTGGAACTACAAAGCTACCCACAGTTTGTAGCTGCCTCTGCTTGAACTTGGTGCGCATGCAAAGGACCAAGCTGTGTACCAAGGCTGGCTTCTACCAACCCTGATCCTGGGGGCAGGTCAGACAAAGGCTTAAGGCATCCTGAGGTCTGCCTCCTCTTGCCTTTGTCAGCTGGCTGCCTGTCATTCTCAGTCACTAAAAGAGCTCCTGGCAGTACATGAGTTTCATGAGGTAGGTTCTTAGTAAATCACTATGTGGGGATGAGAGGTGGTCATCTTACTGATACAGGTTCAAACTTGGTGCCAGTCCTGGGTCTGAGGCTACTCAGCAAAAGTTGCAAGGCGCACCAAGACTAGCTTCCCCTCACTGAGTTCCCACAGACCTTTGTAGTTGTATAGGGTCTCAGGGAGTCATCAGGGTGAGGCCAGTAGAATTTATCATGGTCAAACAGACCAAGATTTGAGCATGTGAAGGGAGAGCTCAGCATTGTTCTGGTATATGAGGGGGAAATGGCCCTTATCCTAGAGCTACACCACTCAGTTTATCCCATATTCTGCCAGAAGCCTGAGCTCAGCAGGCTGGGGTTGCCAGTAGTCAGGACAGCGGGGCTAATAGGTCTCCTGTGAGGGAGAGGTGTCAGTCAGGCTCGGAGAAAAGCAGGTGTAGTGTCCCCTGCCTCAGAGCCACACAAGTCAGTCTGTCTTGGATTCTACCCAGATTTTCTGAGGATCCTGTGCTCAATAGGCTGAGGTCATGAGGAATCAAGAGGGTGGGGCCCCGGGAGCCTGGAGGATGGGGATAGTGGATCTCCTCTGAGAAGGAGGCACTGGTCAGGTTCAAGGGAAAGTGGGGAGAATGGTTTCCACCCCAAAGGCACACAACTCAGTCACTGATACCCTCTGAGTCTACCGCAACTTCTACAGCTCAGGACAGGCAGCTGGCTCCTTATCAGGTATGAGATCAACAGAGTGGAGTGACAGTGAGTCCAGAGGATAGGACTATTGCCTTCCTCCAAGCTGATGTTATATGGAGGATATTGCTACAGCCAAGATAGTGTCTGCACTGTGGGAATAGATCTCAGCACAGGGATCCTGGTGGCTGTCCCTTCAGCTCTCTCTGCAGAGCCACAAAACCCATCTCTCCAAAGTGACTCTGCTTTGCTCTACCCTCCCTCTGCCAGAACCCAGGGTAAATGGCTTGAATGAAATTGTATGTATTGGTCCTTTAAGAGTGTGCCTATGTCTCTAACAGACTCTCATATCTCCCTAGCAGATAGAATTCCTGCTAATTTTCACAGCCAGATGTTATATGGACACCTCTTCCCAGCTCTGGTTCCCTGGGCTGGGGATTTTGGCATAGGGTTGAGACCCCATGCTTTTCAGGGAGAACCTTTGCAGCTGAGATATCCCTCCAGAACTTTAGCCACTATACATGGGAGTGGGGCCAGCCCTTTTTATGTATCTGCCCTTCCTACTAAACATGATGTGGCTTCTTTTGTACATCTTTGGTTATAAGACTTGTGTTCAGCTAGTCATTCAGGTTGATTGTTCTACATTTTATTTATAATTTCAGTTTGGTCCTTGGAGGAGGTGAGTGTGCCTTCCACCTACACCACTATCTTGGACTGTATAACATGTATTTTGGAAAATCATGATGAGATTCATGTCATTGTCAGGCCCATAATTATTTCTTAAATGTGTGCAAGTAAGATATTATTGCTTGTTACCAACCAGTCAATTGCTCAATCAATCAATTATTGAGTGCCTAGAGGTACCCAGCACTATTCTAGTTGTTTGAGGAACAAAAGAAATATAAGGCCTCAGAAAGACTGAAAATAAATTACTATAGATATATTTTCCAATATAAAGCTTCAGCAGCTTCCTAATGGCATTTTACACCTGTTGCAATAGGAAGCTACATATAGAGTGAAAAGAGCACAAGCTTTAGAATCAGCGTGTGGTGGAATTGAATGCCCATTATCAATTGCACAATCCTGGAGAAGTTACAGCAAACCACTGTCCTTCACTTTCTTCATCTGCAAAATTATTATAAACAGTATATTTATTAATAAGATATTAATAAATAATGTGGGCATTATTAAATAATAATTAACAATTTTGGCAAATTAATAACAAATGATAATATTAGATACTATTGATAATAATCAATATTAACTTTAATGCTTGATATCACCACTGGTTATAAAATTAACCTGTTCATCTGATATAAGTATTGATACTAATATTTTTGCAACAAATAATTGTAATTATAGCAATACTACATACCTTTCAAGGTTGTTCTTATAATGAAATTGTATAATTTATTTGGCATATAGTAGGTGCTCAATAAATGCTAGCTAGTATTATGATGAATGACTGATATATGTATAGGTACAGTTGTTTAAGAAGGTGTAACTTGAAAAGTTTAGCAGGCATTTTAGGTAGCAGTATAGTGTAGGAATTAAGAGCATGGATTCTCAAGTCTGACAGAATGTGGGTTCAATCCCAGCTGTACCACTTTAATTATGTGACCTTGAACAGATTACTGAACTTCTCAAGTGTAGGCTTTTCATCTTTCCAATGGGTGTAACAGAATCAACCATGTAGGGTTGTTGGCACAAATGAATGAGATAATAATTGGAAATAATTTACTCAAGTTCGAGTATCTATGCTGTGGTCACTTTATAAATTACTATTATTTAGACACCATTTTTCTTTCCAGTACTCATAGATAGAAACAACTCAGCCACTTTGTTTTCATCTCCTTTTGTCATAAATGTCTAAAAATAACATAAAAAAAAACAAAGATTTAAGGATTACTTAAAAAAACCCACTTAGGAATTTTGGTCAAAATGTTAGAGTAGGTGGAAACTGCACTTACCTATTCCCAAGACCATGTCAAAATTACAACCAAATTATAGAACAATCAACCTGCATAACCATCTGAAGACTAGATGAACATAAGTCCTATAATGAAGAATATATAGAATAACCCACGTTGAGACTGGTAGGTGGGTGGAGATTCAAAATGAACTAGCCCAGCACCCACATGTGCTGGTTGAGAATCTGGAGGAATATCTCAGCTGCAGAGGACCCCCTGAGGAGCATGAACTATCAGCCCCATGCCAGGCTTCCCAGACCAGAACACCAGTGCCAGAAAGAGGAGCCCACATAACCTCTGGCAGTGAAAATCTGTGGAAATTCCATCTACCCTGGTGAAATGGAAGACTAGTGGAAACCCAGGCATCCCCCTTTTTTCCTTTAAAAATATGTTTTTTATTGTTGATAGTATTACAGATGTGCCCATTTCTCCATCTGTCTGCCCAGCCCCTACCCTCCCTTACACCTTCACCACACTATTGTCTGTGCCCATGGGTTTTTGATATAAGTTATTGTTTTTCTCTTCTTGTCTCTCTCACCCCCCATTCTGAGATATATCAGTATGTTCCATGCCTCCATAGCTCCATACTTTTTGTTTGTCAGTTTATTTTGTTTATTAAATTCCACATATAAGTGAGATTATGTACTACTTGTCTTCTTCTGACTGGCTTATTTCACTTAGCATAATACTCTCCATGTCCCTCCATGCTGTCTCAAAAGGTAAGAGATCCTTCTTTTTTTTACAGCTGAGTAGTATTCCATTGTGTAAATGTACTACAGCTTTTTTATCCATTCATCTATGGATGGTCACTTGGGCTGTTTGCAAATCTTAGCTATTGTAAATAATGCTGCTATAAACATAGAGATGCATATATTCTTTGATTGGTGTTTTGGGATTTTTAGGATATATTCCCAGAAGTGGGATTGCTGGGTTAAATGGCAGGTGTCCTCTTAAAGGGACAGTTCACAAAATTCTTGCTTACTCTGGGTTCTGAGTTTGGCAGGTATAGGGGCAGACTGAATTGTGTGGCTTTGGGATAAGGACTCAGCCACCAAAGTCGCTGTGCTGAGTTCTCCTTCTACATGGCCCACTGATGCCATCTTTGCTGGGTTGGGCCCTCCCTTCCACAACATTAGCCTGGTGAGCTACACTACTTCCACCCTGATGACTCCATCAGGCCTTGTCCTACCCAACTCAGACACAATCTGAGATTCAACCACACAAGTCTGTGCCTGCATTGCAGTCTTTATTTAAAAAAAAAAAAACAACTCTCTAGGAATTCCAGTCATGCTTGTGTGTGTGTGGGAGGGAGGGTGCCAAAGACACACATGTAGAAACTGAGTTTTATGTTACCTAACAGCAACTGACTTGGATCTCCATTTCCTAATCAACAAACTAGAAGCCTGGTGCACAAAATTTGTGCACAGGGTGGGGGTGTCCCTCAGCCAAGCCTGGACCATCTCCAACCTGGGACCCCTCAAGGGATGTCTGACTGCCGGTTTAGGCCTGATCCTACCTGGATCAAGGCCTAAATGGGCAGTTGGACATTCCTCTCACAATCCAGGACTGCTGGATCCCAACTGCTTACCTGCTTGCCTGCCTGATTGCCCCTAACCGCTTCTGCCTGTGAGCCTGATCACCCCCTAACCACTCCCCTGACAGCCTGATTGATGCCTAAGTGCTCCCCTGACAGCCTGATTGCCCCTAACTACCCTTCCCTGCAGGCCTGGTCACCCCTAACTGCCCTCCCCTGCAGGCCTGGTCCCACACAACTGCTCTTCCTTGCAGGCCCAGTCGCCCCCAACATCCCTCCTCTACCAGCCTAGTCAATCCTAACTGCCCTCCCCTGCATGCTTGATCACCCCAACTGTCCTCCCCAGCAGGCCTGGTCCTTCTCAACTGCCCTCTTGCTGACCTGATTGCCCACAACTGCCCTCCCTTGCAGACCTGGTCCCTCCCAACTGCCCTCCCCTGCTGGCCATCTTGTCATGGCCATCTTGTGTCCACATAGGGGCAGCCATCTTTGCCCACAGAGGGAGATTCATCTTGTGTGTTGGAGCGATGGTCAATTTGCATATTACTCTTTTATTAGATAGGACTAGAGGCCTAGCGCATGGGGAAGGGGGAGTGTGTCCTTCAGCCCATCCTGCTCCCTCTCCAATCTAAGACCCTGGATCAGGCCTAAACAGGCAGTAGGACATCCCTCTCACAATCCAGGACTGCTGGCTCCCAACTGCTCAATTGCTCACCTGCCTGCCTTCCTTATTGCCCCTAACCACTTCCCTGCCAGCCTGATTGATGCCTAACTTCTCCCTTGCCAGTCTGTTTGCCCATAAATGCCCTCCCCTGCAGGCCTGGGTCCCCCCAACTGCCCTTCCTTGCAGACTTAGTCACCCCCAACTTTCCTCCTCTGCTGGCCTGGTCATCTAACTGCCCTCCCCTGTAGGCTTGATCACTCCCAACTGCCCTCTGTTGCAGGCCTTGTCCCTCCCAACTGCCCTCTCCTGCTGGCGATCTTGTGGTGGCCATCTTATGTCCACATGGGGGCAGGATCTTTTGACCACATGGTGGCAGTCATCTTGTGTGTTGGAGTGATGGTCAATCTGCATATTACTCTTTTATTAGATAGGATAGAGGCCTGATGCATGCGTGGGGGCTGGCTGGTTTGCCCTGAAGGGTGTCCTGAATCAGGGTGAGTGTTCCCTTGGAGCGTAGGGTGACCTGGGCAAGGGGCCTGTGGTGGTTTGCAGGCTGGCCACATCCCCCCACAACTCAAGCAGAGGTCCTGGTATCTGGGATTTATTTATCTTCTACAATTGAAACTTTGCAGCCTGGAGTGGATCCAAGCCTTCTGCTCTCTCCCTGGCAGCAGCAACTTTGTTGCCTTAAGCAGAGGCCTTGGCAGGCCAGGGTGTGGGGAAAGTTTGGCTTCCTTCATTGCCAGGGGCAACCCAAACCTCCCTCCTGCTCTCTCTGTGGCCATAGCCATCTTGGTTGGGTTAATTTGCATACTCACTCTGATTGGCCAGTGGGTGTGGCTTGGGTATAGCAGAGGTATGGTCAATTTGCATATTACTCTTTTATTAGATAGGATTAGCAAGTTGGTCTGCATCACTTCTCAGTGAGATGGAGAAGGCTCTAGCAATTAAAAAATAAAATGAAACAAAACAAAAACCTAAGACAGATAACTATACCTAATCAACATACGCACTGTCAACCCAAGCCCCTGAGCAACAGCTCCTTCCCTATTCCTCAAACTACACTGGTCTTTTGTAAATTCTCTCTCCCATCAAAACTGACCTTGACATTACTTTTAATCTAATTTTATTGATGGTGATTCTAGAGATGGGAGGGGATAGACAGGGCCTTGTCCTTCTCCAGCCTCCCTCCCACTCTCACGCCATTATTCTAACATCTGATCTCAACCAATCTGGGTTTATAAAATCATTTTGTCCTATGATGCTCATAAAAAGAAACAAGATACAGTAGAAACAGTCCACTGCTGTAGAGTAATAAATCCAAAACAAATGTGTTCCCTGCTTGATTTCTAGGCCAATTATATTTGACCTCAAGTCTCTCCTAATTGGAAATTTTTCTAACACATTTATATTGTGTTAAAAAATGATGGGAGCAATAAACACTATTTTAGAATATGTACTACACTATTTTAAAATATGTACTTAATCTTTAAGCAGGATATGTCTAATCATGTATCTAGTCCTTCCTAACAACTTGACTTTACTCATGTAGTGCTTATGTCTGATAATAGTATCACTATATTCTCAGGCACTCTCTATGGGAACCTTAAAAGCCCTTTAAAAAAAAGCTTCTTCCCTCTTCATTTTTTGACAATATAACCAATTAATCAGCAAAGCCTGATCATGCTACCCTCAAATTCATCTATTAAATTCAATGTTGCATCCCCCATTGCATTTCTTAAATTCAATCCCTTTTATATTTTTGTTTGGATGCAAGTCTTAATTGATGCCCTTTTCAAAATGTAATAAAATAGAAGAAAAACACAATAGCAATTGAATAGCCTCCTCATCTTCTCCAGAAAATATATTTTATTTTTGGAGGAAGCACATTGTAAATTATGTGAAGGTGAGTCCAATTCCAGCAGTATTAATGCAAGAACAGAAAGTATTTTTGCAAAGTTTCTTGAATTATATTACTTATTTGCCCTGTATACATGTGATAACTAGGGCATCAGGGGAGTGTGGCCTTGGAATTCTTGAAAGCAGAAATCACAAGGAACCCTAAAATAATTCTAGAATAAATAGAAATTTCAAAATAAAGTTGCCTAAACAAGAGGCTTCTCAATGGAGAATAAATGCTTGGTGCTCTGGCTGTATCATTAAAGATCTATTTTTGAAATTTTATAGCAAACACACATTATCTTTGTAATTAGAAAAATATAAACAATAGTGATTTTAAATAGAAAAATAACTTTAAAGAGAAAAAAACATACACACACACAAAAAAAACCAACAACCAAACTGCTTAGGAGAGAGGGTTGGGCAGCAGGTGGCAGGGTTGTTTTAACTATTGCTTCTCTCTTCCAGGCTGGTGTGCACCAGAGTCCACAGGCATGTGGGCCTCTCTCTGGCAGAATGCCAGGAAGAGTTATGAATATATAAAAGGAAGCATCCTATTAACATACAGCATGATGTGACCAGTAGCTACACCTGAGCGTGGGGTTACCACAGATTTGTTTTTAAAAATCTTCTTTCTGCTTTTATATACATTTTAATTTATTTCAAGATGAACAGATAGCACTTGTGAAATAGGGAAAAGAAAAGCATTTCACCTTTTAAAATAAAAAATTTAAAAGGTATCAAGTCTTGCCTCCCCAAGCAGAAGGCTGCCTCAGACCCAGATTTTTAGAAGGCTTCTATTACATTACCCTGCCCATGAGAGCCCCAAAGAAATGTTTCCAAGTAATTTCAGGACAATAAACTAGACATTCAAAATTAACCAGTGTCAGTAGGTTGGGTCACCTCTACTTCGGTTTACTAAAAATTTCTCAAGTATTAGCTGTGGACTTATTGTTTGAAGCCTTAGTAGGTTCATAATTTCAGTGCAGCTCCATATGACTGAATGAAGTAGGAAGCAGAAAGGCAGAAAGGCCAGGCAGTGTTCATATTGCCAGATAAATGTGAACATCCCTTGTGCCACTTGGCTTCCAGGACCTATATCCACATCTAATTTTTGGGTTAAGATTTTGCTATTAGTGCCCCCAACACCTACCATACACATACACACGTGTATGCACAGGTGCATACACATATATCTAGGTCTCAACAGGAAGTTCATGAGGTAACTCTTGCCATCTGTATTTTACCCTGTTACTAAGCACCTCTTTCTTTACTTGATTCATGCTGCCAGATAATCCTACTGCTGCCTGGACAATGTCCATCATCCCATTGAACTTCTGCTCCCTCAACATTCCCCTATCACCATTCCCAGCTTATTTTCCACATCACAGCTGCATTTTCCAGATCACAGAATATTATCTCAAAGTATTTTAAAAGGTAAGCAGAGCAGTGCTGTGTTTCTAAAACTAATAGCATAAAAGAAATGTAAGGAAAATATTAATCAAAGAATTTATATGCATATATGCATAGCCAGTGGACACAGATAATATAGTCTGGTGAAGACCTGAGGTGGGGAGAGGCTGAGTGGAGCAGGGCTAAACGGGGGTCAGGGACATCTGTAATACTGTCAACAATAAATAAACATATCCTCAGTTAGGATTTAAAACATACATATCTCATTTAAAAAAATACAGGGGAAAGACCAGTGTAGATGGTGTGTATCATGTAAGAAAGAACCAAACATAAGACAAACTTTTTCAAGTATGACCTTCAGAGAGGTGAAATTATATTACTCAGCATTCAATTGAAAAGTTCAATAGCTCTATTAGAAGTTTTTAAATGTAGTTAACTGTTAATGGAGTAGAGAAGGCCTTGTCTTTCCCCATTTCCTGGATTTTTTGCGATATCTGAAGAAAAGGAATTTTCTGAGACTTGCACGGGAGGATGAGATAGAAAGCTTTAATTCCATAGAATTATATCTCTGGCTTTTCCAAGTCCCATTTCCCTTTGTCCTACCTGACAAGAAGTATATCTGGGGCTTCAATAGAGCTAAAATCAGAGCCAGTGCCCAGAGTTCCCTTTCTATGTTGAAGGCAGGTCTAGTCCAGCATCAAGCTAGCTTAGCTTATATTTCCCACTGTCGTCTATTAGTACATTGCATGCGGTGTCTGCATGGCCCTGGGTCATATGTGGGAATGAAAGGAAGCAGGAGCAAAGGAACCCCATAAGCCAAGAGGCAAGCAAAACAAAAAAGAAAATTTATTTGTTTAGGGGACTATGTATTACTAAATTTTCCAGGGCTTGCAGTGGCCATGCTCATTCTGCCAACCAACTCTGTCCCCAGGTTTGACTAACAGGTACCTTCCCTAGGCACCCAACTTTATTGACCATTCTTCTATCTTCCCCTTGTTGAATCCCTTCATTTAGTGTTTTGCAGGAAATAGGCTGGTAGTTTCTGAGGAGTGCAAAATTCATCTTCCTGGTGAAGTAGCCTGAATGACATGCCTATAATATCTGGCCTTCCTTTGCTCCTTTCCTATTACAAAAAAAATCTCTTGGAGAAACCAAGATAGTGGCATAGGTAAACACTTGAACTTGCTGCTTTGCACAGCCACTTCAAAACAACAATTAAAAGACAAAAGAGAGGAGAGAATCCAAGATGGTGGCATAGGTAAACACCTGCTGCCTCACACAACAATTTCAAAACTACAACTAAAAGCCAAAACGGACACCATCCAGAGCCACAGGAAAGCTGGCTGAGTGGAAGTTCTACAGCTAGAAGGAAAGAGAGGGGCTCACAGAGACCCAGAGAAGCTGCAAAAAGCTGAGATCCAGCCGAAACTCATACAGGGTGAGTTTGGACTGCGAAAAGGGAGAGGTGCACGGAAATTTAGGGGAGTCGCAAAAGATCAGAGGGCTGTTGGCGGCGCGCACGGCACTGCGTGAAGGACAGATTGCTGATTGTGCCGCTGACATTCTCGAGTGGGCGGGAGACAGACCCTCCCAACTGTGTCACTTCTGACTCCACTAAGCCCCTGTTTCGGGCGAAACCCTGAAGACCTAGACTCGTGTGGTCCTGGTGCGCAGGGGAGCAGGAAAGGCAGCAGTTAGAGGCACAAGGATGGCTCCAGCCATTACCCAGTCACGTGAGACTCAGGGGCTGTGGAGGGCGGGGCCAACTGGAAGGCAAGGCGGTCCCTTAAGCCCTGAGACTCCACCCATCCCAAGCTCAACAGAGGCTTCTTCGGTTTTGCAAGTCTGGCATTATAAGGCTGAATTCAACACAGAAGTTTCCCTGGCATAGTGAAAATGCCGAGACAAGGAAAGGGATCACAAACAAAAGAAATGGAGGGAAAAAAACGACTAGATATAGAGTTCAAAACCACGCTTATAAGGTTTTTCAAGAATATGCTAGAAAAGTTGGATAAACTTAGCGAAAGCCAAGAGGAGATGAAAAAGGACCAACTAGAGATGCAAAAGAGCCAACTAGAGATGGAAAAGGTCCAACTAAAGATGAAAAAGGACCAACTAGAAATTAAACATTCACTGACTGAAATAAAAAATATTATACAGAGTCCTAACAGCAGACTAGAGAAAGGCAAGAATCAAGCCAAAAATTTGAAATATAAAGAAGCAGAAAACATTCAACTGGAAAAGCAAGAAGAGAAAAGAATCCAAAAATGTGAAGATATGTAAGGAGACTCTGGGACAGCTTCAAACGTACCAACATCAGAATTGTGGGAGTGCCAGAAGAGAGAGAGCAAGATACTGAGAACCTATTTAAAGAAATAATGACTGAAAACTTCCCACATCTGGTGAAAGAAATAGACTTACACGTCCAGGAACCACACAGAACCCCATATAAAAGGAATCCAAAGAGGACCACACCAAGACACATCATAATTAAAATACCAAGAGCAAAAGACAAAGAGAGAATATTAAAAGCAGCAAGAGAAAAACAGTTCATTACCTATAAGGGAGCACCCATACGACTGTCAGCTGATTTCTCAACAGAAACGATGCAGGCCAGATGGGAGTGGCAAGAAATATTCAACGTGATGAATAGCAAGAACCTACAACCAAGAATAATCTATCCAGCAAAGCTATCATTCAGAATTGAAGGGCAGATAAAGAGCTTCACAGATAAGAAAAAGCTAAAGGAGTTCATCAGCTCCAAACCAGTATTATATGAAATGCTGAAAGGTACTCTTTAAGAAGAGGAAGAAGAAAAAGATTAAAGTTAAAAAATTATGAACAACAAATATGTATCTATCAACAAGTGAATCTAAAAATTAAGTGAATTAAAAATTTGATCAACAGAATAAACTGGTAAATATACTAGAATCAGGAGCACAGGAAGGGTGTGAACTGATAATTCTCAGGGGGAAAGGGGTGAGGAGTGTACAGGGAGAGACTGGACAAAAATCATACACCTATGGATGAGATCAATGGGAGGGAGGGAAGGGTGGGAGCTGGGTGGAGGGGTGCTATGGAGGGGAAAAAAGAAAAACAAATGTAATAATCTGAATAATAAAGATTTAATTAAAAAAATTAAAATAATAACATAAAAATAAAAGACAAAAGAGACATCATCCAGAACCACAGGAAGGCTGTCTGAGTGGAAATTCTACAATTAGAATAAAAAAAAAAGCACACTGAGACTCAGAGGAGGTGAGGAAGTAAAGTGCAGAGAGATGGAGGCACGAATGTGGAAAGGAGCAGGCAACTGAGGATATGGTTTTTCAAGTGAGAGGGGAATACAAGCTCCTGACTTTTCTGAACTCCAGTTCTGGGTGAGACTCTGGGGACCCAACTCATATGAGGGGAAACTGGGTTGTCTAGCATTAGGCTGCAACACAATGGTGGCTGTCTTTCAGAAATGCTTGCAACAATTACTGTGGGACACTGAGACCCAGGGGCCTCTTAGTGCTGGGCTGATGGTCAGCCATTGCTGTTTGCTATGCTCTGTTAATTCCATGAAACCTGCCCCACCCAATTGACAACCCCATCCTAGTTGTAAACAGAAGCTTTTTCATATGAATGGCCTGGCCCTTTGTAATCTAAAATGACCTAACATTGCAGCTGAGTCAGAGAGACCCAGAACTTGCAAAAGAAGGCCCAAGGCTTCACAGCAGCTTGCCTTGCTTCACAGCTCTGCCTCATCTGAGCACCTCCAAACACCAAACAAAGAAGAAGAATCTGCAGATCTCTCCTTAGCTCCTGCTGGGTAGCCTCAAATAGCAGCTAAATTAGCACCTCATTGGAGATCCAAGAGCCAGTGTACCCAGTAGTCAGAGTGGGACCATCCAGATTACAACTCCTCAGATTCATAAAGTACATACCCAGGGAGCAGAATCAGTGAGTACTAAAGCCCCACTGAAGCAAGTCTTGCCCCATAAGGGTGCCTCCAGCACAGAAGTTCTCCTATCATAGACACAGCTGATCCTCACAGCCAATTGGCCTGGAGGTCAATTTTTCTCAGTGATACCAAGAACAATCAAAGCTTAAATACATGAGACTCTGCACACAGCCCACAAAAGGATGTACCAAGAGTGTCCACCTCAGGTAACTGGAGAGGCTGAGCCAATGGGCCCTATAGGATACCTAGCACACAAAGCCACTCTATCAACACAGGCAGCCAAATGTGGAAACAAAGAAAAAGGTCACAAATGAAAGAAATGGAGGAAAGCAGGCTACTGCATATGGAGTTCAAAATCACAGTTATAAGATTATTCAAGAATCTTCTAGAAACTGTTGATAAATTTAGTGAGACCCTCGAGGATATGAAAAAGGACCAACTAGAAATTAAGCATACACTGACTGAAATAAAGAATTATATACCGAGATGTAACAACAGACTAGAGGATTGCAAAAATCAAGCCAAAGATTTGAAATATGAAGAAGCAAAATACACCCAACTGGAAAAGAAAAAAGAATCCAAAAATATGAAGATAGTGTCAGGAGCTTCTGGGACAACTCCAAGTGTACCAACTTCCAACTTATGGGGGTGTCAGAAGAGAGAGAGCAAGATATTGAAAACCTATTTGAAGAACTAATTATAGGAAATTTCCCCCACCTGGTTAAAGAAATAGATGTACAAGTCCAAGAAGTTAACAGAACCCCAAGCAAAAGAAATCCAAAAAGGACCACACCAAGACACATCATAATTAAAATGCCAATCACAAAGGACAAAGAGAGAGTATTAAAAGCAGCAAGAGAAAAACAGTTAGTTACCTACAAGGGAGCACGCATATGATTGTCAGCTGATTTCTCAACAGAAACTATGCAGGCCAGCCAGGAGTGGCAATAAATATTCAAAGTGATTAATAACAGGAATCTACAACCAAGATTACTCTACCCAGCAAAGCTATCATTCAGAATTGAAGGTCAGATAAAGAGCTTCACAGTTAACAAAAATCTAAAGGAGTTTATCATCGTCAAACCAGCATTATATGAAATACTGAATGGTATTCTTTAAGAAGAAAAAGAAGGAGAAAAAGGTAAAGATAAAAATTATAAACAACAAATACATATCTATGAACAAGTGAATCTAAAAATTAAGTGAATAAAAAATCTGATGAACAGAATAAACTGGTGAATATAATAGAATCAGGGGCAAAGAGAGGGAATGGTCTGACAATCCTTAGGGGGAAAGGGATGTGAGGGGTTCAGGAAGAGACTAGACAAAAATCATACACCTATATGTGGGCAGGCAGTGTGGTGTGGTACAATGTGGCTGAGTGGGTGTTCCCTGCAGGAGTAGAAATTGGAGATCACCAGTCCCAAATTTGTGCAAATATGCAGATTCAGAGGAGCTCTACACTCCACCATGGAAGGGTCGCATTTTGCCTGTGATGAGGAGAAAGAGAAGTTTATAACCAGAAACCCAGAGAAGAGAGACCACGGAGAGACAAAGAAGTAGCCTGAATATGAAAGAAAGTCAGGCATCACTAGAAAAGGAAGAAAATGAAATGGAGGCAAGCAACCTCCCAGAGAAAGAATTCATAGAAATGGTCATAAGGTGGCTGAAAAGAATGGAAGACAAATTCAACAATAAGAGTAAGAACCAAGAGGAAATGAAGATGAACCAAGAGGAAATGAAAAATGCCATCTTTGCTGTAAAGAACTCAATAGAAAGCATCAAGAGTAGGCTAGAAGAAGCAGAGGACCACAACAGTGAGCTAGGCAATAAGATAGGAAAAATACCTAAATAGAGCAGCTTCTAAAAAAAAATTAAAAATCAGGAGGAGAGCCTAAGGGAAGGCTGGGACAACATGAAACAAAACAATATCCACATATTTGGGGTTCCAGAAGTAGAAGAAACTGAGCAAGGAATAGAAAAACCTGTTTGAAGAAATAATGACAGAAAACTTTCCTGATATAGGGAAGAAAAAACCCACACAAATCCAAGAAGCTCACAGAGTCCCAAGCAAAATGAACCACAAAAGACAGATGCCAGGGCACATTATAATTAAATTGGCAACCACCAACCACAAAGTAAGAATCTTAACAGCAGGCAGAGAGAGACAGAAAATTTCCTACAAAGGAACCCCCATCAGACTAGCGATTGATTTCTCAACAGAAACTCATCTTGCCTGAAGGGAATGGAATGAAATATACAAAGGAAGGGTCTGAATCCAAGAATACTGTATCTTGCAAGGCTGTCAGTCAAAATTGAAGGTGATATCAGGATCTTCACAGACAAAACAAACAAACAAACAAGCAAACAACCAACTAAGGGAATTTATTGCCACCAAAACAGTAATGCAAGAAATGCTAAAGGGTCTGCTGTAAAAATAAAAGGAGTAGGAAGCAAAAAAGGAACACAAGGATAAAGAATAAAAATGGCATTTGCAAATGTTATCACTGATAAAGGTTTAATCTCCAACATCTACAGCCAACTTATACAAGTTAATAAAAGGAAGATAAACTATCCAATAAAAAAATGGACAACGGGCCTAAATAGAACCTTTTCAAAAGACAACAGAAGGAAGGCCAAGAGACCCATGAAAACATGTTCAAAGTCACTAATTATCTGAGAGATGCAAATCAAAACGACAATGCGATGCCACCTGTCAGAATGGCAATCATCAACAAATCAACAAACGACAAGTGTTGGCGAGGATGCGGAGAAAAGGGAACCCTTGTGCACTGTTGGTGGGAATGCAGACTGGTGCAGCCACTGTGGAGAACAGTATGGAGTTACCTCAAAAAATTAAAAATGGATCTCCCATTTGACCCTGTAATCCCACTCTTAGGAATTTATCCTAAGAAATCACAAACACCAATCAGAAAGGATTTATGCACCCCTATGTTCATAGCAGCACAATTTACAATAGCTACGATTTGTAAACAGCCTAGGTGCCCATCAGCAGATGAGTGGATCAGAAAACTGGTACATCCACACAATGGAATTCTATGCTGCCATTAAAAAGAAGGAATTCTTACCATTTGCAGCAACCTGGATGGAACTGGAGAGCCTTATGCTTAGTGAAATAAGCCAGTCAATGAAGGAGAAGCATCACATGATCTCACTCATTGGGGGATAATAAAGAACATTATAAACTGATGAACAAAAGGATAGATACAGAGGCAGTAAAGCATCAAGCAGACTGTGCAATTACAGCAGGAAGATTAAGGTTAGGTGGAGTAGATAAGAGATCAATTAAAGGACTTGTATGCATGCATATAAGCATAACCAATGAACATAGACACTGGGGGGTTGGGGTATGCCTGGGAGGGAGGGAGGGCAATGGGGAGATATGTATAAAAATTAATAATATAAAAGAATTAAAATGGCGACAAATAAGTACCTATCAATATTAACTTTAACTGTAAATGGATTAAATGCCCTCATCAAAAGACATAGGGTAACGGATTGGATAGGATCCAATATATCTACAAGAAAACCACCTCAGAAAAAAAGATGCCCATAGACTGAAGGTGAAGGGATGGAAAAAGGTATTTCAGGTGAATGGAAATGAAAAAATATATATATACATCTATGCATGAGGACAATGGGGGAGGGGTTAAGGGCAGAGGGTGGGGTTGGAATCAGGTGGAGGGGAGCTATGGGAGGAAAAAGAAGAACAACTGTAATAATCTGAATAATAAAGATTTATTTTGCTGCCTGTGGGGGAAAAACCTTATTGTTAAAAGTATTATAGATTCCCCTCTACCCCCAGCCCATGAACCTCTCTTTCCCATTCCCTACCTCTCCCCACACTTTCACCACACTATTTTCTGAGTCCATGTCTCTGGATCTATTTTGTTTGTCAGTTTATTTTGTTCATTAGATTCCACATATAAATGAGATCATGTGATATTTGTCTTTCTTTCTCTGACTGGCTTATTTCTTTTAGCATAATACTCTCCAGGTCTCTCCATGCTGTCTCAAAGGGTAAAGATTCTTTTTTTTTTTTAACAGCTGCATAGAATTCCATGGTATAAATGTACCACAGCTTTCTTATTCACTTACGTACTGACTAGAGGCCCTGTGCACTAATTTGTGCATTGGTGGGGGTCCACCGGCCAGGGAAGGACCACAGGAGTGCATCAAGGTGTGTCCAGCCCATCTCGCCCAGTCCTGATCAGCCGGACCTCAGCAGCAAGCTAACCTACCAGTCAGAGAGTCTACCTCTGTTGGTCAGTGCACATTATAGCGACTGGTCGACTGGTCGACCAAATGGATGACTGATCAGCGGACTGATCAGTTGGACACTTAGCATATTAAGCTTTTATATATATGTGCACTTGGGCTGTTTCCAGATCTTAGCTATTGTAAATAATGCTGCTATGAACATAGGGTTGCATATATTCTTTCTGGTTGGTGTTTCAGGCTTCTTAGTATATAGTCCTAAAAGTGGTATCACTGGGTCAAATGGCAGTCCATTTTTAATTTTTTGAGGAAACTCCATACTGTTTTCCACAGGGGTTGCACCAGTCTGTATTTCCAACAGCAGTGTACTAGGGTTCCCTTTTCTCCACATCCTCACCATCACCTGTTGTTTGTTTATTTATGGTAGCCATTCTGGCAGGTGTAAGGTGGTATCTCATTGGCATTTTAATTTGCATCTCTCTGGTAATTAGTGATGCTGAGCATTTTTATATGTCTCTTGGTTATTTGTGTGTCCTCTCTGGAGAAGTGTCTATTTAGGTACTTTGCCCATTTTTAAAAACTGTTTTTCTTCCATTTGTGAGTTTTATGAGTACTTTATATATTTTGGAAATTAACCCCTTATCAGATGTATCATTGGTGAATATGTTCTTCCATACAGTTGGTTCCCTTTCAATTTTATTGTGTTTTCATTTTCTGTGCAGAAGCCTTTTATTTGTATGTAGTCCCATTTGTTTTATTTTTCCTTTGTTTCTCTTGTCCTAGGCATTGTACCTAAAAATTCTGCTACATGGAATGTCTGCTATTTTTCTGTCTACATTTTCTCCTAAGATTTTTATAGTTTTGTGACTGATGGTAAGTGCTCAGAGTTTTCTATTATGGAGTGGGATTTCCTTAAAGGAAGGTAATAAGTCCCACATTGAAAATAGAGGTCTTGTTTAGAAAGGAAGACCCAATGTGGTGGTTTTATTTATAAAGGAAGACCACAACTTCCATAGGGGAGAGCAAGGCTAGGAACTGGAATATACCCTTGTGCAGGGGTTAATTATTTCATGCTTCTCTCTTGTTCAACACAAAGGCAAAAGACACTTTAGTATACAGTTTTTCATCCTCTCTTCCTCATTGTAATTCTCTTTAGCTACCTTTACCTTCAGTCCTCTGATAAAATCAGATACTCCTACAGAGCTCTGTGAGATGGAATTTGTAAGGATGATAGGAGAGTCTAGTCCACAGTTTGCTTGAAGCTGAGACCCAGGCAGAGGAGCAGCAGTGCACCAAAAAGAGCCATTGCCCAGGAGCTCCACATGGTGATAAATTTGGCAGTGAACAGTTGCCTACACAGATGAATCACTGAGATTGGTCAGGAGAGATCCAAACACAGAGAAATAGCTTCCCAATGAATATCTAACTGAGGAGTAAATGTGGGGAGGGGGACCTTGTTCCCCAGTGTTTTAGAAAAGTGTGACCTTGGGTTGACAGACTTGGCTAAGGCTTAGGTCACATCATGATGAAAGTATAGATGTAAATTTTTAGAGAAACCAAGATGGTGGCATAAGTAAACACCTGAACTTGCTGTCTCACACAACAACTTTAAAACTACAACTAAAAGAGAAAACAGACAACATCCAGAACCACAGAAAGGCTGGCTAAATGGAAATCCTACAACTAGAAGGAAAGAGAAAAACACACTGAGACTCAGAGGAGGCGTGGAAGTAAAGTGCAGAGGTACTGGGGTGTGCCCGCAGAAAGGGCTGGCAACTGAGGATGTGATTGTCTTTCTCAATCAAGAGAAAGACAAAAGCCCCCAACTGCTCTGAACCTCAGTTCCAGGCAAGACTATGGGGACACAGACTCATATGGGGAGAAACTGGACTGTCTGGCATAGGGCAGAACTCAAGGATGGCTTTCTCTCAGAGGTGCTTGCAGCGATTACCATGGGACACTGAGACACAGGGGCCTATTAGGGCAGGGCTGATGGTCAGCCATTGCTGTTTCCTCTACCCTGAGACCCCTCCTCACCCAAGCAGTGTAGAGAGGCTTTTGCATATGGATGATCTGGTCCTTTGCAATCTAAATATACCTAACAAACTGCAGCTGAGTCAGTGAGAACCAGAACATCCAAAAGAAGGCCTAAGACCCTCCAGCAGCTTGCATTGCTTCACAGCAGGACCTCATATGGGCACCTCAAAACACCAAACAAAGAAGAGGAATCTGCAGATCTCTCCTTAGCTCCTGCTGGATAGCCTCAGGCAGAGGCTAAATTAGCACCTCCTTAGAGATTCAAAAGCCAGTGTACCCAGGGGTCAGAGTAGGACCACCCAGATTAAAACTCCTCAGATCCATAAGGAATACAGTCAGGGGGCAGACTTGGTGAGCATCAAAGCCCCACTGAAGCAAGTCTTGCTTCATAAGGGTGTTTCCAGCACAGAAGTTCTCCCAGCATAGACATAGCTGATCCTCACTGCCAATTGGCCTGGAGGTCAATTCCTCCCAGTGATACCAACAACAATCAAGGCTTAAC
Source organism: Lasiurus cinereus (assembly GCA_011751065.1). Lineage (NCBI taxonomy): Eukaryota > Metazoa > Chordata > Mammalia > Chiroptera > Vespertilionidae > Lasiurus > Lasiurus cinereus. The sequence continues at coordinate 14,189,450 of JAAGEH010000015.1, read as the reverse complement.
TACAACAAGACTGTGCACAGAGCTCATAGATGGATGCACCAAGAGTGTCCACCTCAGGTAACTGGGGAGGCTGAGCCACTGGGCCCTATAGGACACCTAGCACACAAAGCCACTCTATCAATACAGAGAAGCAGCCAAATGTGGAGACAAAGAAACAAGTCACAAATGACAGAAATGGAGGATATAGAGTTCACAACCATGGTTACAAGGTTTTTCAAGAATTTTCTGGACACCACTGATAAATTTAGTGAGACCTTCAAGGATATGAAAAAGGACCAACTAGAAATTAAGCATACATTGACTGAAATAAAAAATATTATACAGAGATCTAACAGCAGACTAGAGGATTGCAAGAATCAAGTCAAAAATTTGAAAAACAAAGAAGCAGAAAACACCCAACTGGAAAGAAAAAGGAAAAAAGAATCCAAAAATATGAAGATAGTGTAAGGATCCTCTGGAACAACTTCAAGCATACCAACATCAGAATTATGGGGTGCCAGAAGAGGAGAGAGAGCAAGATACTGAAAACCTATTTGAAAAAATAATGACAGAAAACTTCTCCCACCTGGTGAAAGAAATAGACTTACAAGTCCAAGAAGTTCACAGAACCCCAGACAAAAGGAATCCAAAGAGGACCACACCAAGACACATCATAATTAAAATGCTAAGGGCAAAAGACAAAGAGATAATATTAAAAGAAGCAAGAGAAAAACGGTTAATTACCTACAAGGGAGAACCCATTCAACTGTCAGCTGATTTCTCAACAGAAACTATGCAGGCCAGCCAGGAGTGGCAAGAAATATTCAAAGTGATGAATAGCAAGAACCTACAACCAAGATTACTCTACCCAGCAAAGCCATCATTCAGAATTGAAGGTCAGATAAAGAGCTTCACAGATAAGAAAAATCTAAAGGAGTTTATCACCACCAAACCAGTATTATATGAAATGCTGAAGGGTATTCTTTAAAAAGAAAAAGAAGAAGAAAAAGATTACGATAGAAATTATGAACAACAAATACGTATCTATCAACAAGTGAATCTAAAAATAAAGTGAATTAAAAAATCTGATGAACAGAATAAACTGGTGAATATAATAGAATCAGTAGACTGACAATCCTTGGGGGGAAAGCAGTGTGGGGTGCTGGAAGAGACTGGACAAAAATCATACACCTATGGATGAGGACAGTGGGGATAGGGGGTAACGGCATGGGGTGGGGTGGAAACCAGATGGAGGAAAGCTGGGGCCGGGGGGGGAAGAGGAACAACTATAATAATCTGAACAAAGATTTATTTTAAAAAAAAGACTTGCTGAATAAACCAAAAAATGATTTAATTATAAGGCAATGTACACAATCCATACCAGCTGTCATTGAATCAGATCAATAGCTTTACAGTGGTACCTCGAGATACGAGTTTAATTCATTCCGTAACCTTGAGGTATGGGAAACTATGAGATGCTCGAGTCGCGGTAAACTGGTGGGTCGTGTGCAGCCGGCCCATCCGCACGATTACTCCTATCTCAAATGTTGCTCATATTTCAAAGCAAAAATCGCTTGCTCGACGGCTTGTATCTCAAAAATCTCGTATGTTAGGGCACTCGTATCTCGAGGTACCACTGTACTCTATTTCCTGAGTGTTAAAAAGCACATTTTTTACATTTCATTATTTCTGAAATCAGAATGTGTTATTATATTATTGGTGGTGGTGATGATGAAAGTAATAACTAATATATGTAACATGCACCAAGTGTTATTCTTCTAAGTGCTTTATCTGATTAATTTGGCTTGGTGCATGAATTTGTGCACAGATGGTGGGGAGAGAGGAGGGACCATGGGAGCTTGGCTGATGGCTCTGTTGGTATCCATTCCTTCTGTGCCCAGCCTGGTGACCATCGCCTCCTCTTCTGACCCCAAAGGCCCTGGTGGATACCAACACTGTCGGTTCCCTTCTTCCCCTCTCCTCCGTCCTTCACCACTGCACTGCCACCACAGTGGGCAGGTGGCCCCTGGGTAAGGACAAGGATGGGAGTGAGACAAACCCTTATGTCGAGGGCTGACTTTCAATAGATTGCAGCGAGGGAGCTTCTTTGCTATGTACGAAACTCCCAACCCAGAAGCTGGTCATCTATGAATCGTTTAGCACCAAGGGCCTATGGGTGTCAGTTGGGGGTGTGTGGACCATGGGTAGTTGGGCAGCCACAGTAGGTTGGCTGTGGGAGTGCACTGACCACCAGGGGGCAGCTCCTGCATTGAATGTCTGCCTCCTGGTGGCCAGTGTGCATCATAGCGACTGGTTGACCAGCCATTTCGGTCATTCCAGTCATTCTGTCGTAAGGGCTGCTTAGGTATATATATATGAATTAGGTGAAGTTATTATTCCCTCTTTGAAAGTTAAGAAAACTGAGACACAAAAAGATTAAACAAATTCCCCAAGGTGTCTCTCTCTCTCTCTCTCTCTCTCTCTCTCTCTCTCTCACACACACACACACACACACACACACACACTACATATACAACTATTAAGTGGCTGAGGTATGCAGCCATGATTCTAATTATGACTGTCACACAATTTACCAAAACCATGGTATTAAATTTTTTAAAAGCTATTTCTAAACTTATGATGCCTCTTAAGATACCTAATGGTATCTTAGAATTGAATAAATTCAAGTGGTGATTAAATAGTACCTATAGTCTAATTCCTGCCCAGCCTTCATGCATTGGGGACCTCAAGAGCAGTGGCAAAGTACCACCTACATTTGAGTCCCAGCTATACCACTTATAAACTGAGTGAGCTTGGGAGAGTTTTTAAATCACTCTGATCCTCAGTTTTCTATATAATGAGGATGATCATAACACTTTCTACCTCACAGAGCTGCTGTGATGATCAAAAGAGATAGTACATGTGGTCAGTGAATGGAGACCATTTTCATTTGACTTCCTGGTGTGTTTAGATGAGCACCCTTCCCCCTCAGTGTTCAGTGAAGGGGGTGGTTCTTACGCAGTGAAAATGAGCATCTTTAGATAGTGCCACCCTTCAGGCAGCTGAGGCTTTCTAGGCTCTTATCAGTGCTTTAGAGCACAGTATAAAAAGTTTACTACAAAAGCCACCATGTGCCTGGAGAACCACTGCTACCACAAATGAGGCACAACTTGATCCCAGATGGGACTATGTAACATTTGCTAACTTAAACTTCAAAACAATTCTTCTAAATTTTTATTTCACATCATTCTACATTTTTTTTTTGCATGTTTCAAACCTGCCTCGGGTTTGTGAGAAGCCCCAAAGGACTTTGTTAGGAAAAACAAACACTGAAGCAAACAAAAAGCAGACACTGCCATCTTGAAGCAACAAGTGGCTATGTGTCAAATAATAACTGGAAATTAAATTTTCAAGTGCTGAAATGACACAAAATTAAGAAGTGAGTCTGTAATAATCAGAAAAATGCCCTTTTATTAAATTTAAGTTTATTTCCTCTTGTTCTTTTGGTAGAATAGAAGGCAAGTGTTTAATCCTCCCCTAGTAAAAACTGTTTTTATGAGTTATTAATAACTCAATGAATTTCAAGTAGTTTGAGAATAAAAGTGTGGTCAAAAAGGGAAATAAAACTGTGCCAGAAGACCTGAGTGGTAAGAGTTCTCTGTGGAAGAAGGGGAAATAGAATATGAGGTTGCAGTATTCTTGTGTTTTCTTTAATAGATATCTTGAAATTGACCTGTGGGCTATGGTAAATAAGTACAAGTTTGGCATCTAGCTCCCTGAGATGATTTTGTCCTATTATGCTACAAATGTTGGTTAGGATGTACTTCTCTACTTCCTATTTTCACTTTTTTGATCTGTTACTCTGGGAATGTGCATGGATCTTTGAAGATTTCAGATTCTCTTCCTCAGTGTATGTCCCTAGGGGTAAGGATAAAATCATACCCCACCACTATACCCTTGAGTTTTCCCCTAATTGCAAACTCAAGACTCTATCATGATAATAATACTGCTTCAATCAATTAACGAGGTGCAACTAAGCCAACCAAGTCATTGACACACTACTCCTAAGAGCACCAGACAGAATTTTTGCTATATATAATAACCAAACTCTGGATTCTCATCCCAGTATTCAGCAAAATTTTGCTTTGGCTTAGAATTTCTTTTTTAATATTTTTATTGATTTTTTTACAGAGTGGAAGGGAGAGGTATAGAGAGTTAGAAACATCAATGAGAGAGAAACATCGATCAGCTGCCTCCTGCACACTCCCTACTAGATACGTGCCTGCAACCAAGGCTTAGAATTTCTAAAAATGGAATCAGTCATCTCTGCAAAGTAGAGTGTCTGTCAGGACCATATCTTGGCATGATGCCCACCCAACTCACAGTTTCCAGATGAAACTAAGGTGTTCATTTGGGCTTCAGAAATTCAGCCCTAATTCTTTGGGAAAGGAGTAGGTATGAAAAACACTTGAGGGAAATAATGTATGGGTGGGTAACAAATAATTATAAACCAGATGGTAAACATTCAAGGAACTATTGTTCTAGGTAGGTTGAATCCTTAGAGGTTAAGTCACCACCTCTGATATTTTCTGGAAGCAGGTGGGCAGGAGATAAATAGTACATAAAATGAGTGACAGAGGCAGAAGTTAAGCAAAAATACAAAAGCAGCTAAAAACACTGAGAGCTGGGTAACACTTGTCACAGACAGTGGGAGAAACAGGAATAACATAATGATTAAGTGACAGGCAGGGGAAGCAAGGCTGCCTAGACTTAGATCCTGCCATGACATTAACCTTTTTGGGCCTCACTTTCCTAATCTGTAAAATGGGCATAAAAACAGGACCTACTTTATGGAGTTATTGTAAACATAAATGTGCTGTTATATAAAAAATGACTCCAACAAAGCTAAACACATGATAAGTGCTATATATTATAGTTTCTGAGTTCTAAATGTTTCTAGAATGTTCATCCAACTTTGACTGCTATGCCAGTTTAGTGAGCAGCCATTATAGACAGCAATTCAAAGGCAGGTGAAGGGAAAGCTGCTGTGAGTAAAGCTTCAAAATTCAGGTCAATGATTACCACCCACAAAGACTTGTTCTTCCACACACCCACGTTTTGGGGACAGGGGAGAGTGGGGAGTGTTTCCACATGGAAATTAAAGATTAAATTGCTTATTTCAGGAAAAGCAAAAATAAACAATATGGAGATACAATTGGGGCGGTCCCCACCTACTTCCTAGGAAGCTGGTATTGGCCCTTTGATTAGTGCAGGGTCATCTGGGTCTGGTTCTGTCACACACCTACTCTTTTCTATTCCACCATGTAACAAAGAACTAAGTCACCATTCTTTGGTAACCGATAACTTTGATGAGTGCAACCCTTCATTTCCTAGTAACCGTTTCCTTCCTCATTACTAAGCCCTACCAACTGAAGGCCTCTGAGCAATTCCACTCTGACTCAAAACAAGAAGCCTATACGGCAAGCCCAACTCCATGAATCAGAGCTTTTCCAGTGTTTGTTAATAGGAAGGGAAGAATGCAGGTATGGCGACAGTAATCACAACATCTAGAGGCTTTGGAAACCTCTCAAACCAATTTCTAGTCACTCGTCATCTAAAGATTGTTCCTGAGGGGTAAAGCACCTTGATATGAAGGTGGAAAAGATGACACAGAGGCTGTAAAGAGCTTTCTCTCTGCCCCCCTTTATCCTATGCCCCACTTAGTCCCTTGGCTCACATGTGTTTCATCCCTCTGGATGGGGAAGAAAGAATTTGACACCACACTCACATTATGGTGTTAGTAGTTATGGATGTGACCTGTTTAGGTAGTGCTTACAATTTTAAGGGAATTACAGCAAGGGTAAAAAAAAATTCTAGTGGTAGACACCCAAGCCTTGTGAATGAGATGAGCTAGTTTGAGGAAACCTTTCTCAGTTATCCCGTTTAAACCATTTTCCTAACCCTGGTCATTCTCTAACCAACTGCTACTTTCCTTTTTTTTTTTCATAACCCTTATTACTATCCGAAGTTGTATTATTATTTATATCTTTATTTGACAATTGTCTATCTATCCTATTAAAAATGTAATATAGCCCTGGCTGGGTGGTTCAATTGATTGCAGCACTATACCATGCACCACAAGGTTATGAGTTTAATTTCCAGTCAGGGCACATACCTATGTTGGGGGTTCAATCCCCAGTTGGGGCATGTAAGGGAGGAAACTGATCAATGTCTCTCTCTTACACTGATGTTTCTCTCTCTCCCCAAAATCAATAAAAACATATCCTTGGGTGAGGATTAAGGAAAAAAAGAATGTACCATATATGAGGAGAGGGATTTGTCTATTTTTTTTTCACTCCTTTATCCTTTAGGGCCCAGAATAGTGTCTGCCCATTAGTGGGTGCTCAGTAAATATTTGTGAAGTAAATAAAAGAATAATGAACTGAAATTGTTTTTAAGCAAGTTCCCCTGAAAATAAACTCTTCACTTCCCCATAGGTTTTGATAACTTAGCCCCCATAAATTTTTGATGGGGCAACCAAGACTATCCTCTGTTCTTTCTGCAAACTAAATAGCATAGGACTGTGGCAGTGATAAGGAGTTCCAGTTATTTCCTCACAGTCATCACTCAAGGGACTTTTGTCAAGAGGTAAGCTAGACTATGGGCTGCCAGAGACTGGAGCACTCTCCTGGATATGTACACACCAACTTAGGGCCAGAAGGGAACATTTTGCTTCTAATGTAATTGAAATGCTGAAGAAAAGTTTGAAAGATGAAAATAACATTATCTCCACATGACAACCCCACAGTTCTGAAAGTTCAAAGGTTTCCACTTCATTAGATGTACATCTTCTAGTGATCCCCCGCTCTCTATGGCCTTTGCCTACAATAACCCTCACAACAGCAATGAGGTGTGTAGGTGGCAAGTATTATTAGGCCTATGTGCGGGTGGAGAAAGTGAGGCACAGCCAAGACGGGGTGAGGTGAATCAATTACCTAGCCTATTGTGTACAGTGGTACCTCGAGATACGAGTGCCCTAACATACAAGATTTTTGAGATATGAGCCGTCAAGCGAGCGATTTTTGCTTTGAAATACAAGCAATAGTTGAGATACGAGTAATCGCGCGGATCGGCCGGCTACACACGACCCACCAGTTTACCGCGACTCGAGCGTCTCATAGTTTCCCATGCCTCAAGGTTACGGAACGAATTAAACTTGTATCTCGAGGTACCACTGTACTTCATTTAAGTCGCCATTCATTGAATGCTTACTTTGTGCCAGGGCTAATTCTTGAGCCATATCAACCAATAGCCCATGTTATTACTTCCATTAAGATAGGCCTGGGCTTGCTTAGTTCAAGACTGAGAGAGGCTTCTATGATAACCTAAAAGCTGCACTTGCATACAGTCAAAAATAAAATTGGGACCACCAGAGCCCCTGAGGTGACATCCAGTGTTTAAGAGTGGTGGGTTTTCTGTGCAGAATGTAAGATTGGTTCATGATCACAAGGCTCATTCTGGGGCCAGGAACTGTGCTTCCCCAGCATTATCTCTGTGGGTTTTCACAATCCTTGAAGTAGGAAGTATCTTTGTCCCCCTTCTACAGATGAGGAAACTGAAGCTCACAGACATGCCCAAGGTTACAAAACTAGTAAGTAGCAGAAACACTTAAACATGAATCACCTGATTTCAGAGGCAATCTTAAAGCATCTGTGTTTCTAGCCACAGTCATGCCAACCACTATTCTATAGCATTTGGGTAGAGCATTGGGAATCTCATCCTATACATGCCAGAAAACTCATTCAGCTAGAGCCCCACACAATCGCCATTGGCATCTATGGCTACATCAACAGTGCAAGCACTAAGTAAATGTGGAGTGAATGCATAAATAATGCTGGTAATAAAGCCATTTAATGTTGCAAAAAACATGACCACATGTTTCTTGTGTTGGTAAGTAACATTTTAGAAAGATTTCCATCCAACAATACTATAATTTGTAAGTTCTCACACATATGTGGAAAATGGGCTTCTCTGTTGGTTCTGGATAGCTGGGCTTACTTGCTACTACTATTCTTCTTTCATACACAGTGACTAGGCAGTAATAAGTTGCAGTCATGATGAGCATAGGCTCTGAAGTCAGACTACCTGGGTTCTAATCTTTGCTCTACCCACTTGTTAATACTAATCTTAGGCAAGTTACTTCATTTTTGTGTACCTCCTTTTCTCCATCTATTGTGTGGATTATATAAATTATTATTGTTAAAGCATTAAAACAGAAGCTGGCATATAGTAAATAACATAAGTTATTATGCTGCTTCAAGTAAGAAATCCTGCAAGGAAAAAAATGGCTTGTGAATAGACAAATAGACAAATAGAAGCAACAAGTTAAAAGGTAAGCCTGCAAGTTAAAAATTCTGTGCACCAAATAGTTCTCTTTCCTCTTTTCACTGTTTATGAAAACAGTCAGATTGTGACCCACCGAAGCCACATTCTGTGACCACCAAAACTCAGAATTGCCCACCTCTGTCTTCTAGTAACTCTGCATAGGTGACTAAGCACTCACTTCCTGATTCCCCCCTTAATATTCTAAACCCACTACTAGCCTGAACCACAACAATGAGTGACATTGGCAGTGTATATTGGGTGGCGGTATTCACTCTTTCCTTCAGCAGCTCTCTCCTCCAATTCTCCCAGATACTTGGTATCCTTAAACTGACCCTGGCTGGGTAGAATTCCCTTAAACTACTAGCCTAGGGCTCCAGACCTTCCCCAAATAGTATTCCAACTGAGCAAAACCTGTATCCCCAGTGGCTAGTTAGATTAAAATAGCCTTATCCATTACTCACAAAACAAGTAAGCTCTAACTAAACTAGCTTCCTAGCATAAACCGGTTTGGCTCAGTGGAGAGAGCATTGGCCTGTGGACTTAAATGTCCCAGGTTCGATTCCAGTCAAGGGCATATACCTCTCTGTCTCTCTCCCTTCCTCTCTGTAAAAAAAAATCAATGAAATATATTTAAAAAAATAGCTTCCCAGTCTTTGTTAGTGATCTGCAAGACTGACCCAGGACAATTTTGTAATCACTAAGTTATTTTTTCCATCCCTCTCATGATGTCCTCTCTTCTCTTGTTAGGCCACCCTTGAAAAAATAGATGATTTCTATTTTTTCAAAGTCAACCATAGCAAACCACATTGTGGGAACATTTGAATAGGAAGTCTATAACATTTCTATGTTCTCACTGGTGAAATGCTTGATGCTTTCATATCTTTTCAATTTCTGAGGTAATCTGTTGCTACTTTGCCCCTTACAGTTCAAAGATTTGGGAAACTTTGTATTAGAAAGCTCCAAAAGATTAACAAAAATGGCATGTTTGTCTTTTTTCTTGATTCAGGACACATTTTTATCAGTAAAATATATCCATTCATGCATGTGGAGAGTTTTAATGAAAGATTTATTCATATGAAATGTTACAATTCATGTAAACAAAAGTATATGGCACATGATTTTATTATTGAATTGATGGCATTTTCTTCCTGATATCTGAGTTCTGTTACTTAACATTTTCTCACTTCACTAGATAGTCCTTTACTTAGGCTTGTTTCCTCTCCACTCCTTATTCACCATCAGTTGCTCATCCTTATTTATCATAGAAATAAACAAAGACAACATGTCATGGGTTGAATTACATCCCTCAAAATTAATATTTTGAAGCCCTAACCCCCAGTACTTAGAATGTAATTGTATTTGGAAATATGGTCTTTATCGGAGTAATTAAGTTGTAAGAAATCTTTAGAGTGGGTCCTAATCCAATATGACTGAGAAACCTTGCTTCTTAATCTTGTTCCCAAGGACCTTGAGCAAATTATCTAACCCCTCATGGCCTCTTTCTTTATCTCTAAAATAAATGGGTTGTACCTTAGCAAGAAAGTGCTTCTCAAGTTTGAATCAGCATGAACCAGCTGCAGCACAATCATCTGGGACACCTGTTACTGATAGAAACCTGGGCCTTAACCCAGGCCCACTGAATCAGAATCCTTTGTGTTGGGGTCTTGAAACTTGCATTTAAAAATATATATTTTTAAATGTATTTCATGGAAGAAGGGAGAGGGAGAAAAAGATAGAAACATCAATGATGAGAGAGAATAATTGATCGGCTTCCTCCTGCACTCCCCCGCCCCTCCATACTGAGGATCGAGCCTGTAAACCAGACATGTGCCCTGACCAGGAATTGAACAGTTCATAGATCAATGCTCAACCACTGAGATATACCAGCCAGACTGAAACTTGCATTTTAATAAATTTCATAGTTCCAAGGTCTCTTTAAACTCAACATTCATGAATCAGTGAACTAATATACACTTTTCCTTATCCTCATCATCTGTTTAGAAATAGGAATAGACTGATAGATCTTAGAATGGAGAGGAGTGGGGGACACTGAAAGAGATTAATCAAAGAACATATATGCATATATGCATAGCTCAAAGACACAAACAATAGTATGGTGAAAGCCTGGGGTGGGGTGGGGGCTGGGCGCAGGGGGACAAAGAGGAGAAAATAGAGGACATCTATAATAGTGTCAACAATAAGAAATAGGATCACATTCTACCCTAATCCCCTTGCTATTCTTAGCTACTGGTTTAATCCTTAGTGTAGCTATAGAAGCCATATTTCTTCTTCCAGTAAAGGATGGCCTATAGCAAGGGAAAAAGCAAAAATAAAGGTTTGTGAGAAATAATTTTGAAACTACTAGCTTACCATCAACTTTTGATATTGTGTAGCTTTTAATTTTCCAGAACTTGTTTATCCCTCATGAACACAAATAATCTGTAGGTAGCCTCATTAAATATTTCCTTGAACTGGTTCCATTGACAAAAACAAACAAACAATAGAAAGAAGAGTAGATTCACTAATCATTTGAGTTCCTCCCAATATTGCATAATTATCTTGCATATCAGTATTTTGGCCTTTCCTGCTAAAGTTCTTTCCTTGGGTTTGCAAACAGGACTTTGAGAAGAGTCCTGGTACTGACTGAGCTTTCTTGGTAATGTCACAAAATTTCCAACCACAAAGTCAATCTCCATTTGAGTCAGAGTAATTAGAAGAAGACTAATGACTGTGGACAAAAGTACTAAATGTTTTATTGAGGAAGCAAATAGGCAATTTGAATGGGAAAATGTCTTTTTACAATGGTGAGGCATATCCAAAATATATTCTTAAAAAGAGGAGAAAATATGATTATGAAAGACCCCCTTTCACAGACTGTGGGGAATGACATTGAAGTGCCCTTCTATGACATTTGTTTTCCACAATCTTTCCATAACTCAAAATTTAAACCTTGATTTCCAGATGATCAGGCATTGCCCATATTCCAGTGCCTGGTTTGGTGTGTCAGGGAAACAAGTTTCTTTCAATCAGTCTAGGATACTATTTATCAAAGACAAAAGTAAGTTCACAAGCACATGTTATCTTGGGCTCAGTGTAAAAACATACTATAGAGTTAGGTAAAAAAGTCACTTTTACAAAGCTGAGTGTTGTCTAAAAGAGGGTACCCTATTTAGAAGTCAAAATAGATAAAGCCTCTAAATGTTCAAATGGTTCTTTTCACTTGAGAAACATTGATGTTGGTAGCCTTTTTTTTTCCCTGAGCATTGGCAGCCAGTGATGAAGATTTCTTTTCATGGAATCCAGGATAATGAGGGCCCATACTTATAAAAGAGGCTCACAATGCAAATTATTTGGATTGATAATACTGTGTAAATCAACAAACACAAACTATAGATACGAAAATGTCTAAACATTTACTGGTGTATAAGTAAAACTTAGGGTTGGAAGTTCTTAGCAATGTGACAAAATGCAATAACCTTTATCAGGAGTATAAAATCTGGGTGACACCTCCATCAGCTAAACCACTTATAGTCAGAAAGATTCTGCTTCTCAAAGACAGCACTAGTGGTGGTGTTGGGTTGTATCGAGGGTGTAGGGACTGAGCAAAAAATAAAAAAGAGAGAGAGAGAGAGAGAAATCATGGCCATGGACAACAGTGTGGTGATTGCCAGGGGGTGGGGATACAGGGCTAGGTGGAGGTGGAGCAGGTATAGTGAGGATAAATGGTGATGGAAAAAAATAAATTAAATTAAATTAAAAAGAAGCAAAGATTCTGCTTTTCATCAGAGGATTTAATTTGATATCCTTTAAGATGCTAGAATCTTCTCACTTGGTTACCACGAAGGTGGGGTGCAAACCCTTCAGGGCACACTCTCAATCAAACCAACCAACCAGATTTAAAGGATGTGGGAGAGGCCTCTAGATATACAACCCCCACATCAAGACCACTGAAACACCTCTTCAGCTAGGAGTAGGTCATAGAGGTGACAATATGATTTTTAGGGTGGTAGACTCGTATCACTGAAAATGACTCATCCATTTGCACCCATATGTACTTCAGTACTAATGGAGGTGTACCCATTTAGACAGTCCTAAACTTTACACCACTCAAGCTTTTATGGATTCAACTTAAGAATCTTTGAAGAAATTACTATCTCCACAAGAAAAAAAAATAAAAGGTCTTTGAGGGCTATAGCATGTCATAAAACTTTACCCTGTGCCCATTGCAGAGAAATAGGAGAAAACCCACAACTCCCAGCAATGCAATGCTATTAAAAAGAAGCATTCTATTATGTTGCCTTTTAAAAATGTAGTTATTAAAATGTGGAGCAACATAGAAAAAATGCTTGTTAGAAAAGGCTAAGTGAAGATATATAATATATGTGAGGGGATGAATGTGTTAACTAGATTAGGAAATCCTTTCACAAGGTACAGTGGAACCCTGGTCTCTAACTTAATGCATTCTGGAATGCTGTTTGAGAAGCGACTTGTTTTTTAAAAAATGAATCATTTTCCCCCAGCAGACATAGTGTAAATTGAATTCATCTGTTCCAGTCCCCCAAATGATTCCCTCTTTTAACCTTTCTTATATACAGTGTGTGTCTAATACAATGATTAATATATAAATACGTCTTTTCTTAAATTTATTGAACCACCCCCTATTAACCTTAAACAAATCACTCTGAGCACTCTTTTTTTTTAAAAAAAATATATTTTATTGATTTTTTTACCAAGAGAAAGGGAGATGGATAGAGAGTTAGAAACATCGATGAGAGAGACATCAATCAGCTGCCTCCTGCATGCCCCCTACCTGGGGATGTGCCCGCAACCAAGATACATGTCCTCGACCAGAATCGAACCTGGGACCCTTCAGTCTGCAGGCCGACGCTCTATCCACTGAGCCAAATTGGTTTCACCCACTCTGAGCACTCTTTACAGGGGTGTCTTTCAGGTCAGATGCAGCATCTTTGCTTTTTCATATATCACTGCCTCTGAAATGTCTGTCACTGGCTAACTACTTTTCCTTATCCAAATAAACAACAATTTTTCTACCTCTTCAATTGTCTGTGATCCTTGTTTCTTTCCCATCCTTAACAACATTAGCACTCTTGATGGCCACTTTATGCTTTAAAATTGTGTTAATTAAGGTACATCCACACAATGGAATACTATGCTGTGGTAAAAAAGAAGGAACTCTTACCATTTGCAACAGCATGGATAGAACTGGAGAGTATTATGCTAAGTGAAATAAGCCAGTCAGAGAAAGATAAATATCACATGATCTCACTCATTTATGAAATATAATGAACAACATAAACTGATGAACAAAAACAGATCCAGAGACACAGAAGCATTGATCAGATTGTCAAACCTTAGAGAGAAAGTAGGGGAAGATGGGGGTAAAGGGGAGAGATCAACCAAAGGACTTGTATGCATGCATATAAGCCTAACCAATGGACACAGACAATGGGGGGTGGTGAGGGCATGAGGGGGGATGAGGGGTAATGGGAGGATGAGGACACACATGTAATACCTTAATCAATAAAGAAATTAAAAAAATAAAATGTATCCTCTAATAGGGAAGTAACACAAACAAACAAACAAACAAACAAACAAACAAAAAAAGATTTCACCAGTAACAAAAAAATTATCTCCTTTGTTTGTTGCCTGAGAGAAACATTTTGTCATGCTGGAGTATCATCATGAAAGGGTTCTCAGGTTAAAAACCAAAGTTTGGTTAGACAACCAAGACATTTTTTCTGCAAACAATTTTGTCAAGAACAGAATTATTTGAGACGTTTAAGAAATGAGGTTTGACTGTATATGTAAATCATCTCATCATGATGCACACTTTAAATATCTTACTATTTTATTTGTCAATTATACCTCAATAAAGCTGAAAAGGGTAAGTAAAAATGCAGGTTACAAACATATAGATTCTTTAATTACAGCTATTAAAACTTTGTATAAAGAAAAGACTAGAAGGAAATATAACAACAATGGTTATGCTAGAAAGTTAGATTAATGAGTAGTTTTACTCCTTTTATCTTTCTTTTGTGGCAATATCATTAAATAATACTTTTTCAGAATTTAATTTAAAAGAGGATTTCTGTCAAGTTATTATGAAGTTAAGTTCCTAGGTTGAAAGCATAAGTTGACTTTTTTCCCTTATGGAACCCAGTCTTCTAGAAACTGAGAATCTCAATGGGGTGAGAAATTCTTTGTTCTAAAAAGGTTGCCTAGGAGAGGGGTTCAGTTGGGCTTTTGGCTCTGAATGAGTAGACCAGGAGAAATTCTGAGTCACCTCAGGACAAGAGCCATCAAATTAATTCCTGTCTGTTCTTCTAAATTGAGACCATGGTGCATCCCATTCTTATGTGTGCCTGCCAGGATAGTTGCATAAAACTGAGCTTCAAGGAGGAGGACATGTAACAACTGGAAGACCCTGATTTGAGCTTGATGTGGATGGGCCTGAAGTAGGGAAAAGGGAAAGGGAGCAAGCTGGCTAGGATTTCCATGGTCCCCACAGATCATAAACTGAATCACCAGGCTCACCAAAATATTTTTGTGGGGGCTGCTTACTAAAATGACCAAGAAAATCTTATAAATATATATATTTGAATTAATCCAGCAATTGTTTATTAGAAAATGGCAAGTGAAGGGACAAGAATCAGTTAAGTACCATGCCTGGTGTTACATAATTAAGTGCCACATGAATGAAAGAGAACGCTAAGGCTACCAGAACAACATCCAAATTTCTCTGCCACTCTCTGGGCTCTGGAGCTGTTTTCATTTGTTTATTAGGTTTGGTATTTGATAGTTATGGAATGTGCCTCTGAGAGCCATTGATAACATCATTTTATTTGTAAAATCAGTTCCTAATAGGGAAAATTTGGAAATAATTTAAATGGGAAAATGTTAACCCCACACATAATGTTCAGGGGGAAGGTGGGTGATATACTCAGCATGAATCCAGTGAGGCATAATATATGCACATATATATCTTTATTAACAGAGAGAGCATGCAAGCCAGTAAGCCTAGAAGGAAATACTCCAAAAATGTTATCAGTGGTTATCTTTGAGTTGTGGGTGCTTTTTGTTTCCTTCTTTATATTTTTCTGCATTTTAAAGTTTCCCACAATGAACACTTATCACTCTTCTCATCAGAAAACCAGAGCTCTATCAGGCACTGGTGGGTGAAGTATTCTAAAATGTAGAACTCTCCATGAAAATAATAAAACAGACTTAAGAGCAATTTAAAAGAAAACTGTAGATGATAGAAAATGAATTCTTAATAGAAATTAAGCCTCTGTGATGTAAACTTATTTCCACTGACATCCAGGGGCAGCAGTCATACATTCCCACACACCTGCCTTAATATCTCAGTATCATGATATGTCTCCCAAGGTCTGAGCAAGCAGGAACTGAATAACTACTGTTTGCCCAGCATTGCACTGGGTGTAATAAGGCTGCACAGGTATCTCTTCTTTGTTGTGAGTGAGCTCAACACCCATTAGTTACAGGAGAAATTTGGATTTTTATGTGACCATATTCCCTCCAGCATCTCCTACTGTAGTAAGAGCCATCATAGTATAGAGGTTAAAAGCACAAACACAGGAGTCAAACAGATTTATGTTTTCATCTGTTTCATGCTTCTTATGAGTTTGGTCAAGTTACTTGACCCTTCCCAGATTCAGTCTACCTCACAAGCTTCTTCTGGGAGCCTCCAAAGTATATCAAATCTTTAACATGAAATAGGCATAAAATAAGTACCCAAACCACATTAGTTCCATCCTGTTTCCTTCCTAGTTTCACCCACAATTCTGAATTATTGCAAACAGGAAAGAATTGCAAAAGTATATTTATACAAGGCATTGAGTGGATAAAGGGAATGACAATGTCGAATACAATGAAAATATTTGATGCCATTTCTTAGCAATACACAAGAAGCACAGATTTGTCTATGTATTAAGGAAGGGCCAAATTGTGTGGCAGACAATTTAGTTGCCATAGAATTTTAGATAAAAGAGAATGCTGTGGGCCTCCCTAGAGAAAGTACAGCTGGGGTAGGTCTTGAAGGAAGTAGTGTGAAGAGGGTGTGAAGGGAGAGAAAGGTATTGCAGGTGAGGTGAATGAAAAGGAAGGCTTAATGGAAGCAATAAAGATGTCAGGCTCTTGGCCTAAATTAGTACCTTGCTTACAGCAGTAGTTTCTGGGTAGAATGTAAGAACATCAAAGTCCCTCAGAGAAAATTTTATAGTTCAACCTTCTCAGTTTCCATCGATAAAAAACTGAGACACAAAAAAGGAAGGTCACATGGTCACACAGCTGGTCAGAAACATAGCCAGAAATAGAACCTTAGTCTTCTGACCCCCAGCGTCCAATGATGTGGTACAAGATTGGGAGAGCCCTAAGGACAGGGATTCTGCCTTAGTTAAAACTGGGTAGGAGTGAAAGATTTGAATCATAACTACTAAAGGGGATGTTTTGAATTAAAGGTGATGATGATTGCACAATTCTGTGAATATACTAAAAACCATTGAACTATATACACTTTAAGGGATGAATTATGTTGTATGGATATTATATCTCAAGAAAGATATTATAGAAAAACTGAATATGAATTCTTAAGGCCAATCCTGAGTCCTGGCCCAGAACATAGGCTCAATTGCTGGGAGAGAAATGGGCAGGTGAATGTTCAGACAATATAGTGATATATACAGTTCAGATCATTTAGCAGCTACAAACCTTCATATACACCAAACAAAAAAACCTGGGTTCTTTTGAAGTGAGATCTTGAATTTATTCTCTGAAATTCTTAAGTTTGGCCTTAGATGCAATTTCTCCCCCTCCTTTTCTCACTCAGGATGCCCTTGATCTCTTCATAAACAATTGAGATCAGATGGTTCTCCTTTGTTAGGAGTACCAGGTGTTAAGTTCTGGGTGTTGGAAAGGAGCTAGGTGGGTGTGTAGAGACCCTGTGGTTTGGGAACTGTTTGGTCCAGCAAAGGCTTAACTGGGTTGATTATATTCTTTATAATTTTCCAGAACCTTTTGTGAAGTTGTTAGAGCTTCCTCAATTTTTTGAACATAGTGGTGAAGCATTTTGCTAATCAAAATATGAAATTATTTTTCCTTAATTCTTTTTCATTCATTCATCTGTTCATTCATTCCAAAAAGTAGAAGTGGCCCCTGCCCATGTGGTCTTTCTGATCAAGTGGAAGAGAGATTAATCAAATAATCACTGTAGACAGAATCCTAAGATGGTCTTCAAGATTCCTACACCCTGGTGCTCATGGCTTATATAATCCCCTCCCTTGGCAAGTGGGCACAATCTGTGATTATATTGGAATCTCACTTCCATGATTAGATTATATTATACTGTAGGTGAAGGGATTTTGAAGATGGAAATAAGGTTCCAAATCAGGTGGCTTTGAGTTATTCAAAAGGAAGATGATCCTAGTGGACTTGAATTAATCATTCACTGAAAGAAATTGTTAAGATGACAATTGGGAAAATACTACAGAAAAGAAATGAATACTGCTATGAAGGACTGCAACAGGAATATTTGAAATAATAATAGCTAACACTCAACATTTTTCCACAGGT
This sequence comes from Lasiurus cinereus, assembly GCA_011751065.1. Classification (NCBI taxonomy): domain Eukaryota; kingdom Metazoa; phylum Chordata; class Mammalia; order Chiroptera; family Vespertilionidae; genus Lasiurus; species Lasiurus cinereus. The sequence goes on along the minus strand of JAAGEH010000015.1, from coordinate 14,171,477 downwards.
TGTTCTGGTGCCTCAATTAGGTCTTACACTAGCCCTAGGAGTAGACACTTGTTGTCCACATTTTGTAGGTGATAAGATGAAAGCACAGTGAGTTTAGTAACTTGTCTAATATTGTGTGCTTAAACAGTTGTGGACTTAGTTATAGATATAGAAAACAAATTGATGGTCACAAGATGGGAGGGGGGTTCTGGGAATGGATAAAGATGGTGAAAGGCATTAAGAAGTACAAATTGATAGTTATAAAAATTGTCACAGTGAATGAAGTATGGTATAAGGAATATAGTGAATAATATTGTAGTAACTATGTATGGTGTTAGGTAGGTACTAGATTTACCATAGTGATCACTTTGTATGTTATATAAATATCTAATCATTATGTTGTACATCTAATATAATATTGCATGTCAACTGTAATTGAAAAATAATTCTTTAAAAAGAATGGTGGAGTTGGAATTTAAAGCCAGGCTGTATGGTTCTAAATCTGAGTGGTAGGTCAAGCTATTAGCCCAGGAAAAAAATCTTTCTTTAGGAGGTATATGGTGCTTTATGGGAAACAAGAAGGTTAAACTTAGTCTTTCTTGAATCTGTTTTCCCATTTTGGTTTCTATGGTACTGCCGAGTCCTGAATCTCAATTCTCTCTCTCTCTCTCTCTCTCTCTCTCTCTCTCTCTCTCTCTCTCTC
>JAAGEH010000015.1:14154135-14170785 GCA_011751065.1 Lasiurus cinereus | reverse complement strand
CTCTCTCTCTCTCTCTCTCTCTCTCTCTCTCTCTCTCTCTCTCTCTCACTCAGAGAACAGACTGGTGGTTGCCAGATAGAAGAGAGCCAGGGGGACTAGGTGAAAAAGATGAAGGGATTGAGAAGTACAAGCAGTACAGATTACTGGTTATAAAAGTCATAAGGTTATAAATTAAAGAATAGAGAATAAAGTCAATAACCTGCACTAATAAAAGAGAAACATGCAAATTGACCATCACTCCTCTACACCCACCAGCCAATCAGGAGCAAGTATGCAAATTAACCCAACAAAGATGGCAGTGGCCACAGAGCTGGAGCAAGCAGGAGGCTTGGGTTGCCATGGCAATGGAGGAAGCCAAGCTTCTTGCCCACTCTGGCCAGCCCTGGCCTCTGCCCAAGGCTACAAAGTTTCAATTATAGAAGATAAATAAATCCCAGATATTTGCTTCCAGCTGGCCTGGCCTCTGCTCAAGGAGGCACTGAAAAAAAAAAAAGAAAGAAATAAAGAAAGAAAAAGAGGGGCTGGGAACCTGGATCACCAGGAGGTGTGGTCAGCCTGAAAACAGCCCTCAGCTCCTTACCCAAGCTGGCCACACTCCCATGGGGTGAGGTTCCCTGCTGGGGAGCTTGGCCAGCCTATAAATAGTCATCAGCCCCTCATTCGGGCTGGCCAGCTACCCTAGCAGGGACCCCTACCCTGAAGGGGGTATGGCAAGCCTGAAAACGGCCCTCAGTCCCTTACCCAAGATGGCCAGGCACCTTAGCAGGACCTCCCCATCCTGAAGGGGCTATGGCCAGCTTGCAAATAGCCCTCAGACCCTCACCCAGGCTGGTCATTCCTCCTCAGTGGGGACCCTCACTCCATGGGGGCATGGCAGGCCTGCAAACCAGCATAGGCCCTTTGCCCAGGTTGCTCCACACCCCAAGAGAACCCCCACACTGATCCAGGACATCCTTCAGGCAAACCAGCTGGTCCCCACCCATGCATCAGGCCACTATCTATACTAATAAAAGAGTAATATGCTAATTAGACTGGGAGACCTTCCAAAAAAACCTTCCGGACATTCTTCTGGACAAAGCCATGGTGGTAGGGCAAAGGTAGAGGCAATTAAAGGCCCAGAGGGGAGGGTAGTTATGGGTGATCAGGCCAGGATGAAATAGCAGTTGTGGGTGATTAGGCTGGTGGGGGGTGGGCCATTGGGGGTAAGCAGACTATCAGTGGGGGTCAGTTGGAGGTGATCAAGACAGCAGGGGCCAGCAGTTTAGAGTGAGCAGGCCAGCAGGGGGGCAGTTGGGAGTGAGCAGGCCAGTGGGGAGGAGAGGTGGGAGCAAGCAGGCTAGCAGGGGGGGGCAGTTGAGGGTGGTCAGACAGGGGAGGCAGTTGGGGGCAAGTACACTGGCACAGGGGACAGTTGGAGGTGATCAGGCTGGTGGGGAGGGCATTTGAGGGTGAACAGGCCAGTGGTGGAGAGCAGTTGGGGGCAAGCAGGCCGGCAGGCAGAATGGTTAGGTGCAATCAGGCAGGCAGGCAGGCAGGTGAACAATAGGAGCCAGCAGTCATGAATTGCGAGAGGGATGTCCGACTGCCAGTTCAGGCCCGATCCCTGTAAACCAGCAGTAGGACATCCTTTGTGGGGTCCCAGATTGAAGAGGGTGCAGGCTGAGCTGAGTGACACCCCCCGTGCATGAATTTCATGCACCGGGCCTCTAATATTAAAATATAATTATGTATGGTACAAGGGAGAACACTTTGTAAGTTATATGATTGTCTAACCACTATGCTATATACATGAAACTAATCTATAATAATAAAAGCATTATATGCTAAATAGACTGGACAGCTGAACAACCTTCTGGATGTCCTTCTGGTCGAAGCTGGGCTGTGAGGGCCAAGGCAAGCTGCTGCGGCTGCGAGGGCTGAACCCCTTGCATAAATTTCATGTATCAGGCCTCTAGTATAAAATAATATTAAATGTAAACTATAATTGAAAAAAAATTAAATAAAAAAATTGTAAAATATTTTTTAAAAGTTGATTTCAGAAACAAATGACTATATATACACATATATACACATATGTAATAATTTGTGTAGAGGTAGTAAAATATTTATAACTTTGAGTGAAATGACTACTGCACCATTTTGAAATTCTAGCTAGCCCATAAAGTTACATGTGAAAACCACTAAAGGTTATTCTAATGTATACTAGTGCTAGGAACCATTGGGTTAATACAACCAATGAAGCCAATAGGTAAATCTTCCTTTATGAGGGTCTAGAAGTTAGCTTGAAGGGGTTGTCAGGAAGAGTGTTAAGGAATAAACATAAGCTAAGCAGCAGTAGAAAGACTCTACATCCACTGGTACAAATGAAAACAAAACGAAACAGGAAGACAGAAACATGATAGTACAGTATATCACTTCCCTTTGTGTGTTCCATACAGTGTTTATGTATTATACAGTGTTTATGTGTTATTTATGAGTAAATAAGGCAGGAATCAGGTATTGTGTGATAGCACTTTACATATATATTACTGAATTCTCATGACACTGAAAAGTATTTCTTATTATTCCTATTTAAAATATTAGAAAACTGAGACATAAAGAGTATGTGACATACCCAATGTTATAGAGATAGTAAGACTGAAATATAAATTTATCTTACAAATGAAGAATGCCACTAATTTTTCTCTTGCAAAAGCACAATCAGAAATTAATGTTGAATTTTGTTTTGCCATTTAACACAATACTGTTCTTTCTTTGTTCTGTTACTATGGTGAGTTTTATTTTCTAATATTAAAACATTCTTACATTACTTGAATGGCACTGGTTATACATTAGAATAATCTTTAGCCATTTCCTCATGTGACTCTAGATTCCATTTACTAATATATTACTTAGCATAGTTTCAATAAATGTTCATGTGTGAGACTGACAGGCAGTTTACTTTTTCGTGCTCTGTCAGTTTTTTAGATTTCGTTTTCATTGTAATGAGAACAACTAACTAACATGAGATTTACTGTGAGTCAACAAAACTTAAAGTGTATGATACTATTGTGAGAATATGTACAATTTTGTATAGTAGATCTCTAAAGCTTATTTATCATCCTTAATTGAAACTTTATGACCATTGATTAGTAACTGCACATTTCCCCCTCCCCCAATTTCTGGAAAACAATTCCACTCTTTGGTTTTATGAATTGGACTGTTTTAGATGCCTTATATAAGTGGAATCATGCAGTATTTGTCTGTCTTTCTTTTACTGGCTTATTTCACTTAGCATAATTTCCTCAAGGTTCATCCTTGCTGTTCCATATTGCAGAACTTCATTTTTAAGGCTGCATAGTGTTCCATTGTATGTATACAGCACATTTTCTTTATCCAACCATCTGTCAATAGACATTTAAGTTGTTTCCACATCTTGGCTATTGCTGCAATGAACATAAAGGTATTAATATATTTTTGAGATTCTGATTTCAATTCTCCTGGATAAATAAATATCCAGATGTGGGACTGCTGTATCATATAGTAGTTCTATTTTTTATTTTGGTGGGAACTTCCATATTTTTTTCCATAAAGCTACACCATTTTTGCATTCCTATCTACATTTGTGAGAGTTTCAGTTCCTCCACATCCTCATCAACACTGGTTACCTTCTGGTTTTTTGATATTAGTAACCATGACAGCTGTGAGAGGATGTAACATTGGGGTTTTGATTTGCATTTTTCTGAAGATTAACCATTTTTATATACCTGCCAGCCATTTCTATCTCTTCTTTGGAGCATTGTTTATTTAAATCCTAAGCCCATTTTTAATTGGGTAGTTGGGTGTGTTTTTTACTTTGTTTTGTTATGATTTTTTTTTGTGTGTGTGTGTTTGTATTTGTTGTGTGTGTGTGTGTGTGTGTGTGTGTGTGTGTGTGTTTTACTATTGAATTGTAGAAGTTCCTTGCCTGTTTTGGAGACTAGCTCCTTATTAGATTATGGTTTGCAAATATTTTCTCTCATTCTTCAGGATGCCTTTTCATTCTGCTTAGTGTTTCCTTTGCTGTACAGAAGCTTTTTAACTTGATATAGTCCTACTTGTTTATTGTTGTTTTTTAACATATTTATTTATTTTTATTCTTAAAGTTATTTATTTATTTTATTTATTTTTTTTAAATATATTTTATTGATTTTTTACAGAGAGGAAGGGACAGGGTTAGAGAGTTAGAAACATCGATGAGAGAAAGACATCGATCAGCTGCCTCCTGCACACCCCCTACTGGGGATGTGCCTGCAACCAAGGTACATGCCCTTGACCGGAATCGAACCTGGGACCTTTCAGTCCACAGGCCGACACTCTATCCACTGAGCCAAACCGGTTTCGGCTAAAGTTATTTATTGATTAAGGTATTACATATGTGTCTTCATCCCTCATTACTTTCCCAACTTCCCCCACTTAGGCCTTAACCCCTTTGTTGTCTCTGTCCATTGGTTAGGCTTATATGCATGCATACAAGTCGTTTGGTTGATCTGTCCTCCCTCTCTTATCTTCCTTCTGAGGTTTGACAGTTTGATCAATCTTTCTCTGTCTCTGGATCTGTTTTTGTTCATCAGTATAAGTTGTTCATTATTTCCCATAGATGAGTGAGATCATGTGATATTTATCTTTATCTGACTAACTTATTTCACTTACCATAATGCTCTCCAGTTCTATCCATGTTGTTGCAAATGGTACGAATTCCTTCATTTTTAGAGCAGCATAATATTCCATTGTGTAGATGTACCACAGTTTTCTGATCCAGTCATCTGCTGATGGGCACCTAGGCCGTTTCCAAATCTTAGCTATTGTAAATTGTGCTGCTATGAACATAGGGGTGCATGTATCCCTTCTAATTGGTGTTTCCAGCATCTTGGGTTATATTCCTAGAAGTGGGATCACTGGGTCAAATGGGAGTTCCATTTTTAGTGTTTTTTAAATTAATTTTTTATACATATCATCCCATTACCCCCCTCCCTCCCAGGCATACCCCAACCCTCCAGTGTCTATGTTCATTGGTTATGATTATATGCATAGATACAAGTCCTTTGATTGATCTCTTATCTACCTCACCTAACTTTAATCTTCCTGCTGTAATTTCACAGTCTGTTTGAAGCTTTACTGTCTCTGTATCTATCCTTTTGTTCATCAGTTTATAATGTTCTTTATTATCCCCCAATGAGTGTGATCATGTGATGCTTCTCCTTCATTGACTGGCTTATTTCACTAAGCATAAGGCTCTCCAGTTCCAACCAGGTTGCTGCAAATGGTAAGAATTCCTTCTTTTTAATGGCAGCATAGAATTCCATTGTGTAGATGTACCACAGTTTTCTGATCCACTCATCTGCTGACGGGCACCTAGGCTGTTTCCAAATTGTGGCTATTGTAAATTGTGCTGCTATGAACATAGGGGTGCATAAATCCTTTCTGATTGGTGTTTGTAATTTCTTAGGATAAATTCCTAAGAGTGGTATTACAGGGTCAAATGGGAGATCCATTTTTAGTTTTTTGAGGAAACTCCATACTGTTCTCCACAGTGGCTGCACCAGTCTGCATTCCCACCAACAGTGCACAAGGGTTCCTTTTTCTCCGCATCCTCGCCAACACTTGTCGTTGGTTGATTTGTTGATGATTGCCATTCTGACAGCTGTAAGATGGTATCACATTGTCATTTTGATTTGCATCTCTCGGATGATTAATGACTTTGAACATGTTTTCATGTGTCTCTTGGCTTTCCTTCTGTCGTCTTTTGAAAAGGTTCTATTTAGGTCCATTGCCCATTTTTTTATTGGATCCTTCATCTTCCTTTTATTAAGTTGTATAAGTTGGTTGTAGATTTTGGAGATTAAACCTTTATCAGTGATAGCATTTGCAAATATGTTCTCCCATGCATTGATCTTTCTTGTTGTTTTGTTGATGATTTCTTTTGCTGTGCAAAAGATTTTATTTTGATGTAGTCCCATTTGTTTATTTTTTCTTTAGCTTCCATTGCCTTTGGAGCAGTATCAGTGAAGAAGTTCTTTCGGCATATATCGGAGATTGTGCTGCCTGTGGCTTCCTCTAGTATTTTTATGGTTTCCCTTCTAATGTTTAAGTCTTGTATCCATTTTGAGTTTATTTTTGTATTTGGTATAAGTTGGTGGTCCAGTTTCAATTTTTTGCATGTATCTGTCCAATTTTCCCAACACCATTTATTGAAGAGGCTATCTTAGTTCCATTGAATGTTCATGCCTCCTTTGTCAAATATTAATTGAGCATAGTGGTTTGGGTGGATATCTGGGTTCTCTATTCTATTCCATTGGTCTATATGTCTGTTCTTGTGCCAGTACCAGGCTGTTTTGAGAACAGTTGCTTTGTAGAATAGCTTGAAGTCTGGTATTGAGATCCCACCTACTTTACTCTTTTTTCTCAGAATTGCTGTAGCTATCCGTGGTCTTTTTTTGTTCCAGATGAATCTATGAAGAATTCTTTGTAGGTCTGTGAAATATGTCGTTGGTATTTTAATGGGTAGTGCGTTGAATCTATAGATGGCTTTGGGTAGTATGGACATTTTAATGATGTTGATTCTCCCAATCCATGAGCATGGTATGCTCTTCCATCTGTTAACATCTTCCTCTATCTCTTTTTTCAGTGTCCTGTAGTTTTCTGCATAAAGGTCTTTTACCTCTTTAGTTAGGTTTATTCCTAGGTATCTTAATTTTTTTGGTGCGATGGTAAATGGGATTGCTTTTTTTGTTTCTCTTTCTATAATTTCATTGTTAGTGTATAGAAATGCCACAGACTTCTTAGCATTAATTTTGTATCCTGCTACATTGCCGAATTCATTAATTAAGTCAATTAGTTTTGGAATGGAATCCTTTGGGTTTTTTATGTACAATATCATGTCATCTGCAAATAAGGACAGCTTTACTTCTTCTTTTCCAATTTGGATGCCTTTTATTTCTTCTTCTTGTCTAATTGCAATGGCTAATACTTCCAGTACTATGTCGAACAGGAGAGGTGAGAGTGGGCATCCCTGTCTTGTTCCTGTTCTTAGGGGAAATGGTTTTAGTTTTTGCCCATTGAGGATGATGTTAGCTGTGGGTTTATCATATATGGCTTTTATGATGTTGAGGCATGATCCTTCTATTCCCACTTTGCTGAGAGTTTTTATCAAGAAAGGATGTTGGATTTTGTCAAATGCCTTTTCTGCATCAATTGATATGACTATGTGATTTTTATCTCTCAATTTGTTTATGTGATGTATCACATTTATTGATTTGCGGATATTGAACCATCCCTGCATTCCTGGGATGAATCCTGCTTGGTCATGGTGTACGATCTTTCTGATGTACTGCTGGATCTGGTTTGCTAGAATTTTGTTGAGGATTTTGGCATCTATGTTCATGAGAGATATTGGCCTATAATTCTCTTTCATTGTGTTGTCTTTATCTGGTTTTGGTATTAGGGTGGTGCTGGCTTCATAGAAGGTGTTTGGTAGTATTCCTTCTTCTTGAATGTTTTTGAATAGTCTGAGGAGGATAGGTTTTAATTCTTCCTTGAATGTTTGGTAAAACTCTCCTGTGTAGCCATCTGGACCCGGGCTTTTATTTGCTGGAAGCTTTTTGATTACTGCTTCAATTTCTTCCATAGTTATTGGACTATTGAGATGTTTGGCTTCCTCCTCATTGAGTTTTGGGAGGTTATATTTTTCTAGGAAAATGTCCATTTCTTGCAGGTTGTCCAATTTGTTGGAATAGAGTTGTTCATAGTATTTTTTAACAATCCTTTGTATTTCGATGGGGTCCTGTTGTGTATTCTTGATATTCTTGTCAAGGATCAGTTGATAGCATATACATGGATTTATTTCTGACCTCTCCATTCAGTTTCATTGATCTATATGTCTGTACTTATGCAGTTCCATTCTGTTTTGATTACTGTTGCTTTGTGATAAATTTTGAAATCAGGAAGTGTGAGATCTCCAGCTTTGTTCTTTCTTAAGATTGTTTTCACTATTCAGGCTCTTTTTGGTTCCAGGTGATATTTAGGATGTTTTTATTTCTCTAAATAATTCCATTGGAATTTTGAAAGCTATACATTCAATCTATAGGACACTTTGAGTAGTATGGACATTTTAACATTATTAAGTCTTTTGATCCATGAACATGCAATGTCTTTGAGTTTTGTTTAAGTTTTTATCAAAAGTTTGTTGTTTTCAGTAAATAGGACTTTTACCTCCTTAGTTAAATTTATTCCTAAGTATTTTATTCTTTGGGGTGTTATTATAAACTAGAGGCCTGATACACAATATTCATGCATGGGAGGGAGGTGTCTCTCAGCCCAGCCTGCACCCTCTCTAATCTGGGATCTTTCAAAACATGTCAGACATCCCTCTTACAATCCAAGACTGCTGGCTCCCAACTGCTTACCTTCCTGCCTTCCTGATTGCCCCTAACCACTTTTGCCTGCTAACATCAGGCCTAAACGAGCAGTCGGACATCCCTCTTATAATCCAGGACTGCTGGCTCCCAATTGCTCACCTGCCTGCCTTCCTAATTGCCCCTAACCTCTTTTGCCTGCCAGCCTGATCACCCCCTAACCATTCTCCTGCAAGCCTGTTTGGCCCTAACTGCCCTCCCTTGTAGGCCTGGTCACCCCTAACTGCCCTCCTCTCTAGGCCTGGTTACTCCTAACTGCTCTCCCCTGCAGGCCTGGGTCCCCCTCTAACTGCCCTTCCCTGCAGGCCTGGTCACCCCAACTTCACTCCTCTGCCTGCCTGGTCACCCCTACTGCCTTCCCCTGCAGGCTTGATCATCCCCAACTGCCCTCTCTTGCAGGCCTGGTCCCTGCCAACTGCCCTCTCCTACTGGCCATCTTGTGGTAGCCATCTTGTGTCCACATGGTGGCAGGATCTTTGACCACATGAAGGCAGTCATCTTGTGTGCTGGAGTGATGGTCAATTTGCATATTATTCTTTTATTAGATAGGATGGGATAGTTTTACCAATTTTTAGACAGTTTGATTTTAGTGTATAGAAATACAACTAATTTTTGAATGTTGACTTTGCATTTTGTCCTACAACTTCACTGAATTTATTAGTTCTGACATTTTTTTTTAAATGGACTCTTTAGACTTTTCAATATATAAGATTATGTCATCTGCAAACAGGGACAATTTTACTTCTTTTTTTATTTGAACGCCCTTATATCTTTGTCTTGTTTTATTTGAATACCCTATTTTTTGAAATTTAGTGTATGATATCAGGCTATTTCTTTTCTCTTCCTGTTCACTTACTTACTCATTAATTCTCTGGTTAGAACTCCCAGTTCTATGTTAAATAGAAGTGGCATAAGTGACCATTCTTTCCTTGTTTGTGATCTTAGAGGAAACCCTTTAAGCTTTTCACTATTGAATATGATGTTAGTTGTAGGGCATCACATACGGTATTTTGTTTAGGTACTTTTGTTTCATCCCTAGTTTCATTCCTTGTTGAGAGTTTTTATCATCAGATTATGTGGTTTTTATCCTTTGTTCTGTTAATGTGGTGTATGGTGTATCACATTGATTGATTTTCATATATATTTTATAATAATTAATTAATTAATTAATTTTTAATTTATTTATTGATTAAGGTGTTACATATGTGTCCTTATTCCTCCCATTATTCCCCCATCCTGCATTCATATCCCCCCACTCATGCCCTCGCCCTCCTATTGTCTATATATTGGTTAGGCTTGTATGCATGCATACAAGTCCTTTGATTGATCTCTTCCTCTTACCCCCACCCTCTCCTGCCTTCCCTCTGAGATTCAACCATCCAATGCATCCTAGGGCTAACACTCTATTGGTTATGATGTAAGATTCTTTTAATGTGCTGTTGGATTGCGCTTGCCAGTGTTGTCTTGAAAGTTTTGCATTTATATCCATTAGGGATATTGGCCTGTAGTTTTCTTTTCTTGTAGTGTCTTTGTCTGACTTTGGTATCAGTTATTATTATACTAGCTTCATAAAACAAGTTTGGAAGTGTTATCTTCACTTCAATTTTTGGAAGAGTTTGACACTGAATAGTGTTAATTCTTCTTTTAAATAATGGGTAAGATTTACCAGTGCAGCTGTCTACTTCTGGGCTTTGTTTTTGTTGGGAGGTTTTGGTTATTGATTCAGTTTCCTTACTTGAGTTTGTGTGTTCAAATTTTCTTCATGATTCAATGATAGTAGGTTACATATTTCTAGAAAAATTTTTCATTTTCTAGAAATGAATTTTTAAAGAAATTTTTCATTTTCTATGTTTGTTGGTGTATAATTCTTCATAGTAGTCCCTTCTGAACCTTTGTACTTCTGTAGCATCAGATGTAATGCCCCTTCTTTCATTTTTTTACTTTACTTGAGTTTTCCCACTTTTCCTAAGTCTAGTTAAGGGCTTGTCCATTTTGTTTACCTTTTTAAAAAACCAAGTTAGTTTTGTTGATTTTTGTCTAATTTATAACTAATTTTAAACTAAGTTTTTCTAATTTTTAACTTCTACTCTTTTATTTGTTATTTGCTTTCTTCCCTCAGAGGGAAGGAAGGGAGGGTGAAAAGTGGGATACGGGATCAACCAAAGGACTTATATACATGCATATGAACTTAACCAATGGACATAGACAATAGGGTGGTGGGGACATGTGCTGGGCAGTGGGAGCAGGTGGGGAGAGGTCAATAGGGGGAAATGACACATGTTAAAACTTTCAACAATAAAGAAATTTTTAAATGGTTCAAATTAAAAATAAATAAATATGGAACTGTCATTTGACCCAGTGATCCTATTTCTAGGAATATATTCTAAGAAAACTGAAACACCAATCAGAAAGAATGTATGCACACCTATGTTCATAGAATCACAATTCACAATAGCTAAGATCTGGAAGCAGCCCAAGTGCCCATCAGTAGATGAGTGGATAAAAAAGCTGTGGTACATTTAAACCATGAACTACTATGTAGCAATTAAAAGTAAGGATCTTCTATGCTTTGAGACAGCATGGAGGGACCTGGAGAGTATCATGATAAGTGAAATAAGCCAGTCAGAGAAAGACAAGTATCACATGATCTCACTTATATGTGGAATCTAATGAACAAAATAAACTGTTGAACAAAATAGATACAGAGACATAGAAGCATGGAACAAACTGTTGAATCTCAGAGGAAGGGTAGGGGTGGGTGTGTGGGTGGGAAGAGATCAATCAAAGAACTTGTATGCATATATGCATAACCTATGGACACAGACAATAGGGTGATGGAGGCCTGGGAGTGGAAGATGGGGATGGGTTATCAGGGGTCAATAAGAGAAAGGAGGGGGCATATCATATGTAATACTTCCAACAATAAAGATTTAAAATAATTTTTATAAAGTGAGAACGCTGTTATTTTTCACTGTTCTAGAACATTTTTTAAAGTATCTATTCCTTAAAAATTTAAAGTAATTTGTAAGCATAGCCAATGGATATAGGGCATTTGCGGGGAGGGAAGAGACAGGTGAGGGCATGTACTGGAGGGTGCGAAGGCTGGGGTTGGGCAATAGGAAAAATTAATTAATTAATTAATTAAAAATAAAAAATATATAAAAAATAATGAATAAATAGTAATTTAAAAAGAATTCATTCATAAACCTGCCTGGGCTTAATGCTGTTTAGGAGAGTTAACTATTTAAAAGTTTCCTAGTCTCTTCTATAGAGTATTCAACAAATTCAAGGAACCCCATAAGGGACAGAAGAAATTCAGTGTATGCTATCAGGCCGTTTCTTTGCTCTTCCTGTTCACTTACTTACCCATTAGTACTTTTTATTTGGTAAACCATCTGTTTTCTTATCCAAATCTGGATAGTTCTAAAATAAAATTTACTGTGAGAACCTTTTCCAGGGCACATCTAGATACATGACATACTTAGATGCACTACTAATACAATGGATACATGATATAGATTCTTGATATTTGCAAGCAACTTTTAAATAAAAAATGTTTTGGATTCCTGCAATTGGCATTAATTTTTCTTCTCTATTTTCTCTACATCTTTTGTCCTAGCTATTGAATCAGATCCCCTGTACTAGAGAAGGTAGTTCAAGAAGAGACAGAGAACTGAGGGGTGGGGAAACAGAGTGGAAAATTATCCAAATCTTTATTGGGAATTAGATTGTCCCTGCCTCCCCTACTCCTACATAAAAAGATCTATACTTTTCCAGACCATGATTTGAACAGCCATTCTATAATGTTCCACAATGCAACCATTACTTTCCTGCAAAGGTCATGAAATATAGATTTTTTTGGTTTTCTGGTGTTGCTCAGAGACAGTCTTTATTTTAGTGAAATACCAGTCCAGAAGTTATTTTGAAAAAATATCATATGCTGTCCCCAGACTCGGTTTAGGAATGACTTGTGCAAAAGCCACAGTTGTTCTTCTCAAAACTTCTACTGTGGTTTTCGTACATCACTGCTACCTTGAGCACAGGCTTTCCTCTTTCTTACAGGAGTAAGAGAAAGTATTAGGACTAACTCAGCTCTATTCACATTTCCAGTTGCAGGGGAACTAATTCTGAAAATACAGTAATTTTTATTGTTCACTAAATTTGTGAAAGATACTCCCTAAATCCATCTCACCAATAGAAAATTCTTATGTGTCCTAAGCTATAAATTAACATTTTGCTTCCAGATGAGAGTAGATTTTGTGATAGGTCTTTGTTAAGAAGCATGAATATGAGCATTGATAATTGACAAATGTATGAATTCTTAGGTTTGGTCACATGAATGATATCCTGAATTGGCATTTTGTACCTAGTGTCTATTAATGCTGTGAAACCTGTAATGCTAGGGCAGAATTATGCAATGCTGGAAAAGAAGAAAAACACTCTCTCATCTCCCCTCCCATTCAACTCAAAGATCTGGAAGACTTCCTTTTACAGAATACATCTGGCTCTGCCTGGACACAAACATGCATGTTTTCTTGAAATCTTTTGGTACTTAAACACACCTCTCCTTGTCTATTAAATTAACCAGGAATGTCCAGAAATTAAGACAGTGATATGAACTTTCCTTTTTACTTGATAAACTTTCTCTTTTCTTCTTATCCAAATATGGATAGTTCTAAAATAACATTTACTGTGAGAACTTTTTTCAGGAAGCAATTTCCTAGCATACAATTTATTGGTCCATAATCCTCTTTAAGCTTCCATTTCCTCTCCTGCTTATGTGGAAAATGCTAAGGAAGGAGAGAATTGTGAAATCCTACAGTGTCCCCAGAATTCTGTTTCCCGATTCCAGTGCTCAGAGGCTCCTGGCACTCCCTCCCCTTCTCCAACTGCTTAGCTGGCTTCCTGGATCTCCAGCACTAAGAGTAGCCATGCACCTGCCACTCCAGGGAGATAAGGGAGCATCTTTAAAGTTTCTTAGAAACATGTACTTGAGCCGAGACCAGTTTGGCTCAGTGGATAGAGCATTGGTCTGCGGACTGAAGGTCCCAGGTTCAATTCCGGTCGGGGGCATGTACCTTGCTTGCGGGCACATCTCCGATGTCTCTCATCGATGTTTCTGACTTTCTATCCCTCTCCCTTCCTCTCTGTAAAAAATCAATAAAATATATTTTTTTTTAAAAAAAAGAAGAAAAAAAAGAAACATGCACTTGAAGAAAACTGGGTGGCAGACTGTACAAAACCTGCTTTCTGAGAACCCATGCCCTGCAAGGCCTGATGGTAAGGTGTCGCCTGAGTTGAGGATGTGGGATATCCTCACGTGTGAGATCTAGGGGTTGGGCTAGGGTGACAGGCAGGGGTGGAAATGTCTCTGCCTGCCCTATCTCATTTCTTTTTTTTTTCTCATTTGTTTCAACAAGTTTTCCTTCTTTACTTACTTTTGGATCTTTTCTCTATTTCTCTTGTTCCATTCCTAAACTGAGACCCTTCTCCATCATCTTGCTGCCATCTTCTCCATCTGTCAATCTTTCTTGATCTGTCCTGTTACTTTTCCCAGAACCACATAAATCATTCTGTGGTTGACAAGCACACCCATTGGCATAACCTGCCCTCCTCTTGACCCTGGAATTTTTTTTGTTGAATGTCATTATTTTTGGACAAGGAGCCCTTTCTACACTCACCTTTAACCATCCCACATAAGTGACTCCTTGTAGATGATGTGAGAGGCCAACCTAGAAATTAACTATCACTTGCTTAGGGGTAAGGTAACCAAGGAGTAGGCTGTGGAAGGACAGAGATTGAGAAGAGATCCCTTCAGTAGCCCTGCTGGCTTCTGAAGAGTACAACAGCTTGGCTTAAACAAAAATGTTTCTAGTAGCAGAAAATGCTTCAAGGGAGGAGCTTACTTTTGTCACATTCATTCAATGAAAATGTATTGATATTTTACTATAAGCCAGGCATTATTCTATGTGCTGAAGATATAAATGCTTAGAGAACAAGACAAAAAAGTACTGTACTCACGGATCTTACATTCTAGAAACTGCTACTGAACTAGGTGTCAGGACCACGAGTGCTAGTCATAGCCCCTTGAATTATTAGTTATGAGACCTTGGACAAGTTCCTTATTAAACTTAGGTTTATTATCTATTAGAGGGGTGTGAGGTTGAATTAGCCAATGGATATTGAAGTATGTTCTTTGAAGAGTGTCAAACACAAAATATGTGATTTTATTATTTTATACCCTCATCTTTGCCAGGTCTTTTAGGGAGTAATTCCTAACCTTGGGCCTACAAGAAACGAAGTACCATGGAACTTTTTTACTTGGAAGCACTTTGTAAGTGCATAAGAGTACTAATCATTAAGATAAATAGGTGGATTATTATATGACAGGTAGATATAGATATATAATTTTTACACAAGTATTATATATTCATTGTGGGAAACTTAGAAAATATAGACAAGTTAAAGCACAAGGATAGAAATCTCCCAGAATTTATTACCCAGAAACAAGACTTGAGGCATAAGACATTTTTCTATGAATGTCTGTATAGACCAGTATAGAACATAATCAAAGGGACCATATTGTCCCTATGCTTGAGAGTGTGTCCTCTGTTGATAAGCATCTTGCTCCTCTTGTCACAATTGGAACAGTATTTCATAAGATGGGAACAATTTTGTCTATATAAGTGTTGTATTTGTTTCCTAGGGCTGCTGTAACATAGTACCACATATTGGGTGGCTTAAAACAACATAAGTTTATTTTCTCACAGTTCTGGAAGCCAGACTCTGAGATCTCTGGAGGCTCTGTGGGAGAATCCTTTCTTGACTCTCCCTATCTTATGGTGGTTGCCAGCAATCTTTGATATTTCTTGGCTTGTGACAATATCACTCCAATCTCTGCTTCTGTCTTCACATTGCCATTTTCCCTTGGTGTGTCTGTGTCTAAATTTTCCTCTTCTTGTAAGGACCTCAGTCATTGTATAAGGGCCCACCCTTATTCAGTGTGGCCTTATCTCAATTTAATTAATATCTGCAAATAAGTTCACAATAATGGCTCAAGGTGAACAAGAATTCTGGGGGAACACTATTCAACTTAGTATAATTGTCAATCTGATTGCTTATTTAAATATGCTTCAGATATGGTTAGTTCCCCCACATCAGAAGAGAGGCATCCAGGCATCAGTGACCCTGTAATAATAAGGGGCACCAGGGCTTCCTGTTTTTTTCTAGTAAAAAAAAAATCTTGGTGTCAAAATCTCCAATTGGATTAGAAGTAAATGTGCTGCAGTGGAAGCCATTCTAAGTGCACACTTAGAAAGATGGCCCTGTTCACTGCAGGATATTGTGAAGGAGAAAAGTTCCCAAATCTATTTTCAGGTGGACTCCTATGCCACAATAGCTCTTGAAGTGTATGCTAATCATTTTCAACTATTAACCTAATGGCAAAAGCGAACATGATTACAGAGAATAGAAGGGAACATACAACTAATTTTTAACTACCACTTATAGGAACTTTGGGGACACTCTCAATTTATCTTGACACAAGTGAAACCATGGGAACACACTACTTTTGGCATGATATAAAAACAATGTATCACAGGGGTCCTTCTACATTAGTAAAAATATTTCCATACCAAAATGTATTTATCTAATAATCCTAAATCTTTTGATAGGCCCTCCCACTCCCCACCCTACCCCTGTGATCCCCAACATCTTTACATTTAGTTGAATCTCTCTGCTTCCTTTAGCAACCCTCACTCTGCTGGGAAGGGGAGGGAGGCAGGAAGCTTTCTGCTCCTGGTGTTTCCTTAATTTCATGCAGACATGACTGGATGTTCTTTGCTAGGCTGCTGAGTCAGAAACCTGGATGGGCCAGCTTCATTCTTAATGAACATGCTTAGGAAGGAAGTGCTAACAGAGATGGTTGCACTATGTCATCAGTGAGTGAGAGCTAATGCTGACTAGAAGACCTAAGCCTTGTGAGAGGCAGTCTGGTTCCTGGGAAAGAACATTGGCTAGAAGTCTGAATATCTGGGCTAGTTTCTATTCTGCCACTACTTCCTACATGACCCTGGTAAGTCACTACCTTTCTCTGAGCCTCTGTTTCTCCATTTATGAAACCATGAGGCTGGCCCCAGGAGAGACTCTAGGATAATTAGAGATCTCTTTAATCAGGTCCCCAATAAGAAGACAGTGTCCTATGAAGATATGTAGATGA
>JAAGEH010000015.1:14001553-14149135 GCA_011751065.1 Lasiurus cinereus | reverse complement strand
AAGAAGCAAGAGAAAAACAGTTAATTACCTACAAGGGAGCACCCATATGATTGTCAGCTGACTTCTCAACAGAAACGATGCAGGTCAGACGGGGGTGGCAAGAAATATTCAAAGTGATGAATAGCAAGAACCTACTACCAAGAATACTCTATCCAGCAAAGCTATCATTCAGAATTGAAGGGCAGATAGAGAGCTTCACAGACAAGAAAAAGCTAAAGGAGTTCATCAACTCCAAACCAGTATTATATGAAATGCTGAAAGGTACTCTTTAAAAAGAGGAAGAAGAAAAAGGTAAAAGACAAAAAATTATGAAAAACAAATACATATCTATCAACAAGTGAATCAAAAAATGAAGTGAATTAAAAATTTGATCAACAGAATAAACTGGTGAATATAATAGAATCAGGATCACAGAAAGGGAGTGGACTCATAATTCTCAGGGGGAAAGGGTTGAGGGGGTTCAGGGAGAGACTGGAGAAAAATCATGCACCTATGGATGAGGTCAATGCGGGGGAGGTGAGGGTAGAGGAAGGGGTGGGAGCTGGTTGGAGAGGAGCTATGGAGGGGAAAAAGAGAAACAAATGTAATAATCTGAATAATAAAGATTTAATCAATCAATCAATCAATAAAAATAAAATTTCCTTAGAAGTAGGCTTCTCCTGCTGTGTTTGTTGGAAGAAAAGAGGACAGCAAGCAGGTAATGAGGGGACAGAATCCTGCCTTCAGAACACAACTCTGGAGTGTGTTTTTTCCCCCTTAGAGCCAGAAAATGAGGAATCACTCACCAAATCTCTCTAAAATACTAAGTCACTGGCTGCCTCACAGACAACCCTCTGTTACTTGCCTTCTTTCCAGACTTTATCAGAAGGCTAGAGAGACTTTGATAAACATTTACCTTGTCAGACATGGGACAGAGAACCTTACATATTTTCTCACCTAATCTTCAGGACAACCCTTCGAAGCAGGAACTATTAATCTGGAATGTCTGCTACCAAATTCTGGCTATTTTCCCTCCCTTCCCCCTGACACAATCTGCCTCTCAGAAGGATTGTTACACTCAAAGACTATTTCTTGATCAGGTTAATATCATTATTATTTTCAAACAATGAAAAATGATTATGCTCTATATCTATGGAAGATTTTAGCACATATGGGTGACAAATGAGCACATATAAAGATTTTCAACATCATTGGCCATTAGGGAAATGCAAAAACCAAACCACAATAAGTTAATACTACAGTCCTGTTAGAATAGCTAAGATAAATAATACTGGTGGTACCAAGTGCTATCAAAGATAAGGAGCAACTAGAACTCTAGCCAATAGATAAATGGCTAAAGAAGATGTGATATATACACATAAAAAGAATGAAATCTTGCTATTTGGGACAACATGAATGGATTTAGAGGTTATTATGATAAATGAAATAAGTCAGACAAATTTGGTATGATTTCACTTTTTGTGGAATCTAAAAAAGAACTAAACAAACAAAAAACAACAACAAACAAAAACAGAAATAAATCCATAGTAGAGAACAAATTATTGGTTGCCAGAAAGGGTGGGTGATGGGTGGAAGAGGTCAAAGGGAATAAGAGGTATACATTTCCATTTATAAAAATAAGCCACTAGGATGTGGTGTACAGCACAGGGAACATGGTCAATAATATATCTTTACATGAAGACAGTTACTAGACTTACCATGTATAAATATTGAATCACTATATCATAGACCTAAAATTCATATAATATTGTATGCCAAATAAATTTTAATTAAAAAAATTTTTAAAAGCTAATGCCTGAAACTAGGCTAACACTCCAAACCCTGACCACATTTGTCCATGTTGGAAATAATGATCTCCAATTCCCTCCTACTCCTTATTCCTGGTCCCACAGCATTCTGGGTGCTCCTCCACTGTGTCTACCTTACACATTGTTTTATGGTTGCCTGCTCATGTATTGGCAGGCTTCTCTAAATTGGAAGCTTCTGTCAAGGTAGGGACTATAATTTTTATCTTTGTATCCACAGCATCCAGCACAGCATCTATTCCACAGTAGGCACACAATGTATGTTGATTTGAACAAGTGAATGGATTGAAAGAAATATTTCCTGAAATTGCTTCTTAACAATCTACTCAACAAGTACAGCATCCTGGATGGAGGCACCAGAGATCACATCTCTGGCTTTGTGCTGCAGACCCACATAGAGAATCCCACATGGTGTAACCCAAATCCTCAAGGCCAGATAAGACTTGCACTGAAGCTTTGAAATCCAATGTCTAACTTTCAAGAGGGTGTATAACAAATGATTTACTATGCATTGATCCAACTAATGGAAAATAAAAATAACTTTTAAATTATTTTCCTTTGAGTGTGATGTGTTTAGGTTAACATTTTGATTGGACAATGTTAAAAATCTATGATTTTTAGCCTTCCAGATCCCATGGAAATATCTGAAAAGAAACTTTAAAAATGAATAAGTTTAGGGCCATTTGTTGCAGTGTTGTGAAATACCATATGATTGGAAACAATCTAAATGTTCATCAATACAGGACTAGAAAAATAAATTATAGTATGCTTTTCATTTTTTTAAATTTAATATGTCTTTATTGTTCAGATTATTACAATTGTTCAGCCTTCCCCCCCCCATAGGTCCCCTCCCCCCGGGTCCCACTCCACCCTCTGCCCTAACCGCCCCTCCACTGTACAATTTTTGTCCAGTCTCTTCCCGCACCCCTCACCTCCTGAGAATTGTCAATCCACTCCCTTTCTATGCCCCTGATTATATTATACTCACCAGTTTGTTCTGTTCATCAGATTTTTTATTCACTTGATTTTTAGACTCACTTGTTGATAGATATGTATTTATTGTTCATAATTTTTATCTTTATCGTTTCTTCTTCTTCCTCTTCTTAAAGAGTACCTTTCAGCATTTCATATAATACTGGTTTGGTGTTTATGAACTCCTTTAGTTTTTTCTTATCTGTGAAGCTCTTTATCTGACCTTCAATTCTGAATGATGGCTTTGCTGGTTTGAGTAATCTTGGTTGTAGGTTCTTGCTATTCATCGCTTTGAATATTTCTTGGCACTCCCATTTGGCCTGCAGAGTTTCTGTTGAGAAGTCAGCTGACAGTCATATGGTGCTCCCTTGTAGGTAATTAACTGTTTTTCTCTTGCTTCTTTTAATATTCTCTCTTTGTCTTTCGCTCTTGGTATTTTAATTATGATGTGTCTTGATGTGGACCTCTTTGGATTCCTCTTATTTGGGGTTCTGTGCACTTCCTGAACTTGTAAGTCTATTTCATTCACCAGATGTGGGAAGTTTTCAGTCATTATTTCCTCAAATAGGTTTTCAGTATTTTGCTCTCTCTCTTCTTCTGGCAGCCCCATAATTTGGATGTTGGTATGCTTGAAGTTGTCCCAGAGGATCCTCACACTATCTTCAAATTTTTGGATTATTTTTGTTTGTTTGTTTTTCCAGTTGAGTGTTTTTTTTTCTTTTTTGTATTTCAAATCTTTGACTTAATTCTTATGTTCCTGATAAGAAGACTCTGTATAATATTTTTTATTTCAGTCAGTGTATGTTTAATTTCTAGTTGGTCCTTTTTCATATCCTTGAGGGTCTCATTAAATGTATTGGCCTTCTCTAGTCAATTCTTGAAAAACCTTATAACTGTGGTTTTTAACTCTATATCCAGTCATTTGTTTTCCTCTGTTTCTTTAATTTGTGATCTGTTCCTTTGTCTCTGCATTTTTGCTGCTTCCTGAGTTGATAGAGTACCTTTGTGTGCTAGGTACCCTATATGGCCCAGTGGCTCAGCCTTCCCAGTTACCTGAGGTGGACACTCTTGGTGCACCCCTTTGTGGACTGTGTGTACAGCCTTGTTTTAGTTAAGTCTTGATTGTTGTTGGTTTCACTGGAAGGAATTGACCTCCACGCCAATTGGCTGTGCGGATCAGCTGTGTCTATGCTGGGAGAACTTCTGTGCCGGAGAGACCCTTATGGGACAATTGTAAAATTGCAAAAGCCTCTGTGCTCAGTGTGGATAGGGTGGAGTCTCAGGGCGGGGCAGAAAGCCTTGGCTTCCTTTCAGTCCTGCCCTATGAGGCCTCTGGGTCTCAGTATCTCTTGGTAATCACTGTAAGCACCTATGAGAGAGAGCAGAGCTTGAGTTTTGCCTACTGCCAGACAGTCCAGTTTCTCCTGAATGAGTCTGGGTTCCCAGTATCTTGTCCAGAAATGGAGTTCAGCACAATTGGGAGCTTCCATCTCCATCCCTCCTCTTTAGAAAGCCAGCCACCTGTGCATTCAGCAGTCAGTCCTCTCTGTGCACATGCGTCTGGACCTCTGCCTTCGCACCTCCCCTGAGTCTCAGTGTGATTTTTCTTTTCCTGACAGTCCAATTTCTCCCCGAATGAATCTGGGTTCCCAGAAACTAGTCTGGAACTGGAGTTCAGTGCAATCTGGAGCTTCCATCTCCCTCCCTCCTGTTTTAGAAAAAAGTCATGCACTCAGCCACCCATCCTCTCCATGGGCTCACGCATCTCTATACTTCAGCCTTTTGCAGCTCCTCTGATTCTCAATGTGCTTTCCTCTTTCTTTCTAGTTGTAGGATTTCTACTCAGCCAGCTTTCCTGTGGTTCTGGATGGTGTCTGTTTTGTCTTTTAGTTGTAGTTTTGATATTGTTGTGCAAGGCAGCAGTTTAGGTGTTTACCTATGCTGTTATCTTGGTTTCTCTCTATAGTATGCTTTTCATACAATGGAACACTATGCAGTTGTCAAGAAGAATAAAGAACTTTGCCGATATGGAAAAACTTCCAACATATATTGTTAAATGAAAAACAAACATTTAGAACAGTGGTCCCTTTGTATACTGCTATGTGTAAAGAAGGATAAAAGAGAATATCTATGTATTTTCTTGAATGCACTGAGAGATACATAAAACTGACAACACTGGTTAACATTGGAGGACTGGGAGGAAGAGATGGAAGAAAGACTGTACATTGAACTATCTTTTGTACCACTTACATTTTAAATTATTTGAATGTATTACTTAGTCAAAAATAAATGTAAAAATAATGAAACTACAACCACCATGGGAAACCAAAAAAGTGACATTAATGTGAAACAAATTTTGAGGAATATGGCAAAGTAAGAAAGTCAATGAATTTTGACTAAGAGAGTAATCAGAGCAGAAAATATGGCAACTCAAGAAAACAGAGGTAGGAATGGGTTTTCCCAAAGAGGCACCAATCTCAGAGTCAATAAATGCAAAGAGCAAGTGTAGGCTGAAAGGTAATCATTATTGGTAACCCTTATTATAGAGCTCTGGTGAAAAAAACTGGGAAATATGGAGATTTTTCTCACTCTCTCCCTTTCCTCATGGACCTGTTGTCAGCAGCAGTATTTTACTTTTGCCTTCAGGCTAAAATTGCTTGGAGAGGGCTCTAAGGAGGACCCTTCAACTTCCACAACAGAAACAAAAAAGAAAACAAAAGGAAAACTAGCATCAGTCAAAAGTGGAAACCTCTACAGGGCTCCACCCTCAAAGGAAAGCCCTCCTTATTTTATCATTTGTGGGGGTCCCTGGCCTTCCAGCCTCTCCACCCACATTACATAAAAGGAAGTCTGCCTGTTGACAAGCCCTACCCAATTAAACAGAACCCACAGTTAGCCCTCCCATTCCGGAGAGAGGTTTGTGGGGGAAACAGATCAACATTATAGCAGAGGAAACTCATGCCATCTACCCACAAAACCTAACATCATTTTTCATTCATAAGGGTCACCACACATTTGAGGGAAACTATCAACATGAAAGGGAAGAACCAAAATAAACAAATGGCATTGACCCCAGAGGAAAGAGATAATTAAAGGAACAAAGGAAAACTTAAAAATATTCTGATTTGTATCACTAGAGAGGCTAGCCAGTGCTATTCTACTAGGTTATATTGTTTTACAACTTCCCTTTCTATCCCTTTAAAAGAAAATTTTGTTATTTGGAAAGGGTTTATGAATTCCTTACAGTGTGTCAGGAAGCAAGGATTTTGATTTTTTAATTGTTTGTTTTCCTCTAGAAGCTAATGGTATGGAAATGTCCAGACAAGTCAATCATGATGTGAAATTATGATGCTATGATAGATTAAGCACAGAAGAGGACATTTTGTCAACTGGGAGAGGATGTTTCACAAACAGTACCTTTTTCAACATTAATGGATAAGAGACGAGGGAGTCAGTGTGCTCATAATAAACAACTTGAAAAAGCACAGCACATTTTGGGAAATAAGCCTCCCTCGATATGGTTGATTCTCAGGGTTGAGCATGAATGAGTTGCAGAGGTGAAGACAGAAATGTGGGGAGGGGTCAGATCATGTAGTGTGCTAACGATGGAGATGCTGTCTTCTACACAAGGGTTTTCCAGACATGTTCAAGGAAAAGAATCTTTGTGAGGCCCTTTGTAGAACAAACAAAACACTGATCTATTTAACTTTTTATATGTACTGGAAATAATTTTCCTAGCAGAAACTATGACTGTGTTCTAGGTTATCAATATAAAATCACAACCACAAGCAGATTCATTAACATAAAAAACAAGCTGTTGAAGTATAATCCATTGTGTTTTTTTAGTTTTTCTTTGATACTAATTTGCTTTAGATCAGCACTAGCTACAAGAAATGCAGTAATAGAAAAGGGTGACAGACATTTCAGATAATTTTGTGTAAGAAAAACTGAAAATTGAAACAATTTAATCCATTAATTTAATTATCTCTGTGAACTAAGAAAAAGATGGCCAATATTTTACTTTGGCTTTAGGCACCTTCATGTACTTTATAGAGCTATACATTGCATTGTAACAAAGTTTAAAAATCATTTCTGGATGTAGTAAGCAGCTAAAGATTTTTAAAGGGGTCCAAAACGAGGAGCAAGCCATTCCCTGCTGGGGTAGTGGCAGGTATTGGGGTCTAATAGAAAGGACATCTGATACAGAATCAGAACATAAAGTTTAGAAACTGGAAAGGTAGCCAATTGAGCCTAGGACCAGGCAGAAGAAGAATTGGGGGGAGGGACGGCGGGGAAGAGGAGGAGGCTTCAAGAATTGAATTACAAGAAGGTGATTCTGGAGCTAATCCCATTCACATTAAACCTGTCAGAACACTGTCAATCTGCTTCTGTGGGTCTAGTACAGAGTCTGAGGGTCAAATTATATTAGATGATTGGTTAATTATAAGAACTAGAATTAATATTCTGCTGGAAATATGGAGGATAGATGAAGTGGGACAGAAAGGAAACAAGGAGATAAATTAGGAGAGTACAGTCCAGTATTCTAGCAGAGAGAGGATGTGGCCTGGACTAGGATGTCGACAGAGGAAATGGAAAGAAGTAGTGGCAATCAAGAAGCTTTGGGGAGAATGAACCACTGGATTGGCAAGTAATTTGAGCAAGAGAGAGGGAGGGATTATAGATGACTACCAGGACTCTGACTTGAACAATTAGGTAGGTGTAGTAGTACCATTCGCCGAGATAGGGAGATATTAGAGAGAGAACAGGTCTGGGTTGGCAGTGAGTGTAGAGTTGAATTAAGTTTCTAACATGCCAAATGTGAGGTGACTTTAAGATATCCAAGTAGAAATTTTCACAGGTAGCCATACTTAAAAATCTGAAGTTCAGGGCTACAGGTATAGATTTGGGATTTGTCACAATGAAGGTGATATGGAGAACTATAAACATGGGTGGGACTAACCAAAGGGAAATATGTAGAATGAGAAGAGAGAGAAGGGAGGAGAGGTGAGTATAGATGAATGAGGATAGGGAATACCTAAGTTTTAAAGTATACAAATAAATAAAGGGATCCAGAAGAAGTTTTCTGAAAGGCAAGGAGGCAAGTTTTCAAAAGAATGACAACAGAATAATAGGTCAATAGACTAATAGGAAAGTCACTAAAAATAAACCCTAGAAACAATTTGGTCAAAATTATTGAACTAATAATGGTGGGAGCAGTTTCAGGGGAATATTGTGCCAGAAATCAGACTGTAGGAGGTGGGCGATCAGGAAGTGGAGGCAGGGAAGTTGTACAACCTTTTTTGGTCACATGAACAAATCTTTACATTGTCTGCATCTCTTTGGTCCCTTCAGCTTATCTTTGCAGGGTCCTTGCAGCTCTATCATTCTGTAATTACATGAAACTGGCCTTGGAGAAGTCCTCGAGCCCATTTTGGCTCTTGTGATAATTTTCCTTTAGTGGAACAAAGGCTTGTCTAAGAACTGAAGACTCTTAACTTGACTGATCAAAGTTTTCATGTGCATTGAAGTCACTCACCTACTTGGCAGATATAGTGAAAAGCTACGCAGATCTGGGTCCAGTACAGGATGCTGGGGCGTGGGAGGGAAAGAGAGCAGGTGCTAACTCTATAGATAGCATGCCTATCGGAGCATTTTGTTACATTTCCTATTTGTCTCTGAAAATAATTTTATAGGAATCGCCAAAGCAAACTTGTCATGGTTTCTAGACCAGGTTGGGATGTGGGTAGGGATTTCCAAAGCTGCTTTAATTTTGAAGGCAATCTGATAAGACTATGCAAAAGCCATTTAGAAACACGTAATCTTACATACCTCACTGATTCAATTGGTTAACAAAACTTTGGGTTTTTTATTGTTATTGTTTTTCTTTTTTTTATTAGTCTGTAACGAGTTGAAAATTATTTGGAAAACTCTTATCTTAGGCTAAACAATTTTTTAAAATAATTTCAGGATGAAAATTGTCTATTGCTTAACACATTTGAAAGATCTTTCATACACCTCTTTTTTTGTACTTCACAACAACCTATAGTATAGGCAAGGCAGTATATGCCCTCTTTGAATATGAGGAAACTGGGGTCTAGAGAGACAAAGTTATTTGCCTGTGGTCCATAGCAATTTATTGGCAGAGCAAGGACTATAACTTAGTTACCTTAGATGAAGCCTATTTCACCTTTTCTGAACATTTACATTGGCATCAGTAATGATCTGATGGATTAGAACAGTATAAACAGGCAATTTGGCTAAGTCAAACTAATATTCTAACTTTAACATCAATCGTAGAGTTTTGGCCTGATTTCCCTCAAGACCTTTGAGAAATGTATTTTTCTTGAATTATCTCTCTAGCTAAATTTTATTTAATAATTTTTATCACTCTTTTTTTTGCTTTATGCCATGTAGTCTCAACTTGAATAGCTGCTGGGATTTTGTTGGGTTTAAATATTAAATAAGTCTTGAGAAGCAATTATCTAGTGACACACTGTCATAAAATCAATCCAAACTTTTGTCTTCATTTGTTTCTTTCCCTAGATACCAAGTTCCCGCTTTACATTAGTAAGAACGAAAATGAAATGTATCTGTTGCTGGTGGATTAATTTATCACTTTCCTTGAAACTGGTGAACCCCAAAATTTAGACAGCAATTGGAAAATACTGCCATTGTCTGTTGAGAAGTCTATGACATTTTAAGGCAAGAATGAATGTATGGAAGAAGAAACTTGTTTCTTCTTTACTAACAAAAGGGAAAGCCTGGAAGTGAATGATATGGGTATAATTTAAGAAAGAAAAAAAACCTTTACGTAACGTTTTTGCTGGGAGAGAAGACTACGAAGCACATTTTCCAGGAAGTGTGGGCTGCGATGATTGTATGCTCTTAACTAATTCTGAGTAAGGTGGCCACTTTGACAGTCTTCTCATGCTGCCTCTGTCATCTTCTCGAGCAGAAGATATTTCAACTCTAAAGCAGCATGATCGAAACATACAGCCAACCTTCTCCCCGACCTGTGACTAGTGGACCACCCGTCAGTATGAAAATTTTCATGTATTTACTTACTGTTTTTCTTATCACCCAGATGATTGGGTCCACACTATTTGCTGTGTATCTTCACAGAAGATTGGACAAGGTAAGATGAAATCTTTGTTAATTAAATTTGGGGTCTTCAATTTCTGGGTTGGTTGGTGTAGTTCTACTCAAACGATGGACAATGGTAAGAACCAAAACTATGTAGTCTTGTGGCATGGTATTTGTGCCTAGTGAGTGAAATCTCATATTCTTGTCTGTGGTCAAGAGCTTGGGCTCTGGAGTCAGACTGCCTGTGTTCAAATCTTGACTCTATTCTCTACTAGCTCTGTGATCCGAAGCAAGTTATTTTACATTTCTATCCCTCAGTTTCCACATATGAGAAATGGGAATGATAATGGTATCCATTTAATTGATTAAATGAATTTAGCCTTGCAATCAGCTTAGAACAGAGCCTGGCACAAAGTAAGCATTATCTAGGCATCGCATATAATTGTTTGCTAAAGTCTTGTTTAAAAAGTAAACTATTTTTTAATCATGGAAATAATTTTTTTTATTTTAAATTTCCAACTACAGAAGGAGAATATCAAATTGATCTCAAATTCCATAGTGCTTCAGATTAACATAGATATGGATAAATCCCAGAAATTGTCTTTTAGCAAAAGTGGCATTCTCTGTATAATTGGTCAAAGTCTGATTTAGTTGCAAGCTGCCCAGTTTCCTTGTAAGATGGGTTACATTCTTTAGTTAGACTTAGAGAAACAAAAGAGTAGAGTAACTTAACAGGTTGTTTTGCATCCTTAGGAAAAGATAACCACTTAGGATTTATCCTATTTTGAGGTGTCTACCCACTTTAATTGAGGGCAATCATTGGCTGTGTTGACAAAATATCAATCATAAATGAAAAGGAGAAGTCTGATCAATTATCTGGCCATTCCTAAAAGTTTGGATGTGGGAATTATGGATGTACAGTATCTGGGAGACTATATTTTCTCAGGATTATTTAAGTGTCTTTTTTTATTGGAATGCCAACCTAGAATTAAGATCATGTGGTTTTCTATCAGAATAAAGTGGGGCAGTGATGTCTGAGGTAATTCATTGGGTTACTGACTGCTGAGAAAAAAAGTGGGATGATTTTGGTCTGGTTGTGTTTGGCCTAATGGCCTTGCCAATCAAAGCCTGGACATAAGCCTAGACTCTACAGGGTAAATATTGATCTGGGTAGACTCAAATTTAATGTAGCATTTAGGTGTGCTCTTAATATCAGTGAAAGCCACAGGCTAATTGCATCTTATTTTGAATCCAAATATTTAATTTTAAAACAAGAAAATGGCAGATATTTTTTCCTTACATGCTATTATCCTACTCCCCCCCCCAGAATTAGTTGATTATACAAGTGAATTCCATACATTCTATGACACTGGAAAATAAAATATCTTGTTAACTTTGGAAATGAAAGATGATTCTTTAAAAATTCAAGTGTTTTCTGCAAATACTAAAGTTAAAAAGAGAGATGTAATTAGAACTCGAGTTAATTGACACACATTGCAAATTAACTTCTTCATTAAAAACACTAAAATGAAGTGGGAAAATTTGCTCAATAGAGAACTAGTTTGCAAGACTATTTATAATGAGCAATCATTACTGGAACAATGGGGAATATGACAATTATAGAATGTTGCTGCTATAATACATTTTAAAATTTATATTTTGTGATTAAATTGTATTAGTATAGCTGATTTCCACCTAGAGTTACAGATAACCTGACATTTTAGTTGCTGGCTTTTGTAGATTTTTTGAACTGTTAATACCGAATACCAATAATTCAGTGTACCTTTTTATTCTCCATGCATATCTGCAAAAACCCTCCTCTTATTGTTGATGCTGTGGAAATGTAGAGGCAGACATCATCAGTGCCATTCTCATGTCCCTATTATTTTACAAATAGATAGAAGATGAAAGGAATCTTCATGAAGATTTTGTGTTCATGAAAATGATACAGAGGTGCAACAAAGGAGAGAAGTCCTTATCTTTCCTGAACTGTGAGGAAATTAGAAGCCAGTTTGAAGCCTTCGTCAAGGTAATAAGCTCAGTAGTTGGTAAAAAGTATAATTGAAAAATTTTAGTACTTCTGCTGGGAAACTGAAACATGACAAGGTAAAAGTTTAAATATTTGTTATCTATACATATATAGTATGAGTATAAAAAAAGAAAAGAAAAGAAAAAAATGAAGCCAAAATCCTATGTTAAAAGGGTATGATAAGTTAGAAGTGTCCATTCATAGAAATGTTCTTGAGAAGGACAAAAAAGACTTTCTAAGGGAAAAAACATACTTTCATGATCACATTCACACATACACATAAGCTTATATTTACAGCGGTCTCTGGGAAAATTTTGAAGTACACCAAGCTTTTTTTTTTGCATTTTCTTATCTTCCCATACAAATCTTGATGCCTTTTCACTGTGCAACAATTTTCCAGAGAAGTGATAAGCATTTGCTGCTGCAGTGTTGGCAGGCCACAGGCTAAGGTATTGCCTTTACTGGAGTTCACAGAGATTTCTAAAGATGGATACATTCTAACATAACATGAAGGAATGCTTCTCTCTCTCTTTTAATATATTTTTATTGATTTTTTTACAGAGAGGAAGGGAGAGGAATAGAGAGTTAGAAACATCGATGATAGAGAAACATCGATCAGCCGCCTCCTGCACATCATCTACTGGGGATGTGCCCGCAACCAGGGTACATGCCCTTGACCAGATCGAACCTGGGACTTTTCAGTCCGCAGGCTGACGCTCTATCCACTGAGCCAAACTGGTTTTGGCTAGGAATGCTTCTCTTATGATGGAATTCCAAGTGCCATGAAAGTCGTATCTTTTCCTTTTATTGTGAGGAAAAGTATGGGGAATGGATGATAGATCTTAGTGCTGCTCAAACCAAACACCATATAATACTACTTGCTCATGAAACTAGTTTGCTCTACGACCAATCAAGACCTGGGGTCGAGAGAATGTGAAGCTTTCTAGATCAATAGGTTGGTACCCAGCATGAAGTCATATAATAGGTGCCTAAAACAAGAATTTTTAGAACATTCATTGAAGATGTACCTACAACATTGATTCCATACTCACAGACAAAATATCTAAGGGCTTTTTCTCTTGAAGCAGGACATCATTAATTCTTTTTACCTGTTTCTCACTCAGAACACTGAGTCATATACCTTTGGCCCTCAGCCCACTCTGGGGTCATTAATAAGAGGCAGTACTCCACATTGAAGGCAGCTCTGTGCCAGGTGGATGGTATTGGGATAAACCAAAAGAAATTAGTTCTCATATATGGATGATGTGTTATTAACCCAGAATTGAAGGATTTACTATCTTATTTCTGAGCTTATTCCTTTCGGCCTATATTATCCCAGATTTATAATTTAATCCAGTAGTGAAGACTCTAATACCTTCCTTATTCCTGAGCCACCTAAGGGAATTAGAATGAGCTCAACTCTGTTGCTGGCTTTTAGGTTCTTTATGTTAATCTATGTTTTAGTTGAAGACTCAAATTTTTATTTGTAAGGCAGAGAGTGAATTTATTTTCTGATTCTTTGAGGCTTCTGTCCAGTATTGGGAGGTGTTGCAAATTCAAATGTAAATAAAGCCACTTTCAGAATAATGGTTTATAATCTCAATAACATGTATAATGTGCTTGCTGCATAAACTTGAGCAAATGACTTCACCTCTTTAGACCACAGTTTTCTCATCTATAAAATGAGAGGGCTGAGATTATCTGTAAAGGCACTACCAACTTTGACATTCTGTAATTATGTGTTCAGTCTTACATAGTTTTCTCCTCACAGTCCCTCCAAAGGCTGTGAGACAGATTCTTGCTTTATTTCTGCTCTCTTCCTTACTGGGAGTTTTATAGTTGAACTGCCAATTCCTCATGGCCTTATTTCAGGTCAGATATGTAAAGCTTCCCAAATTCAGCTACCCAGGTTAGAAGTAAGAAAAACAACTGATTTGGTCTCTTTGCTTATGCTTACATAAAAGACACACACACAGCCGAGACCGGTTTGGCTCAGTGGATAGAGCGTCGGCTTTCGGACTGAAAGCTCCCGGGTGCGATTCTGGTTGGGGACATGTACCTTGCTTGCGGGCACATCTCCATAGTTGGGCGTGCAGGAGGCGGCTGATAGATGTCTCTCTCTCATCGATGTTTCTGACTTTCTCTCTCCCTTCCCCTCTGTAAAAAAATCAATAAAATATATTTTTAAAAAAGACACACACACACACACACACACACACACACACACACACACAATGAACCAAACCAAACAAAAAACAAACAAAAAAACAAAACAACCCCCCCCCACACACACACACAACAGCTCCAAAGCTTCATATTCTAAAATGTCAGAACCTCTCAGGCATGTCAACTGGGGCTCCTGACATATGACAGAAGAAGCCCAGTGCCTCTACTGCATTAGGGGTGGAATCTGAGTCAATGTCATCTGTACCTATGATATGCTTGATGGTGAGACACAAAGTCCTCCAATCCTCCTCCAATGACTGAACTTCGCTCTAATATCCATCCACCAAAATTTCTCATTCTAGAACATTATTTCAGACTTTTTTTTTAACCTAACAGGTCAGCTACATAATAACCCCAAATTAAATATTTATATTCTTAGTTAACATTAGCAGTCTTTCTGGATAAGAATCTGAATGGTTCAGAGCAACCTAGGGTTTGAATTTTTAGGTACTGAATCATAGAACTTGAAGATGCAATTATCAATACAGAACTTTAATTTTCTCCTCACAGTCCCTGCCAACTTGTCCTCCAATTATTGTTTGAAAACCTCTAAAAACAAGGAACTCATCTGCTGAAGCAGGTAGCACCAAGCTGTCACTTTGGTGGGAAAATAGGATTATGTTAGGGTAGTGGAGGCAGCATTGTGAATAGTGTAATTTCACATTAAAACTTACTACTCACACCCTCCCAAGTTTGGCTCAGTGGATAGGGTGTCGGCCTGCAGAGTGAAGGGTCCTGTGTTCAATTCCAGTCAAGGGCATTTGCCCGGGTTGTAGGATTGATCCTCAGTAGGGGGCATGCAGGAAGCAGTCGAACAATAATTATCTCTCATTGATGTTTCTCTTTCTCCCTCTCCCTTCTTCTCTGAAATTAAATTAATAAAAATATATTAAAAAAAACTTTCTACTCACCCACTGGTCAGTTTTCTCAGTGGTTAGAGTGCCAGCCAGGGCACTGAAAGGTCACAGGTTTGATTGTCAGTCAAGAGCACATACCTTGGTTTCAGGTTTGATCCCTGGCCCTGGTCCGGGTTTGAGCAGAAGGCAACTAATTGATCTCTCTCTCTCTCTCTCTCTCTTTCTCTCTCTTTCTCCCTTTCACTCTCTTAAAAGAAATCGATGGAAAAAAATATCCTCAGGTGAGGATTAAAAACAAACAAACAACTTACTGTCCACACTACACTGTGTTAGAATGATTAGTTCCATGATTGTCTGCTCACCAATTCCCAAGATGTCTTTAATAGGGTCAAAGCATTTCCTTTTATATATATAATAGTAAAAGCATAATATGCTAATTAGACCAGATGGCAGAAAAGTGGAACAACCTAGCAGCCCCTTGCACAAATTTCGTGCATTAGGCCTCTAATATATTAATATATATATTTGATTTTTTTTTACAGAGAGGAAGGGAGAGGGATAGAGAGTTAGAAGCATTGCTAAGAGAGAAACATCAATCAGCTGCCTCCTGCACACCTCCTACTGGGGATGTGTCCACAACCAAGGTACATACCCTTGACCGGAATTGAACCTGGGACCTTTCAGTCTGCAGGTCGATGCTCTATCCACTGAGCCAAACCAGTTAGGGCCAAAGCATTTCCTTTTTTAGCTAAAGGTTAATCTGTCCATACCTGCCACAAGAGTTCCAGCTGAGAAATAACTAATCCCAGATTTTCTGAAAGTCATCTTTAAAAAGTCTTTCAGTTGAGGTGGGGTGTAAAGCAAGAAAAAAGGCTCTGAGGCATGTGGCTGGGGAAAGTTCTCGGAAAGGCAAGGTTGGGTGCATAAAAGGCAAACTTTGCTGACTTCACATTCTCATCTTGGCTAGGCCCTGACACCAATGCAGCCACCTAGTTTGAAAATATCTCAACCTCCATCATCACACTCCATTTTTTTGAAAAGACACTAAATACTCATTTGTTTTCTTGTTATCTCACAAACATTTTCCTGTTGCCACACTTTCACAGTGCCACACTTCACCTCAAGTGGAAAGTTGAGGCTCTGTGGCCTATGTGAGCTTTTTGGGGTGCAAGTTCTTTTCTTTTATTTTTTTTAAAGTTTATTTTAGAGAGGGAAAGAGAGATAGAGAGAGAAAGAGAAAGAGAGATTAGTGTCTCCAGATCAGGGATGGAACCTGAAATCTTGGTATGTGCCCTGACGAGGAATCCAACCCAAGACCTTCCAGTACACGGGATGATGCTCCAACCAACTGAGCCACACTGGCCAGGGAGACAGACAGGTTCTTTTAACTTATACCCTCACATCTGGCAACTGAGCTGAGTCTACAAGAAGACAATCAATAATTACAACACTAATTCTTTCTAGTGGATGAATGAAAAGGAAGAACCCTGTAGAAAATTGATTCTAGTAATAGGAAGGAGCCCAAGACTGATTTTTACAAGATGTGAAAATACTATTGTCTCCCTTTCTTGTGTTTAGAGCATATGGTGATGGAGTTAAACCTGGCCTATGAATATGATCTTACAGTTTTGACTCTTTATTTCAACTTCACACTCCTTGGGTGACCTTATGCCAGCCAGTTATACCCTTGAGGCCTTTTTTATTCAGTATCTTTAAAATGGAAGCAGTAACCTTTATTATCTTCTGACCCGTGTTGATTGCTGTCCCTGTTATACCTCTAACTTTCCTTCAGTTGCAAAGTGAGAAGAAGTCCTTGAAGAAGAGTTGCATTTGCTTTGAACATCAGAAGCATTGGGAGATGGTCTGTGTTTCCTATATACATGCTGATTATTCTAAATACAGAGTGTTGGCAAAAGTAGGTTTATAGTCGTTAGTAGTTGAAACAGTTTATTCTTGTATTATTATTTATTAATTATTATATTATTTATTTGTATTACAACTGTGAAACTATTTTTGCCCACCCATGTAAATGCAGGCCATACAAGGGAACATCACCAGCAAGAAGAGAATCTCAGCCTAATGAAAAAATAAAATAAAAAAATATTGAGATTTCTTTCCACAATCAAACTTATTGTTACCATTTTCTGGAAGATTTCAGACAAATTTTATTCTAATAGATATACACTAGGCTTTATGTTTAATAACATTCTATATACCAGATCCCAGGGTAGAGTCATTTCCTCATTCAACATTATTTGCAAATACATATCAAAACCAGGGAGGTTGGGGTCATAGGAAGAGTCAGTATAGTCACCTCTTGTCTAGAGAGAATGCTGGAATGAAGATAATGAAGACCAGACTCTGCTTCTAGGTCTACACCTCAGTTTTCTGGGCTGTCAGTTCATCTGTCAGAGCCATGAGCTCCCAATCAGTATGATATTAATGACAGGATCTAAATACATATTATAATCCTTACTAGAAACAGGCAGCAGAGTAAGAATTGATACCAAATGAATGATACCTCTAGAACCCCATTGATCTTTTGCAATGATTTTTATTTCAGGATATAACAGGATATGAAGTGAAGGAGAAAGAGAAAAACTTTCAACAGCAAAAAGGTAGGTGGCTGTTTACCAATTTCTATGCATACTTAAAAACTAAAAGGAAGCTTTTTTAAGGCTGATTATATTGAGTAACCCAGTGTTGTATCAGGGAACTTTTAGCCTTGGAAATAAAACTGGAATACAATTGGATGGTTTCCTTTAATTCTGACAGTACCAAGTATGAAGAAATTCCATTATTTTCAATACCATGATCAAAGCAACCATAATACCTGCATGGGTTAAGATGATAAGAAAATCATCATTTGGTAGCAGTGGCATTCACTGCTTAATAAGTTTTCCATGGGGAACCATGGCCAGTGGACCTTCTGGAATCAAGGAATGAGTCGATGTGACAGTATTGTACTCTTTGCCTTGTTCTTAATGTGAGAGTATCTGGAACATATCGTGGTTTCAAGGGGGCTTGATGGTTTTCAAATCCAACACCACACCCAGGGCACAAATCTCCTTCACAACAGCAATGACCATCTGGCCTGGCCTCTGATAAAATATGCCAAGGCACTTTCTATCTCATAAAGCAGCCTGGCCCATTTTTTAATGAGTCTAATAATTATAATAAATTTACTATATTACATTAAAGAAGTCTTTTCTTCTCTGGAGTTGAATTTTGGTCTTGTAATCTCCACTCACTGGAACCAGTTCTGCTCTATGGGACCATGTGAAACAAAGTATATGATTCCTCTTCTACACAGCAGCTGTCCAGATATTGAAAACAGTAATCACTAAAACCTTTTCTTCTCCAGGTTAAACCTCCCCAGAACCTTCCACTCTTGTTCTTATAATCATTTCCAGACTCTTTCCTTTCCTAGTTACCTCCTTTTCTGAATGATTACCTAATTTTTCCTGTTCCTCTTAGACTGTAACACAATAACTCCTGGAGTGACCTGAGTATTAGAAAGATGAAAAGTTGGTAGATGGGTGTTTTTAGAGAGACTATTATATCGCAGTCAGTGAAAATGATGGTATGAATTTTGTAAATTTAGTACACACAAATACATATGCACATACCGGGTAGAGCAAAAGTAGTTTACAGTTGGGAGCACACAAAACAGTTTATTCTTGTATTATTATTTATTTACTATTATATTGTTTTCCATATGTCCAACTGTAAATTTACTTTTGCCGCTACCCTGTGCATACAGAAATACAGATACTGTTTTCTGAGGCAAAGAGCATACTCAGACCTTGCTTTAACTATTGGTCTAGATACAAAGGGTGAACTGATTTCCATGACAGTTTTTCCTAGAATGACTCTATGTTGAGTTGAACCAGTGTTATCTATTAAGTACAGTAAAATTTGAGAAAACTGTTCATGTGTAGGCTGAAGTTAACCATACAGGCTGCCTAACAGTCTTCAGAAAAATGATAAACTTAACAAAACTTGTAATTTAGGTCATGCAATTTGACTAAATATTTATAGGGCATCTACAAAGTGTCTGACACCAGCCTCATTATTAGACAAAAAGAAATTTCCACACAATCGTTGCACTTAGGCAATCGGCACATCTAATTAAGAAGCAAGCTTTTTACATAAGAAACAATTAGAGATAGATACAATAGTTTAGTCAATTATTTGACCAAATCAGACACCATGAGCATCTTACTAGCTAATTGAGCAGACATAGCCTTGGGGCCCACTAACATTCCCAATGGATGGAAGTTGTTCCTAAAAGCAAGATTCAAAGTATGTTTAAATGTAGACCAGTACTTTTAGCCTGTGTCAATCTATATGAAGTGGAGTTGAGTACTGAACAACTATAAGAAAAATACAATCAGTGAAATTAGTCAATTCAATCATTCAGAGTTTTTAGACATCAACTTTTCCCACTGTGAGGATTAAAAACTATTCTACTCTCACTTTTACATAACCTATTTAAACACAGTCTCTATTACACACATGTGGAACTGAACTAAATAGTTCCATGGGCAGTTTTGCATTACTTTGGCCTGACAGTTTTTTTGTTTGTTTGTTTCATTTTAGGTGATCAGGATCCTCAAATTGCAGCGCATGTCCTAAGTGAGGCCAGTAGTAAAACAGCATCTGGTAAGTCCAAAAGAATCTGAGCATCAGCCATCCAAGGGGGAAGGCTGGGATACTGATGCAATGCAGCCTAATGATTAGGTTCATCTCTTCCTCTGGGGCCTAATCTATAAAACTACTTATGCATCTCTCACATGTTCTCCTTTGTCTTCAAAGTGCGCTCAAATGTAAAGATGGGACTTGAAGGGACAAAAAGAGGTGGGAAGCAATACTGATGTTCTTATTATGTTCTTGTTCAATGGCTGATAACAAATGATGAATTACTGGGTGAAGAGGCCATTATTCTGACAACATAGAAGAGAAGGCAGGTAGTGACTTGACTGTGAACTCTTACTAATCCTTCTTCACTGTGTGTAAATGGGCCTCAGGGGGCATTTCCTGCCATATGTCAATTGATGTATGGGGGCCAACCTCAAGGAAATTAAAAGGCAAAATCATTCTGCAAAGATCAGTAGGTGCCACGATGTTAGATTTTCCAATGAAGTAACAACAGAAAACATATTGTAATCTTTTCAACTTTGAATGACTTTATTTCCATATACGTTCTGCCATTGTTCTAGCCCTTAGATGTTTTTCCCAAATCTGTACCTCCCGATAGCTGGTGCTGGAGAATGTGTCATATCTGATAAATGGATGGAAACA
This sequence comes from Lasiurus cinereus, assembly GCA_011751065.1. NCBI lineage: Eukaryota > Metazoa > Chordata > Mammalia > Chiroptera > Vespertilionidae > Lasiurus > Lasiurus cinereus. The sequence goes on along the minus strand of JAAGEH010000015.1, from coordinate 14,128,859 downwards.
CACACGTTAACATAAAATCCCCCATTTACATAAATGCAGTCTGAGAGCATCAGAGAAGTCTTTGAAATATTTAGCACAGCAATCTGGAATGGAGTCCTATAAGAATGTGTGTTTGAGAGAGAGAGAAGAGAGGAGAGGAGAGGAGAGAAGAGGAGAGGAGAGGAAGGAAGGGGAGGGATATGAAGAAGAGGGGAGGGGAGGGGAGAGACAGCCTCATTTCTAAGATGGGATTTTGGTTTCTTAGTGGTTATAAATGGTTATCGTGGATCATGGTATGGGAGTAAGAGCAGTGGATAAGGAGTTTTGAACACTGAGGCTCAAGACCATGACTACCACTTGCTGGGTGACCTTGGGCAAGTCTCTTTACCTACACAGCAATTTCCTACCCCACTTCCCAGAGTGACTCTGAGCATCAAATCAGCTAATGTGGAATAACATTATACTGTCAAGTGTTATACAAATGTAAGGTGACATTTACTTAGCTTTTTTCACTGTAATTTAGCTGTCACAAGAGTGACAGAAAGTCTTTCATTAATACCAGTATTCCCACAATATTTAATAATTCCACCAAGTATCTCTTTCTTAGAAAATACATTTATAGATAAGAGAATATCACAACTATATTGGCATATCCAGGGTGGCCATCCACATGACACCTTCTCATCCAGAGTGGATAGCAGCAACAGAGATGCCTCCTCAAAAATAGCTTCTCACTGGTCATTTGTATATAAATCTTTGCCCTTGGATATATTTCATGATGTTCAGATTCTGCTAAAAGAACTATTATTGATATTGGTCCTAGTATATTTTATGGTCTGCATCACAGTAGGTTCCCAGGGGACCAGTTGGGAAGAAGTAACATTCCTCATGCTACCCCAGTTCCAAACCTCTAGTTCTTGCTCATGCTGCTGCAGACTTGACCTACATCCCACAGCAAGGCTGAAAATTAAATTATGACTTATAAAAATAAACTTAGTGGACTGAAAGATAGGGAACCTGCACTTGTTTTCTCAATTAGTCTAAAAGTGAAAAATCATAATAAAGTACAATTTCTGAAGTGGTCTGGAGGGCCAAAAAATTGGACATTTCATATGCCTTTTTTATATTAAAGGATGAGTCCTAGCAAGTTGGATCTTGCACCCAGATAGGCTTAAGACCACCAAATAGGATTTTTTTTTAAGTTCAAAAGGAAGAAAATGCATCAATATTTTTACTTCTTCCCAACCCCCACCCCAGCAATGTAACTCTCTGTGGGAGCTGAGATTTGAAATCAGGTCACACACTACTTTGAACCCACTCAACATCTCAGCAGAGAAAATGGCACACTATTGGTGGGTACTCTGGTTTAGCCACAAGAATACATGTACTTTCAAGTTGGTGGCACCCACTACAATGGGAGATCAAAACACATAGTGAAATGACAAGTTTATTTTCATACTTCCTTGCCTAATTTTAGTCCTTGCTGTGGGAGGCAGGTCAGGTTTGCAACAGCTTGATCAGGTAGGAAGAAATGGGGTCTTTCCTTTACTCCATGTAGAGGCTGAGCTAGGAAGATCAGCAATTCTTTGACTTTGTAAAATTTGAGGAAAGGAATAAATAAATGTTAATATTAGCAAGGGTTTTGCTTGAATATTTTGGAATGCATAATTTATGATGTGTAATTTTGAAATCATTCACACTTTCTGAAGTTCAAGGACAAATTAGCTTTAAGAACTCTAAAGGGAGAAGGAAACTCACTCTGCTCTGCTACTTTATTTAATTTTCACAAATCTCTAAAGTGTGCTATAATATTAGCCCAGTGTTTCAGATGAGAAACTGCAACTCAGAGATTGATTTGCCTGTGCTTGAATAAAGCTTGGAACCGAGCTTCATTTGATTACAAAGCCCATGCTAATTTGTTAGCCATAGACTTAAGGCTGGAAGGGTCCTTAAAAGTTCCTGTTGCCCCAAACTTTCATTCACATATGAAATTAGTGTCAACATTAAACTATGTTTTGTTAGAATGTGAATCATGCTATACTTCATCTCACCACAATTTTTTCTCCTCTCCATTACAGTTCTACAGTGGGCCAAAAAAGGATATTACACTATGAGCAACAACTTGGTAACTCTCGAAAATGGGAAACAGTTGGCTGTTAAAAGACAAGGACTCTATTATATCTATGCCCAAGTCACCTTCTGTTCCAATCGGGAAGCTTCAAGTCAAGCTCCATTTATAGCCAGCCTCTGTCTGAAGTCCATGAGTGGATCTGAGAGAATCTTACTTAGAGCGGCAAATACCCACAGTTCCTCCAAACCTTGCGGGCAACAATCCATTCACTTGGGAGGAGTATTTGAATTGCAACCAGGTGCTTCAGTGTTTGTCAATGTGACTGATCCAAGCCAAGTGAGCCATGGGACTGGCTTCACATCTTTTGGCTTACTCAAACTCTGAACACTGTAACCTCTCAGGCTGCCACTGAGCAGATGCTGGTAGTCTTCATAATAATACAGCAAAGCAGTTAAGACCGCCCCTCTGTTGAACTGCCTATTTATAACTCTAGGATCCTCCCGATGGAGAACTATTTATTATACACCCCAAGGCATATAGGGCTGCAATAAGTGAAATATGGGTCAGGTGAAACCCAAAGAGGTCCGTTCCCTATGAGCTTATATTCTGAAGCAGCAACCCGACTGATACAGACATCCAGAGATCCCAATGAAAAGACAAGACCATTAAGCACAGATTGAATTCTGAGTAAAAAGCAAATTATTAGCCAAGTTTAGTTTTTTAGTTGTTTTGTTTTGTTTTGTTTTGCCTACAGGGTCTTTCAGTGGATAATGTATTTGATTTATCAGTGAAGCTACATAAGGGAAACAAGGAGCCTCAGCTCACATTTAGTTATGGCTGATTCTGGGTCCCTGTGTCACTGATGAAGGGAACAGGCTCTAGAAAGTCTAATGCAGTGGAGAACTAAAAACTCTGTCCCCCCACTAGCCTCCCTGACACTCATTTATTCTCTCTCTCTCTCTCTCTCTCTCTCTCTCTCTCTCTCTCTCTCTCTCTCTCTCTCCCTTCTTCCCACCTTCCCTCCTTCCTCCCTCACAGTGTGAGACTGTTGCTAATCAGTTCTCTTATTTCAACCTTGTTCCTATCTCCACCACTGTAGATGGGAGGGGGAGCAGAGAGAACAGTTCTGAAGTTCTGAGCCTGTCCGCTCCTTCTCAAGAAATGAGTGTTTATTTTAAAGGAAATCTATTGTATCTACCTGCAGTCTCCACTTTTCTTTATCTTGTTATTTATTTTTAATAATAAAAATCCCTTAACATTATTGTTGTTATTTAGTACCTGAAGCTTAGGCCATGTATGGGGAGGAGGAATCATTTAGAGGGAATTTTCCTAACCTTTGTGATGTGTTCATAAACTAGATAAACTTGGTGCTCAAGCTTATTGCACCCCAAAATATCACTCCCTAAAAGTCTGTGATAGCATTTGATAAATGACATGGAAGCTTACTCAGTGAAAAACAATCTGGGATTTTATTTCCAGCTTGCTCTGGAAAGGTTTCAGGGATTGAAGAGAAACTTTTTTTTTTTTTATCACAGCTAAGGGAAGCTGGACAGAGGGCCTTAAATGAGAAACGGTTGCTTATCTTTTTAATAACTGTCTAGATGGTTCCAGCTTGGGCAAGAGGAAATAGAGCTGGGACAGCTGAAGAGAAATATCAGTCCTCAATCTTGCACTGAAGTGAAGGGGGCTACTCCTTGTCACCTCCAATTGAGGGATTTTCATGTAAGAAAATAGTCTTTATTGACAGAGTGCACTGCTTAAGACAAATACCACATGCTCAAGCAGAAAAGTATTACTGTAGAAAAAAATAAAGGAGAGTGAGAAGAGGTGAGATTAGCTTTTGGGCACTACCCCTGCTCTTCAGTCCTATGGACCACACACACAGTTCCTTTTTGGCTGAGTGACTTTGAACACCTTAGAGCATGACTTTCTAACACAAGGCCAAAATCATGCTAGACAAACTTTCCAAAGAGAAAACTTTGGTATGAGCAGGGGTGACATTTATTGATTCAGGGTCTCAGTTAACAATATGTTCACAGTAGGGATGGACAAGAGACATTACCTCTTTAGTATGGTTCATAGGAAGGGAATACAGGTACAACCTGAATATATCTTTTATAGTCTTTATATACTCACATCCTCTGATTTAAATATTGCCCCTGCACTTTACTCCACCTTCTTCTTTGGAAATAATTATCATCAGACTGGCTCTACCTCTAGTAACCAAGTTGGTAAAAGTATCTGTTATTAGAAGGAACGTTATTGATACAAAAACGACATTTTCAAGGCGATCTCCTCTGTTCCCATGCTTTCTACCACCCTCTAAATGCCACCTGCTATAGCTACAACCCAGAGATTTCCCCTAAGCTTCAGCTTCAAATAGACAACTGCCTTCAGCCTCTCAGACTGCTTCTTTATGAGGTCACTTAGTGCCTTGCAAGAACTCCAGGTCCCATCCTTCATCCTCTTCTCTTCCTGTGCTATAAGATCATGGTGGGTTTTCTTCCCTTAACCCTTTATGTGTTTAACTACTATCTTTATGTTACTAATGTTACTCCATTAGCCCTGATCGTCTAAGTCTCCAAATGGTGGGCCCAGGCCCTGAAACCCAACACATCCAAATGGCACTGTTGATCTTTTCCCCTATACAATGTGATCTACTTTCAGTGCTTCCTATTTTGGTGAATGATGGCCTCATCTATACTTGAATATTTTCAAAATTATTCCAATAAATGCTGAAAACTTGAGTACGTTTCTGATCTACCATACTATTTTGATAATAAATTATCTAATTTAATTCCATTTTTATAAACATGTCATTTCTGCATTCCATGAAAATGGGAAAAAATGCTTTAAATGATCAATAATTTTATTTCCAGATAAAGAGAAAATGAAAAAGTACAAAGCATTACTATCCTTATTACTTGATAAGACATAAATGTCTACAAAATGTAAACTGTTCCCTCCAGGTCGGCATGGCTCAGTGGTTGAGCATCAACCTGTAAACCGAAAAGTCACCATTTGATTCCTAGTCAAGACACATGCCTAGGTTGTGGGCTTGATTCCCAGTGTGGGGTGTGCAAGAGGTAGCCAATCAATAATTCTCTCTCATCATTGTTTCTATCTCTCTCCCTCTCTCTTTCTCTCTAAAATCAATAAAAATACGTTTAAAAAATGTAAACTGTTTCCTAGCATGCTGCCAGTACAGGGCACCCAAGTTAAAGGGAAACAGCGTATAGACTCCTGGGCTCCAGGAGAAGACTTAATGTGTTGAATTGGACTATATCCATAGGGCCGATACCACTGTGTTGGAAGCTGTACTGCCATAGTCCTTTAGAGCAGTCTGAAGTATTCTGAGACATGGAAACATGGAAAATGGAACTAATTTTTTTATTATGTTCTTTTTCTCTGTGAATCATATCTCCATTTTAAGAAAAAAATCAGAAATACTAATTGTAGTGTAGTGGTTAAATCTGGATTCAGAAAGAGTCTTAATTTAGGATTCACTATTTACCAACTTTATAACCACAGGTAAGTCATTACCTCCTCTGAGCTGCAGTGCCCTCATATGCAAAGTGGAGATGATAAGAATACCTGCTTTGCAAGGCATATGAGGACTTGATGATCATTTATAGAAACTACACAGCAGAGACAAGATTAAAACATACCTAATATTAGAGTAGATCTGTGGGTAGTGATAACTCCTTATAGTTTCATTGTTGAAAAAATTTAACCATTGGACGTTTAGGGTTGCCAAATTTTACAGTAAATTTCAGTAATTCTATATGTAGGATATTTAGGAAGATTTCTTTTAAAAATCTATGATAATTGATTCTTAATCTGAAAGACATGCACTCATAAACCTAGCCCTTCCATACCATAGTCCTCTGAACAATGCCAACAGGCAATTCAACAACTCTCAAAAAAAACCTAGTTAAATATATAGTTGTATTCTTTTCTGCATTCTTGAATTTCCACTGAGTTATAGTTAAAATTTTTTTCCTGTTAATGTATCCTTACCTAAAGTTCAATAGTTTTTTTTATCACAAACTATATTTCTATCTCAGGTACTTCTCTGACTATCAACCTCTTTGGAGTACAATGTACAACATTTAATACAACTTAGATTTCATTCACACTTCCAGTTACTAGGAGTTAAAAGATTTTAAAAATTTTAATTGAATTTACTGGGGATATATTGGTTAATAAAATTATATAAGCTTCAGGTATGCAATTCTATAATACATCATCTGTATATTGTATTGTGTGTTTACCACTCCAAGTCAATTTTCCTTCCATTACCATTTATTCCCCCCATACCCTTTCTACCTCCCTTCACCCACTCATACAACATCGATTGAGGTTATAGGCTCTGGCTAGAAATTAGATGAATATGATCCAGTCACTGCCCTCAAGTAGCTTACAGTCTTTTGTATAGCAGGTTTGTAAATGTTTAAAGCCCAATGTCAATGCTGTAGCAGGAGTCAGAATCAGTGTTACAGGGAACATACAGGAAGGAAACGTAACTTAGACAAGCAGGGGAAGGCAGGTGTAAGGAAAGGTTTTCCAGGAGAGGTGGCACAGACTAAGTCTTGTAGGATATTGCAGGGAGGAGGGGCCATAAGGAGGAAATTAGTCCAAGAGGGAAAAAGCAGAACATTTTAAAAGTTAGTAAAAACATAGAGGTGCAAAAATGGATATAGGATTTAGAGGAGTACACAGAAGTAATCAGCTCACAGACTTGTGTGAGAACAAATCTTGGTGTATAGGCCACATAGCACATGCTGAATCCCAATCTAGGAAGAGGCTTTGTGTTCACATGGCAGAGATAAACTGTCCTCTAGCCTGCTTTCCAAGAGGGGCTTGCTCCACAGCATCTTGCATTACAATGTGGGTAAGGCAGCCTGCAGTGCATGTCCTGGGAAAGGTGAGGAGGGGGTTGGGCTATAGACTGGACCCTATAGGCTTTGAGATTGCAGAAAACTTAGAAACCTAGCTGACTTCTGCTATTGGAACTAAGGCAAATTTTCACAATTTTTAATACAAATAGCAGAGGCCTGAAATTATTTGGAACATTTGGTCATTCAATAAATAATTATTGAGACAAGATTATGGGCTCAACCTGTATCAGGCTCTGAATTTACATGGATTAAAGGTGTCAATCGTTCTTTTTAAAGTACTTGAAATTTAGTGTGGAAAAAGATACAGGCATATAAAGTGCAATGTGATGACTGATCAAAGGGGGCTTTCAGAGTCTGGGTTCCCTGAGGAGGCAATGCTTGAGCAAACTTTTAAAATTTTTTATTTAAAATTTATGTCAAAACTCCATATTGCTTTTCACATTGGCTGCAACAATCTGCATTCCTATCAACAGTGCAAGAGGGTTCCCTTTTTTAGCACTTGTTTGTTGATTTATTAATGATAGTTGTTCTGACAGGTGTAAGGTGATATATCAAAATACAAAATAAGAAAAGAAAAAGAGAGAATATTAAAAGCAGCAAGAGAAAAACAGTTCATTACCTACAAGGGAGCACCCATACGATTGTCAGCTGATTTTTTCAATAGAAACTATGCAGGCCAGACCGGAGTGGCAAGAAATATTCAACGTGATGAATAGCAAGAACCTACAACAAAGAATACTCTATCCAGCAAAGCTATCATTCAGAATTGAAGGGCAGATAAAGAGCTTCACAGATAAGAAAAAGCTAAAGGAGTTCATCAACTCCAAACTAGTATTATATGAAATGCTGAAAAGTACTCTTTAAGAAGAGGAAGAAGAAAAGGTAAAAGATAAAAAATTATGAACAACAAATACATATCTATCAACAAGTGAATCTAAAAATTAAGTGAATTAAAAATTTGATCAACAGAATAAACTGATGAATATAATAGAATCAGGAGCACAGAAAGGGAGTGGACTGATAATTCTCAGGGGGAAAGTGGAGGGTGCAAGGAGAGACTGGACAAAAATCATACACCTATGGATGAGGTCAACAGGGGGAGATAAGGGTAGAGGGAGGGGTGGGAGCCGGGTGGAGGGGAGCTATAGAGGGGAAAAAAGAAAAACAAATGTAATAATCTGAATAATAAAGACTTAATTAAAAAAAGAATAGGAGAGGAATCTAAGATGGCGGCATAGGTAAACACCTACACTGCTGCCTGGCACAACAATTTCAAAACTACAACTAAAAGACAGAACAGACATCATCCAGAACCACAGGAAAGCTGGCGGAGTGTTAAGTTCTACAGCTAGAAGGAAAGAGAGGGGCTCACGGAGACCCAGAGGAGCTGCAAAAAGCCGAGGTATTGAGACGCGCGCACTGAGAGAGCGGGTGCCTGAGTACCTGGCTGGCTTTCTCTGGCGGGAGGGAAACGGAGACTCCCAACGGCATTGAACCCCTTATTTTACGACACTAAACCCCAGATCCAGCAAAACTCATACGGGGGGAGTTTGGACTGTGAAAAGGGAGAGGTGCACGGAAATTTAGGGGAGTCGCAGAAGATCAGGTCCGCTCTCCCTCGCGCACGGTGCTGCACTCAGGACAGATTGCTGATTGTGCCGCTGGCTTTCACGAGTGGGCGGGAGACAGACCCTCCCAACTGTGCCACTTCTGAGTCCACTAAGCCCCTGTTTCGGGCGAAACCCTGGGGACCTAGACTCGTGTGGTCCTGGTGCGCAGGGGAGCTGGAAAGGCAGCGGTTAGAGGCACTGCGGGTGCGTGCGAGCACAAGGACCACTCCAGGGATTACCCAGTCACGTGAGACTCAGGGGCCGTGGAGGGCGGGGCCGACTGGAAGGCAAGGCGGTCCCTTAAGCCCTGAGACTCCACCCCTCCCAAGCTCAACAGAGGCTTCTGTGGCTTTGCCTCTGGCATCATAAAGCTGAATCCAACACAGAAGTTTCCCCCGCATAGTGAAAATGCCGAAACAAGGGAAGGGATCACAAACAAAAGAAATGGAGAAAAAAAAAAAAACGACTGGATATAGAGTTCAAAACCACACTTGTAAGGTTTTTCAAGAATATGCTAGAAAAATTCGATAAATTTAGTGAGACCCAAGAGGAGATGAAAAAGGACCAACTAGCAATACAAAAGAGCCAACTAGAGAAGGAAAAGGTCCCACTAAAGATGATAAAGGACCAAATAGAAATTAAACATACACTGACTGAAATAAAAAATATTATATAGAGTCCTAACAGCAGACTAGAGAAAGGCAAGAATCAAGTAAAAAATTTGAAATATAAAGAAGCAGACAACATTCAACTGGAAAAGCAAGAAGAGAAAAGAATCCAAAAATGTGAACATAATGTAAGGAGACTCTGGGACAGCTTTCAGCGTACCAACATCAGAATTGTGGGGGTGCCAGAAGAAGAGAGAGAGCAAGATACTGAAAACCTGTTTAAAGAAATAATGACTGAAAACTTCCCACATCTGGTAAAAGAAATAGACTTACAAGTCCAGGAAGCACACAGAACCCCAAAGAAAAGGAATCCAAAGAGGACTACACCAAGACACATCATAATTAAAATGCCAAGAGCAAAAGAGAATATTAAAAGCAGCAAGAGAAAAACAGTTAATTACCTACAAGGGAGCACCCATACGATTGTCAGCTGATTTCTCAACAGAAACGATGCAGGCCAGACGGGAGTGGCAAGAAATATTCAACGTGATGAATAGCAAGAACCTACAACCAAGAATAATCTATCCAGCAAAGCAAACATTCAGAATTGAAGGGCAGATAAAGAGCTTCACAGAGAAGAGAAAGCTAAAGGAGTTCATCAACTCCAAACCAGTATTATATGAAATGATGAAGGGTACTCTTTTAGAAGAGGAAGAAGAAAAAGTTAAAAGCCAAAAAATTATGAACAACAAATACATATCTATCAACAAGTGAATCTAAAAATTAAGTGAATTAAAAATTTGATCAACAGAATGGACTGGTGAATATAATAGAATCAGGAGCACAGAAATGGAGTGGACTGATAATTCTCAGGGGGGAAGGGGTGAGGTGTGTACAGGGAGAGACTGGACAAAAATCATACACCTATGGATGAGATCAATGGGAGGGAGCTAAGGGCAGAGGGAGGGGTGGGAGCTGGGTGGAGGGGTGCCATGGAGGGGAAAAAAGAGAAACAAATGTAATAATCTGAATAATAAAGATTTAATTAAAAAAATAAAAAAATTAAATTAAATTAAATTAAAGAATAGTATCAGTAACAAGTGTGTCTTTTTTACATTCTAATTATTTATTTTTACAGAGGGAAGGGAGAGGGAGAGAGAGTTAGAAACATCAATGACAGAGAAACATCAATCAGTTGCCTCCTGCACACCCCCTACGGGGAATGTGCCTGCAATCAAGGTACATGCCCTTGACCGCAGTCAAACCGGGCACTCTTGAGTCTGCAGGCTGACACTCTATCCACTGAGCCAAACCAGTTAGGGCATAAGTGTATCTTTTTTGCTGAATTATTCTGAACATTATAGTTGTCATTTCTAAATACTTCAGTATGTATTTCCAAAGAATAAAGTTATTCTTGTTTATGACCAGAATACAGTTACCAACTGCAATAAATTTAACATTGATGCTGATCTTCCATTTGTATTCCACTTTAATTAATTGATCCAATAATACCCTTTATATTATTTTTCCGTTCCAGTAAGATTCAGTCTAGGGTCAGGTATTGCATTTAGGTGCCATGTTTCTTTAGTTGCCTTTAGTTTGGATCATTTCTATAGCCTTTCTTTATCTTTAATGACATTGACATGTTGAGTAACAATATCTACCCTTTAAAATAAGAATGTTCCTTCATTTAGGTTTATCTGATATTTCTTCACAGTTAAATTCGGATTATGCTTTCCTGGGTGGAAATAAATATAAATGATGTAATGTCTTTCTCAGGGTATCACATCTGGAGGCACATGGTAGCTATTTGCCTTTCATTGTTTATGTGAATTTTGATGACTCAGTTAAGGTATTGTCCAATTTTTCCACTCCATAATTACTATTTTCCTCCATGTAACTAAAAAGCACTCTTTGGGAAAACACTTGCATACCATGTGAATATCTTGCTCATTGTCAACATTTTTTCTTATATTTAGCATCCAGTGATAATTTTTGCCTGAATCAATCTTTACTATGAAGTTTTCAAAATAATGGTTTTCCAACTTCAGTATTCCTTCCACATTTACCAATCAATACTCATGATGGTACTGTAAACAAGGGTCTTCCCTTTTCCCCCATTTACTTATTGGTATGGACTCACAAATTTATTATTTCAGTGTTTTCTAATTCATTGCTGTACTTATTTTGGTGCTCAGTTTTTCCTTTTTTTTTTTTTTTTTTTTTTTTTGCCAGTGGGTGCCTCTTCAAGTGGGTACCTGTATTCTTATAACATGCCCCTAGTGCTCAACTCTTACCTTAACCACCTTAGCCATAGAATCAGCCATTTCTCCAGGAGCCTTGGTTTCTTTCAGCAAAGAGTAAGTGTTTAGTAACCAAGTTCTGAGCACTAGTTCTGTTCATTGCTATTAGGATGTCATTATTCCTAGAAAAAATTTGTGAATATCCTATCTAATAAAGAGGGAATATGCTAATCGACCTTCATACCATCACAAAGATGGCAGCACTTGCAGCCAATAAGGAGGGGATATGCTAATTGACTGCCATGGCCTCAAAGATGGTGGCACCCACAGCCACAGATGGTGGCGCCCAATTCCCTCAGCCTCACCACACCTGCCTCCGGAGCCCCCCAGTCCCCTCAGCCCCTCAGCCACACAAGGCCAGCCCAAGGCACAGGTAAGCCTCAGATGGTAGCTGCCCAGGTGCCCAAGGTTACCCGAGGCTCAGATAACCAGGAAAAGCTGAGGCTTGTGCTGCTGGCAATGGCAGCAGCAGATGTGTGATGGGGCGCTGCCCTTCCCCTGATCGCCAGGTTGCCTCCTACTCCTGAGAGCTCCCAGACAGTGAGAGGTGGCAGGCTGGGCTGAGAGACCTCCCTCTCCAGTGCATGAATTTTCATGCACCGGGCCTCTAATGTATATTGTGTGTGTGTGTGTGTGTGTGTGTGTGTGTGTGTGTGTCTGTGTGTGTGTGTGTGTGTGTATTCTAATACTATATAAAAACCCTGGGTCCATCCCCCAGCCCTCAGGCTCCATTGATCAGGCAATGGCTAATGTGGGAACTGGGTCCCTCAGCCTCCAATGAATCCATGGCAGCAGCAACTTGTGAGCGGGCAGAAGGTTTGGTAGCTCCCCAGTCTACAGGCTCCCATTAATCAGGGGATGGCTAACAGGGAACCAGAGTGAGTTGCAGAGTGAGTGGCCCAAGGGAGACTGACCAGTAGTTGGAAGGCAGGCCTCTTGGTACTTCCCACTGGCCCTCAGACTCCAATCAATCAGTGGCAGAGGCAGGGCAGAACTGTGGAATGGCTTGTTTAGTCATCCTGCAGGTACAATCTCCAGAGGACAGGCCAGGGGCTGCTGGCCTCCTTGGGTACTGCAACTGCTTCCCCTTCCCTTGGACTGGCTCCCTTAGTAGTCCTGTAGGTTCAGTCTGAAGAGGATAGGCCAGGCACCAATGGACCAGTGCTGACAGCATGATCCTGACAGAACTATCGGCCTCCTGGAACTCAGCCTCAGGCACTGCAGCCGCTTCCCCTCCCTAAACACTCCACAAGGAAGAAAGGATATCACCAGCAGCAGCATCTAGTGCTGTTACTGCTCTACAGCACCAGCGGTTACTGCTCTCCCTGTGCTTCCTCCAGGTTCCCTGCTCCACTCCAGATGCAGTGTGTGCACTGCACACAGAAGGAGATGTGAGTAGATAGCACACAGGCAATTAATTTCAAAAGATTTTGGACCAACCGTTTCCTTCATTGGCCTGTTAATTTGTTCCTCTCTAAGTAGTTCCTCAACAACCTCACAAAATAAACAGATACTAATAAGAATAGTCCATTAAGGCTAATTAAAGCCATTAAAATTAATTTTGTTTGGAGATTTATTGGGAAATTTGGGATTTCCATTGAGCCATTGATGCATGCGGGGAGTCATCCAGTGGAACCCCTGAAAGGACTGCTGCTGGGGGCTGTGACACAGTGGCTGCTTCCCTGGCCCCCACCCTGCAGGCTTGCCACGGGCTCTGAGGGTCTCTAGCCCTCTCACTGCTCAGCTCATCATCACAGCTGCGCCTCCAACCCCTTCAGGTTGTGCGAGGAGAATAAAAGGGTGTGAAACGTGAATGCCAAACTGGGAGATGTTTTCACAAGAAGGTGGACCCAGTCATCATTTTTATAATGTGGTTTGTGACCCATTAAATGTCCTCCCTTAAAATATGTCTTCAGGGCATGCCCAGTGCCAGGGAGCCCACGGGGAGAGCAGAACCCTTAGATGTAAGCATTCTGTGCATTTCAGGGTCTCCAGAGAGTGTACGTCCTCTGGAGGGTGAACCCCAGGCTTCAGGGAGGCCTCAGACCATTATTTAAACTTATAGCTCTCACAATGTGTGAAGGCAGGAAAACCGGCTGTGAAATTTGCATCCCATCCCCAGGTGTTACAGAGCGACATGCAAAGCTAAACCAGTGGAATTGCGATGGTGCCTTAGCTAACTGAGGCAGGAGAGTGCCCTGAATCCCTGGGCCTCTGTGATCATGGGAGTCCTCACACAGGGCCGAGGGAAGCAAAAGGAGGACCTGAGGAAGTATGAGGGGCTCAGCTGTTATTGCTGAAGTCAGAGCCAGTGGTTCTCCCAAGCTCCTGGGCTGAGATGCACCTGCCACGCCCAGTGCTGCTGCTGTGTCCCCACAGACAGAACTGCAAGTCCATCAGCGTGCGCTGATGTCAGCCCATGTGTGTGGTCCTTCATTATAGGAGGATGGAAACTATCCCCCAGGTGGATGGGGTCAGAGGCTCTGTGGCCAATGAGTGAGCAAGTTGAGAGTAAGTGGCAGGGAGGGTGAGGCCAGTACTTCAGAAAATGAGGTGCACTCTGGAATACAGGGCAGGGGGTGGGCACTGAGTGGTGCAGGAACATGGGAGCTGGGGCACTGAGAGGTGCAGGAATACGGGAACTGTGCAGGCAGACAGTAGTGCTGGACGAGAAGGGAGGTGGTGGAAGTGGGGGAAGTAAAACCCCTGTGGACTCAGCTAACAGCAGTCCTGGGTCTCACAGGTCCTGTGGTCAGAGTGGGGCAGCCTAGCGGACCTTCTGCTCCAGTTCTCACATGTTGTGCAAGGCTATGGCAAGAGGGGAGCCTTCTGGCCCATGCTCATTGCTCACTGGGACACTGGCAGAACCCATCCTGGGGACTGACTAGAGAGCCAGCTGAATGCTGGCTGTGGACAGAGACCCCCTGAGGTCCTAGAGGCCACCCCAGCTCCTTGCCATGGCTTCTCCAGTTCCCAAGGGGGCCTCCCCCACTGCTGCCATTACCGAGTAGGACAGGCCCCAGGGAGCCATGGGAGCCATATCCCAGCTTCCTGGCTGGGCTGTTAGGAGCAGCCATGACCTCTTCCATACTCGAGAGGAAAAGTTCACATGAGGCAGAACACCAGGGCCTCTGAGGTCTGCCCACCACAGACACCAGTCACTCTGGACCCTGCCAGTGTTGCCTGGATCCTAAATGTTGAGGAATGTGTGACTCCTGCCACTGTTTATGAAAGGGGATGGGTCCATTCTCCATGGTCCCCATGGGTAGTTGTCAGATTTCCCAGGAGACCTTGCAGAGGCCGTCTTGCTTGGAGACCTAGAGACTCAGATCTTTTTGTCAATGTGAAACGGTCCAAGTCTAGCATGTCAGACACATATTTCACTGTAAGAAATGTACAAATGAACAAAACAAAACAAATCTGAGAGTCAGATAAGCCAGTGCGGAATCTCTTGGCAATATCTCCTTGGAGGGGCCGTTGGGGGTCATTGGTAGAAATTCTGTTACCTGGAAACCCACAGAAAGACTGTTCAGGACTACAGAAAGCACTGGAGATGTTCACCAAATTAGTGTGTGACAATATGGTCCCTGATTTCTTTAATAGAGGAGATGTCTTAGGCCTTACCACGCAGCCTCTATTATGATATATTTACATCATCCTATTATAAAAGCCTAATAAGCTAAGTGTCCAGTAGTCCTGTCAGCCATTCAACCAATCAAAGCATAATATGCTAAGGCTGCTCAACTGCTTATTATGACATGCACTGACCACTAGAGGACAGACACTCTGGCTAGTAGGTTAGTTTGCTGCTGGGGTCCAGTCTATTGGGACTGAGCAAGATGGGCTGGACACACCTTGCATCCCTCCCACAGTTCCTCCCCAGCTGGCCAATATTCCGCATCCCTCCCCAGCCTTGATTGTGCACCGTG
Source organism: Lasiurus cinereus (assembly GCA_011751065.1). Lineage (NCBI taxonomy): Eukaryota > Metazoa > Chordata > Mammalia > Chiroptera > Vespertilionidae > Lasiurus > Lasiurus cinereus. Next base: position 14,113,458 of record JAAGEH010000015.1, on the reverse strand, counting down.
GGGTCTCTCAGCCTGGCCTGAGCCCTCTTGCAATCTGGAACTCCTCAGGGGATGTTGGATACCTAGTTTTGGTATGACAGTGGAACGACCAGTCACTATGACACACACTGACCATCAGGGGGCAGAAGCTCAATGCAGGAGCTGTCCCTGGTGTTCAGTGCACTCCCACAAGGGAAGCACTGTTCAGCCAGAAGTGGGGCTCACAGCCAGCGAGCACAGCAGCAGAAGGGGAAGCCTCTCCTGCCTCCACGACAATGCTAAGGATGCTCGACTGACAGCTTTGGCCCGCTCCCTGTGGGTGAGAGCAGGCCTAAGCCATCAGTTAGACATCCCCTGAGGGCTCCTGGACTGTGAGAGGGTGCAGGCTGGGCTGAGGAACGCCCCCCCTATGCAATAATTTCATGCACCAGACCTCTAGTATATATATAAACTGTAAGGCTTAGCAAATAAAAATTCAGGATACTCAGTTATATTTGAATTTTAGGCAAACATTGAAAAACATAGTATAAATATTGCCCATGCAATATTTAGGACATGATATATACCAAAATATTATTTGCTGTATAGTTGAAATTCAAATTTAATTGAGCATCTTGTATCTTATTTGTCAATCATAATATATGCATACATGCTATATACTTGTAAATGTATACATATAGATGAATAGATACATAAGTATATAAATTTTAGACATCATGAGTTCACATAGATTCTTGAGCTGACTCTAAGTGCAAAGGAAAGAATTTGCTTGATGGGCAGAGATGGGAAAGGGATTCAAAGCAGAGCAAATGACATATTACAAGACTTAATAGAAATTCAAGACCAAACTGTACTGAGTGTCGTGAGAATAGAAAGAGATTAAATTTTAAACAAATGAATGACATAATAAGATATTTTAAATAATCATTCTATTGATACCAAAGAGACCAGACTAAAGAAGGTGATACAAGAGGCAAGGAGATACTTTAGCCCAAGGGAGATGTGAAAAATGCTAAAAAAGAGGAAATAGTCATGAGGATGGAGAGGAATTCAGGAAATACAACAGAGTTAAAAAATGGTAAGACTTGATTACTAGACTATAAAGGCTTAATGTATCAAACTAATGGTTGCCAAGTGGGAGAGGAGTTAGGGAGCTGGGTGAAAGAGGTGAAATGATTAAGAAGTACAAATTACTAGCTGCAAAATATCACCTGGATATAAACTACAACATAGGTAATATAGTCAATAATGTTGTAATAGCTAGGTATGGGATTAGGGGTATACTAGACTCATGAAGGGGATCACTTTATAAGTTATATAAATGTCTAACCACTATGCTGTGTACCTCAACTAATATAATATTGAATATCAACTATAATTGAAAGTTTTAAAAATTAAAAAATAAAGGCTTAATGTACAAATCTATCGAAGGTTAAAGGAGGAAAAAGAATGAAGGACAATTCCTGTTTTTCTGGCCAGGACAACTAAGTGGCCGGAGATACTGTTCCCTGGAATGGAAAACGCCTGAAGAAGCAGATTTGAGACTAGTAACAAGGAGTACAGCTTTAGAGATGTTGAGTCTGAGTTCTTGTTGGACATTCAAACTGAGATGCCCAAAAGGTATCTGCATCCATGGGTCTGGAGCTCATGAGAAAGCACAGGATGGAAAAAATATGGACATGGGGAGTTGTGTGGCTGTGAAGCTGGGAGGAGGATGTGAAGTGCTTGCCTCCCTATTGCAGGCTTGGTCAGCACCACCCCCAATGGGAGATTGTTTTGACCTGTCCTCCCAAATCTTGGTAGATTTTCCCTGCTGAGCTTACTTCTATAATAGGAAAGCTGGATGCTATCAACTTGAACCTGCAATGTGCTTTTCCAGTAGACTTAGAATAGGAAATTCTGGCAGACACTGAGTAGTATGGCTCTGGAGTAAGGGCCATTTTCTTTTCATTGAGTGCCTGACCACTCTGCCCCCAAGTAGGAAATCTAGTAGCCTCATCTCCCCAACCTTAGTTGCCCCACTATACTGAGCTCAAGCCTTGTGGAAGGACCTACTCTACAGTCTTTCTTTGGAAAAGTCCAAACACCTCAGGGAGTGGCAGAGTAAATTACCATTGGAGAAGGATCTCAGGGAACCTTGGACCTTATATTGATCTCCCCCCAGCTCAGAACTAAAGGAAGTCAATTTGTACACAGCTTGATCCCTCCCATGAAACCTGAGGCCCAGTAGATGCAGCCACAAACAATGAGTAGTGTGGTAGCTCCATACAGGTAGTCCAAGTCCAGATACACAAAATGTCTGAAATCAACCTGCATGGGAACCCTGCCTAAATGGACCCAGAACTAACACAACCAATGGTGGGCTTCAGACCACACTAGAGCTTGACCCAATTAGCCACACAGGCAACACACCAAAAGGGTAATTCCAGCAGGCACCAGACCCTGCTGGTAACAACTCTGCCTTGTGGGGCAGCCACTGCACAGTGACTAATACACAGTAGTCAATGTATATCCTTATAGTAAGCTAGCTTGAGTGTTAACTCCACTCACAAATGGGCAAACATCATCTAAAACTCAACTACAACAAGAGGGGTACATAAGCCACACAAGAAACATTTCTGGAGCACTAGCTCAGGTAATATGGAAAATAGTGCCACTGGACCCCATAAGACACCTACATCATAAAGCTATCATAACAAGTCTGGGAGTCATAACAGATCTATCTAATACACAGAGACAAACACAAAAATGCAGACAAAATGAGGAGACAAATAAATATGCCACAAATGAAAGAACAAATAAAATCCCAAGAAAAATAAATAAACTGGAAGCAACCAAGATACCAAATAGAGTTTAAAACAATGGTTTTAAGGATGTGCAAGGACATAAGGGAAAGAATGGATGCTCTTCATGAGAACTTAGAGATAATAAGCAGTAAAAAACCATACATATAGAAACCATAAAAAAGAACTAGTCAGAAATAAAGAATACATTAGAAGGAATCAACAATACGTTAGATGAAGCAGAGAACCAAATCAGAAATTTAGAGAACAAAATAACAGAAAATACCCAATAAGAGCAACAAATAGAAACAAATAATCATAAAACTGAGGAAAGTCTAAGGCACCTCTGGGACAACATTAAACATAACAATATCTGCATCATAAAAGTAACAGAAGGAGAATATAATGAGAAAAAGATTGAGAACCTGTTTCAAGAAATGATGGCTGAAAACTTTCCTAACCTGGTAAAGGACAAAGACACAAATCCAAAAAGCATAAGTAATCCCAAACAATGTGAACCCAAAGATACCAACACCATAATTACTAATAAAGATATAGAGAGACTTGAGAGCAGTAATAGAAAGACAATTACATGCAAAAAATTGAAACTGGACCACCAACTTACACCAAATACAAAAACAAACTCAAAATGGATACAGGACTTAAACATTAGAAGGGAAACCATAAAAATACTAGAGGAATCCACAGGCAGCACAATCTCAGATATATGCCAAAAGAACTTCTTCACTGATACTGCTCCAAAGGCAATGGAAACTAAAGAAAAAATAAACAAATGGGACTACATCAAAATAAAAAGCTTTTGCACAGCAAAAGAAACCATCAACAAAACAACAAGAAAGATCAATGCATGTGAGAACATATTTTCAAATGCTATCACTGATAAAGGTTTAATCTCCAAAATCTACAACCAACTTATACAACTTAATAAAAGGAAGATCAAGGATCCAATAAAAAAATGGGCAACGGACCTAAATAGAACCTTTTCAAAAGATGACAGAAGGAAGGCCAAGAGACACATGAAAACATGTTCAAAGTCATTAATCATCTGAGAGATGCAAATCAAAACGACAATGCGATACCATCTCACACCTGTCAGAATGGCAATCATCAACAAATCAACAAACGACAAGTGTTGGCGAGGATGCGGAGAAAAGGGAACCCTTGTGCACTGTTGGTGGGAATGCAGACTGGTGCAGTCACGGTGGAGAACAGTATGGAGTTTCCTCAAAAAACTAAAAATGGATCTCCCATTTGACCCTGTAATACCACTCTTAGGAATTTATCCTAAGAAATCACAAACACCAATCAGAAAGGATTTATGCACCCCTATGTTCATAGCAGCACAATTTACAATAGCCACAATTTGGAAACAGCCTAGGTGCCCATCAGCAGATGAGTGGATCAGAAAACTGTGGTACATCTACACAATGGAATTCTATGCAGCCATTAAAAAGAAGGAATTCTTACCATTTTCAGCAACCTGGTTGGAACTGGAGAGCCTTATGCTTAGTGAAATAAGCCAGTCAATGAAGGAGAAGCATCACATGATCGCACTCATTGGGGGATAATAAAGAACATTATATACTGATGAACAAAAGGATAGATACAGAGACAGTAAAGCTTCGAACAGACTGTGAAATTACAGCAGGAAGATTAAAGTTAGGTGAGGTAGATAAGAGATCAATCAAAGGACTTGTATCTATGCATATAATCATAACCAATGAACATAGACACTGGGGGGGTTGGGGTATGCCTGGGAGGGAGGGGGGGCAATGGGGAGATATGTATAAAAATTAATAAAAAAAAATACCTACAAGGGAGATCCCATAAGACTGTCAGCTGATTTCTCAACAGAAACATTTCAGGCCATGAAATATTCAAAGTGATGAAAAGCAAAAGCCTACAACCAAGAGTACTCTATCCAGCAAGGTTATCATTTAATATTGAAGGACAAAGAAAGAGCTTCCCAGACAAGAAAAAGCTAAAGGAGTTTGTTAGCACCAAACCAGTATTACAAGAAATGTTAAAGGGCCTTCCTTCAGAAAAAAAGAAAAAAAAAGCAGAAGAACTTAATTAAAAGATTAAATGGCAATAAATGGCAATAAATACATACCTGTAAATAATCACTTTAAATATAAATGAATTAAATTCTTTAATCAAAATCCACATGGTGGCTACATGATAGGAAAGTAAGACTGATATGTATGCCATCTACAAAAGATAGCCTTCAAAACGAACTAAAAGTAAAAGGATGGAAAAAATATTTTATGCAAAAGGAAAGAGGGAGGAATGTAGGGGCATTTGTGAATGGAATTAGCTCCAGAATTACCTGCTTTAAGTTCAATTATTTTTAAATAGCTTATGAAAAATTATTTTAAATATGTTACATGCAATAAACACCAATTATTCAAGAAAAATGATCTTGAACTCTGACTTCTGTTCACACAGTTCCAGTTCATTCTTCCCTCCCTCTGCCAAGGCTCCAGAAAGAAAAAAGCAAGAAATTGATGTGCATTCAGATGGCAGAAGTGACTCAAAAATGTATGTTGAAACATGCTTCATTTTAATCTTTTTGGCATCTGATTCAGTCTTCAGAACCTTTCAAGTGATTATTAATTAGCCAGGCCCGCAGAAGCATTCTCCAACTGTTGAAGCCTCAGAGAAAAAAAACTGGCAGCAGAATACATGGATGTGTCCTGAGCCTTGTCTCTCAGCAGACAGAAAGAACAGATGAGGGTTGCACTTGGAGTGTTTGTTGGTGAGTTAAGGGACAGCTATACTCCAGGAGAAGATGGGGGACTGCAGCTGGGTTTTCTGCTGGAGGCACAAGCTCAGATGCAGAGACTGTGCCATCTTGAAAGGTAAAGTGGATGTTATCAGTAGCCTGAAAATCTACAACTATGGCATCCACCTAATAGCTGTGAAGCCCAGAACACCAGTTCCCAATTAGCGCAAACACTCACATTCAGAGGAGCTCTACAATCCACACGGAATGGTCAGGGATAAGACAAGAGAAAACTACATAACCAGATACCCGGAGAAGAGAAACCATGCAAAGACAAAGAAACAGCCAGCATATGAAAGAAAATCAGGCATCACCAAAGATCATATCAATGGAGGTAAGCAACCTGTCAGAGAAAGAATTCAGAGAAATGGCCATAAGGTGGCTGAAAAGAATGGAAGAAAATTCAACAATATGAGTAAGAACCAAGAGGAAATGAAGAAAAACCAAGAGGAAATGAAGAAGAACCAAAAAGAGATGAAAAACGACATCACTGCTGTAAAGAACTCAATAGAAAGCATCAAATGTAGACTAGAAGAAGCAGAGGACCACATCAGTGAGCTAGAATACAAGGTAAGAAAAAAATACACAAGTAGAGCAGCTTCTAGAAAAAAAAAACCACACACACAAATCTAAGAAGCTCACAGACTCCCAACCAAAATTAACCCAAAAAGACCAACACCAAGGCACATTATTATTAAATTGGCAAACACCAATGACAAAGTTAGAATCTTAAAAGCGGCCAGAGAGAGACAGAAAGTTACCTACAAAGGAACCCCCATCAGATTAGCAACTGATTTCTCACAGAAACTCATCAGGCCAGAAGGGAATGGAATGAAATATACAAAGTCATGCAAAGGAAGAGTCTGAAACCAAGAATACTGTACCCAGCAAGGCTATCAACCAAAACTGAAAGTGAAATCAGGAGCTTCACAGACAAAAAAGGACTAAGGGAATTTCTTACCACCAAAGCAGCAATGCAAGAAACGCATTACAGGGGTAAAGAATAAAAATGGCAACAAATAAGTACCTACTGTATCAATAATAACTTTAAGTGTAAATGAATTAAATGCCCCCATCAAAAGACATAGGGTAATAGATTGGATAAAAAAAAAAAAAAACAAGACCCATACATCTGCTGTCTACAAGAAACCCACCTCAGAAAAAAAGATGCACACAGACTGAGGGTGAAGGGATGGGAAAAAGTTTTTCAGGCGAATGGAAATAAAAAAAAAGGTGGGGTAACAATACTTATATCTGACAAATTAGATCTCAAAGTGAAGGACATAACAAGAGATAAGGAAGGCCACTTCATAATACTAAAGGTAGCAATCAGCAAAGAAACATCAATCCTAAATGACTCATTAGACCAGATGAAATTAATTCACATCTTCAGAACATTTCACACCAAAGCCACAAAATATACATTCTTCTCAAGAGAACATGGGTCATTTTCAAAGATAGACCATATGTTGGGTCATAGGCAAAGTCTCTTCAAATTCAAGAAGATAGAAATCATATCAAGCATCTTCTGAAACCACAGTGGCATTACTGGAAATCAACTACAATACAAACAATCCAAAGAAATCAAACACATGGAGACTTAACAGCATGATATTAAACAATGATTGGGTAATCATAGAGATCAAGGAAGAAATAAAAAATATCATGGCAACAAACGACAATGAAAACACAACAATCCAAAATCTATGGGACAATGTGAAAGCAGTCTTGAGAGGGAAGTTCATAGCTCTACAAGCCTACTGCAAAAAACAAGAAACAATAGTAATAAATTACCTAACTCGACAACTCAAAGATCTAGAAAGAAAGCAACAAGAATAGCCAGCCCAGTGTAAGCAGAAGGAAGGAAATAGTAAAGATCAGAATGGAGATAAACAACATCAAGATCAAAGAAACAATTCAAAAGATCAACAACAACAACAAAAAAGAACTGGTTCTTTGAAAGGATAAACAAGATTGATGAACCTCTACCTAGGCTCACCAAGAAGCAAATAGAGAGGACTCAAATAAACAAAATCAGAAATGAAAGAGGTGAAATAACAATAGACCCCACAGGCATATAAAGGATTGTTAAAAAATACTATGAACAACTCTATTCTAACAAACTGGATGACCTGTGGGAAATGGACATATTCCTAGAAAAACATAACCTTCCAAAACTCAACCAGGAAGAATCTAAATATCTCAATAGCCCAATAACTATGGAAGAAATTGAAGCAGTCATCAAAAAGTTTCCAGCAAACAAAAGCCTGGGGCCAGACGGCTACACTGGGGAGTTTTACCACACATTCAAGGAAGAATTAAAACCTATACTCCTCAGACTATTCAAAAAAATTCAAGAAGAAGGAACACTTCCAAGCACCTACTATGAAGCCGGCAATACCTTAATACCAAAACCAGATAAAGACAACACAATGAAAGAGAATTACAGGCCAATATCCCTCATGAACATAGATGTCAAAATCCTCAACAAAATTATAACAAATCGGATCCAGCAGTACATCAGAAAGATCATACACCATGATCAAGTAGGATTTATCCCAGGAATGCAAGAATGGTACAATATCTGCAAATCAATAAACGTGATACATCATATAAACAAAGTGAGAAATAAAAATCACATAGTTATATCAATTGACGCAGAAAAAGCATTTGACAAAATACAACATCCTTTCTTGATAGAAACTCTCAGCAAGGTGGGACTAGAAGGATCATACCTCATCATAGTAAAAGCTATATATGATAAACCCACTGCTAACCTCATAGTCATTGGGCAAAAACTAAAACCATTTCCCCTAAGAACAGGAACAAGACAGGGATGCCCACTCTCACCACTTCTGTTGGACATAGTATTGGAAATATTAGCCATTGCAATTAGACAAGAAGAAATAAAAGGCATCCAAATTGGAAAATAAGTAAAGCTGTCCTTATTTGCAGATGACATGATACTGTACATACAAAACCCGAAAGAGTCATCCCAAAACTAATTGACTTAATAAATGAATTTAGCAATGTAGCAGGATACAAAATTAACACCAAGAAATCTATGGCATTTCTATACACTAATAGTGGACTTACAGAAATAGACAGTAACATTGCAATCCCATTTACCATTGCACAAAAAAAAAAAAAAAGATACCTAGGAATAAATTTAACTAAGGAGGCAAAAGACATATACATGGAAAACTACAGGACATAAAAAAGAGATAGAGGAAGACGTAAACAGATGGAAGAGCATACCATGCTCATGGATAGGGAGAATCAACATCATTAAAATGTCCATACTACCCAAAGTAATCTATAGATTCAATGCACTACCCATTAAAATACCAACGACATATTTCACAGACCTAGAAAGAACTCTCTAAAGATTCGTCTGGAATAAAAAAAGAGCCCGAATAGCCACAGCAATCCTGAGAAAAAAGAATAAAGTAGGCGAGATCTCAATATCAGATTTCAAGCTATATTACAAAGCCACCGTTCTTAAAACAGCCTGATATGGGCACAAGAACAGACATATAGACCAATGGAATATAATAGAGAATCCAGATATGGACCCAAACTATTATGCTCACTTAAGATTTGACAAAGGGGCATGAACATAAAATGGCATCAAGATAATCTCTTCAATAAACAGTATTGGGAAAATTGGACAGATATGTGCAAAAAAAAATGAAACTAGACCACTAACTTACACCATACACAAAAATAAACTCAAAATAGATAAAGGACTTAAACATAAGATGGAAAACCATAAAAATACTAGAGGAATCCACAGGCAGCAAAATCTCAGACATATCTGGGAAGAACTTCTTCATTGATACTGCTCCAAGGGCAATATAAGCTAAAGAGAAAAATAAACAAATGGGACTACATCAAAATATAAAACTTTTGCACAGCAAAAGAAACCATCAACAAAACAAGAAAGCCCACTGTATGGGAGAACATATTTGCAAATATTATCACTGATAAAGGTTTTATCTCCAACATCTACAGGCAACTTAAATTTGACACCAGTGAGGTCTCTCAGTCTGGCCTGAGCCCTCTCCAAATCTAGAATTCCTCGGGAGTCATTGGTAGAAATTCTGTTACCTGTGTACCCACAGGTTTGAGACTAGTAGCAAGGAGTCCAGCTTTAGAGATAAATGGAAGATAAATTATCCAATAAAAAAATGGGCAATGGACCTAAATAAAATCTTTTCAAAAGAAGAGAGAAGGAAGGCCAAGAGACACATGAAAACATTCTCAAAGTCATTAATTATCTGAGAGATGCCAATCAAAACAATGAGATACAATTTCACACCTGTCAGAATGGCAATCATCAACAAATCAACAAATGACAAGTGTTGGCAAGGATGTGAAGGAAAAGGAGCCCTCATTCACTGTTGGTGGGAATGCAGACTGGTGCATTCCCAAAAAACTAAAAATGGAACTCCCATTTGACCCAGTAATCCCACTCCTAGGGATATATCCTAAGAAACTAGAAACACCAATGAGAAAGGATGTATGCACCCCTATGTTCATAGCAGCACAGTTTACAATAGCTAAGATTTGAAAACAGCCTACGTGCCCATCAGCAGATGACTGGATTAGCAAACTATGGTACATCTACACAATGAAATACTATGCTGCCATAAAAAAGAAGGAATTCTGAAGGAGAATCCAAGATGGCAGCATAGGTAAACACCTACACTGCTGCCTCGCACAACAATTTCAAAACTACAACTAAAAGACAGAACGGACATCATCCAGAACCACAGGAAAGCTGGCTGAGTGTAAGTTCTACAGCTAGAAGGAAAGAGAGGCTCACAGAAACCCAGAGGAGCTGCAAAAAGCTGAGGTACGGAGATGCGCGCGCTGAGAGAGCGGGTGCCAGAGTACCTGGCTGGCTTTCTCTGGTGGGAGGGAAACGGAGACTCCCAATGGCATTGAACCCCTTATCTTATGACACTAAACCCCGGATCCAGCCGACACTCATACGGGGTGAGTTTGGACTGTGAAAAGAGAGAGGTGCATGGAAATTTAGGGGAGTCGCAAAAGATCAGGCTAATTGCCTACCACACCCTCATAGATGGCGGTGCCCACAGCCACAAGATGGTGATGCCCAGTCCCCTCAGCCCCACCAGAGCACAGGCACACGGCATGGCTGGGCTCACTCCCAGGTAGGTCCAGTCACTCTGCACACCTGCCTGCAGAGTCCCCCAGTCTCCTCAGCCCCCAACTGCCCAGGGCTGGTCCAAGATGCAGGCATGCCTTGGATGTCAGTTGCCCAACTGATGCCCAAGGCTCAGGCGAGCTTCAGATGTCAGCTGCCCAGCTGCCCAGGGATGCCTGAGGCACAGGAAAGCCTCAGATGTCAGCTTCCCAGACACACAGGACCGCCTGAGTCTCAGGTAACGAGGGCTGACCAAGGCTTGTGTTGCTGGCAGTGGCAGCAGCAGAGATGTGATGGGGCATCACATTCCCCTGATTGCCAGATCACCTCCTGTCTCTGAGGGCTCCAGGACTGTGAGAGGAGGCAGGCTGGGCTGAGTGACTCCTCCCTCCAGTGGATGAATTTTCATGCCCCGGGCCTCTAGTATTAGGATAAGGATTTAATCTCTAAAATTTATAGGGAACTCATACAATTTAACAAAAGAAAGATAAACAATCCAATCAAAAAATTGGTAAAGGACCTAAATAGACACTTTTTGAAAGAGGACATACAGAAGACCAAGAGACATATGAAAACATGCTCAAAGTCACTAATCATCTGAGAGATGCAAATCAAAATGACAAAGAGGTTCCATCTCACACCTGTCAGAATGGCTATCATCAACAAATCAATAAACAAAAAGTGCTGGAAAGGATATTGAGAAAGAGGAACCCTCATGCACTGCTGGTAAGAATGTAGACTGGTACAGCCACTGTGGAAAACAGTATGGAATTGTCCTCAAAAAACTAAAATTGGAACTTCCATTTGAACCAGTAATCCCACTTCTAGGGATATATCCTAAGAAACTAGAAACACCAATCAGAAAGGATATATGCACCCCTATGTTAATAGCAACACAATTCACCATAGCTAAGATTTAGAAACAGCCTAAATGCCCATCAGCAGATGAGTGGATTAGAAAACTATAGTACATTTACACAATGGAATACTATGCTGCCATAAAAAGAAGGAATTCTTACCATTTGCAGCAGCATGGATGGACTCTAGAGAGCATTATGATAAGTGAAATAATCCAATCATAAAAAGACAAATATCACATGATCTCACTCATTTATGGAATATAATGAACAACATAAACTGATGAACAAAAGTAGACTCAGAGACAGAGAAGCATCAAACAGACCATTGAACCTCAGAGGGAAGGCAGCAGAGGGTGAGGGATAGGGTCAAAGATCAACCAAAGGACTTTATGAATACATATAAGCATAACCAATGGACACAGACAGTCGGGGTGTGAGGGCATGTGCTAGTGGTGGGGAAAAAAATAGATCCAAAGACAGAGAAGCATTGAACAGACCGGCAAACCTCAGATGGAAAGCAGGAGAGGGTGGTGGTGAGGGGTAAGAGAGCAAGCAAAGGACTTGTATGCATGCATATGAGCATAACAAATAGACACAGACACAAGGGGGATGAGAGCATGTGCTGGGGGATGGGAGGGATGGGGAGAGGTCAATAGCAGAAAAATGAAACATATGTAATCTGTATATCCTATATAATATAATCCTAATATGCTAAGTGTCCTGTTGTTCTGTCATCTGTTCAACCATTCAAAGCATAAGATGTTAATGACTAGAGGCCTGGTGCACGAAATTTGTGCACGGGGCGGGGGTGGAGGTTAGGGGAGTCGGGATTGTGTCCCTCAGCCCAGCCTGTACCTTTTCCAATCTACAACCCCTCAAGGAATGTTCAACTGCCCTTTTAGGCCCAACCAGGTTCAGGCCTAAACAGGCAGTTGAACATCCTTCTCACAATCCAGGACTGCTGGCTCCCAACCAGTCACCTGCCTGCTTTCCTGATTGCCCCTAACTGCTTCTGCCTGCCAACCTGATCATACCCTAACTACTCCCCCACCAGCTTGAAGGATGCCTACCGTCTTGCTGCCAGCCTGATTGCTCCTAACTGTACTCCCTTGCAGGCCTGGTCACCTCTAACTCCCCTCCCCTGCCAGTCTGATCATCCCCAACTGCCCTCCCCTGCAGGCCTGGTCCCCCCAACTTCAGTCTTCTGCAGGTCTGGATACCCCTAATCCCCTCCCTTGGCAGCCTGGTCATTGCCAACTGCCCTCCCCTGCAGGCCTGTTTCCCCCCAACTGCCCTCCTCTGCAGGCCTGGGTCACCCCCAACTGCCCTCCCTTGCAGGCCTGGTCCCCCCCAACTGCCCTCCCCTGCAGGCCTGAGTCACTCACAACTGCCTTCCCCTGCCAGCCATTTTGTGGTGGCCATCTTGTGTCCACATGGGAGCAGCCATCTTTGACCACAATGGGGCAGCCATCTTGTTTGTTGGAGTGATGGTCAATTTGCATATTACTCTTTTATTAGATAGGTATGCTAAGGTCACTCAACCACTCACTATGACATGTACTGATCATCAGGGGGCAGACACTCCAACCAGTAGGTTAGCTTGCTGCTGGGGTCTGGCTGATTGGGACTGAGTAAGATGGGCCAGACACACCATGGAGCCTTCCCACAGTCTCTTCCTGGATGGCCAACCTCCTGTGTTACTCCCTGGCCCAGTTGTGCACCAGTGGGGTTCCTTGGCCAGGCCTTCACCCTCTCACAATCCAGGACCCCTCAGGGAATGTTGGAAAGCCAGTTTCAGCCTGATCCCACAGGCCAGGCCAAGGAACCCCACTGGTGCATGAATTTGTGCACCGGGCCTCTAGTACTAATATAAAAGGCAAATATGCTAAGTGTCCACCCCAGTGATGACATCACATAGCAATGTCCGGCTTCCTCTCCCTAGCAATGACTAGCTTCCTTGCAATTTCTTCAGCTCAAAAACACAACTTGCTTTCTAGCCAAGGGGAATCATTTTATGCTTTAATGAAATATCTGTGAAGCATTTTCCCATGCCTCATCTCATTTGATCCTCACAGAAGTCCTGGAGTAAGTAGATAGGAGACTCAGTGAAATCCCATTGTCTTTTCATTAGCTGAAAAGTGGAGATTTAGAAAGCTTTGAAACTTGATCTGACTGAAAAAAAGTAAGAAATGGTGGATCTTTAAAATGACTTCATATTTTCTCACTGCACAGAATATAGTCAAACACTGCTACAGTTAAATATTTTACCCTTTGTTCTCCCTATGTGATCTAAAATAATAATCTGCTTCATGTTGATATTTACTACTGTGTTGCTGACAATTACCTGAAAAAGAAGTTAGGGTGCTTCACTGGGCTGGAAAAAGTTTAGCTAAAGCAGAAAGCAGGTCTAATTAAGCAAGTTTATTCTATATATATAAAAGGCTAAGTTGACTCGCGCATGCGCCGTACATATAAAGCTCTCACTGGTGCCAATCACACACATTTCAATCTGTCATTGTCAATCATGAATTTGGCTGACACTTCTATTATAGAGAAAGGGCGAATAGAGATATTAAAATATTTCTTCTAATTAATCTCTTTTCAATGTACATGAATTCATGCACTGGGCCAATATACTTGAAATAATTTTTTTAAATAAATAAATATATATATATATATTTAAAAATAGCTGGTCACCTCTAACTCCCCTCCCCTGCAGACCTGGTCGTCCCCAACTGGCCTCCCCTGCAGGACTGTTCCCCTCAACTTCTCTCCCGTGAGGGCCTGGTCCCCTGCAACTGCACTCCCCTGCAGGCTTGGTCACCCCCAAGAGGAGGTGCAATATTTTATCTATTGCCTCAGAATACAAATCTATGAAGATACCTCAAGCAGAAAAGTAATATGAGGTATCTACAAAACTATTGGCTAGAGAAGTAGAAGTCGGGGGACTGCTTTTGGATGAATGGCTTTGCAGTCATATCATTGTAGTTGTGATCCAAATCTAGTTTAGGAAGCTGCTGCCACTTCTGTCATCAGCAATGCTGCCACTGGTTCTTCACCCCAAAACTGTGGACACAACACATACAGGAATGTAGAGTACATAAGTTACCAACATATCCTTGTAACTTCCTGCCAGCCAGCAAGCCCTAGGAGCATATCCTCTGCTTACCTGGAGGCTTCCAAATATTGTGCAAAAGCATTTCATTACCAGAACTGAAAATGTATCAGAACCCACATGGTATCCAGAATCCTAGCTGCAGGGGAGTGCTTTTTTTTTTTTTTAGCCTTGGGGGCGAGAGACATAAAAGGTAAGAATGGATGCTGAGTAGAAACATAATATCCAGAGCATCTATCCTTAGATAAATATATCCTTCCTGACTCTTGACACCAACATTCCAAATATGGTCAAAATATAGGATATCACTGATTGGCAAAATCCTACAAAATACAAAGAAGGATGGGGATAAGACTAAAGATCAAGGAATAAGCTTGATCAGGAAAATGGATATTTTTCTAATATTGGAATGCAAATGGTGAGAAATACAGACAGTTTATAGGTTCAGGCCAAAAGGAAAGGGTGAAGTTAAGGAAGGTTCTTTCTCAGGCATGTATTATTTGTATAAAGTGGGGAGCAAATATCATATGTCCTAGGGAGCCTGATAATAATGAAATAGGAAAAAAATTGACATAGCATGAGAAATCTTTCTGCACACCAGCTAGTTAAATAAAGAAATAAATTAATTAATTAATAAAATTGATAAAACACAGCACTTATTTTATAAAGCATTGTTATTCTTATTTATTGAAAATGTCAATTTTAAAAGTTCAAAATAATAACAAGTTAGAAAATTTGAGCCTGTGTAAGAAGGGACATGACAAGAGGAACTGAAAGGCCTCCAAGGGCAACAGTTTAATTACAGGGTAACAGGAACCCATTTATAGAGTATTGTAAACAACACAACTATGGAGACACTGCTCTCAGGTTAACATGGCTTCATTTCCTTTATATTATTGTTTAGTGTGTGAGCATGGACACCACTCTGCACAAGCTTCATTATCCGGACAACTGAGGGCCTCTCATTAGAAGGGCCAAGTCCCCAAAACATGCATTTATATATGTCACTCTAAAATAAAGACCTTTCAATATTTTAAGCTATATCTTATCAGCTAAAATATTTTGTAATCACAAAAATGTTTCCTATGGATATAGTTTGCACATTTATTGCAAGCCATTGACTAACCACAGACAGAGCAAATGCTAAGATCTGTGTTGTTTTTAATTTTTAGGTGAAGGGTGGCATATCTAAACTGCTGTACTTAAAAACGGAACAACAGCCAATTCTTAGACATCACTCTTCAGCTGTGTAGTTGGCTGATGTTTGACAACAGGAATAGTCTATTTCCTGTGAATGGTTAATTTCTGCTGTGCAGAAAGCAGTCAACAGTCCCATACCATGCAGCTATCAGAACTTGAGACCTCCAGTACTAGAAAGAAAAAGGGTTTAGCAAGCTGAGAGGTTCAAGTTTCAAGTTTGGTTTCTAAACAACATTTGCAAAATCCATATTTATAGGCACCTTTCAAATGTATCTGGAAGACATTCCTTTGCCTCTTTTTCCAGTGATCTTCCCCACCTGGCTAAATTTCACCTCCTTGGGAGAAGTGATTTTCAATTGGGAGTATTTTGGATACATGCTACTCTTCTGTGACCATCTTCTAAATCTGGTATGTCACAGCTCTAATTTCTGAGATACTTACTAAGGCAATTGTTTGATTCCAGGAGAAACTTGAGTAAACGAGTTCCAAATAATCTGCTTCACTAACCAACACACAGCTACTAGAGGGGCACTTCCCGCCCCCCCTTGAATATACAAACTGGACTAACAGCACATTTCTACAAATAATGCTTAGAGGCTGATGAATATTAAGTTCCTCGTAACATATATGGGGGAGCAATAATGTGAATTAAAGCTTTCTGCTAGGATACAATATCTCCTTAATGGCAAATTGTTTAAAGATGAGAAGTTGCAGTTTTAATATGCAATGTAGATACCTTCTCACAGTCGATATTTTTTTTAAAGTAAGCAAAGTACAAGCATACTACTTTACATACCAGTTGGTATGGTTGGCTTAAAAGCACTGAGGAAATGTGAAACTTACAATGAGGCAGAAGGGTAGGGGAAAATTCTATTATGTATTGGAGAAGAGGTGGTCAACTCCACTGCTGAAGGGAGGACTGTCCAGTGCAATTTGCTAATGGATTTGGTGTTGGCATGAATGACTCATAGAGCTTTCGACCCACAGAGTTAAAATGTTAACCAACACAAAAGAAATAAGGGTGCTATTGTCTTCTTGGTCTTATAGACAACATCAGGTAGTAATAAAAAAATGCATTGAGGGGTGGCAAATGATGGTCCAGGAAAGGCAGCTGGATCATTGGGCAAATGTGTCTTTCACTCTACTCTAATCATAACTTAAAAAGTTTTGTTGTCAGTAAATTTGGTACTGAGGGGCTTCCAGGTACAGAAAAGCATTGGGGAAAAGGTCAAATTCATCTTTAATAATCCATGGCTATTAGCTCTGTGACAGTAGCCAGCCCCAAAAGGGTAATTAATGGTTGTTAAAGAGGCACTATGAATTCAAGGTCATCAGAAGATCAATTAAGTCATTTGCCTACATTAGCTTTCCTTTTGTTATTTAATAGAAAGGACTCTGGGGAGACTTCTACCACCATCTCTTGCTTTTATCCCTGTTTAGGAAAATGTAACCAACCAACCAATAACAGAAAGAGAGAGAGAGAGAGAGAGAGAGAGAGAGAGAGAGAGAGAGAGAGAGAGGAAAGGGGCTGACTCAAATACAAAATAAAACCAAGGATGTGAGCAAACTGAGCCAAATCATTCTGATGGACATTTCAAGATGCACTGAAGGCACACTCTGCCCAGGTACACAGAGATGGTTATGGAAGAATGGAGGTCTTGTTACTGGAGTCAGCCCGAATACACTCATCAGTTTGCTTCAACAGCCTCCGAACCAGCTTTTCTAGGTCCCTTCTTGATTTCAATTCTTCTTCCAGGCATTGCTTCATTCTTTTATTTTCCTATGATGGGAAAAGACTTGATTACCAAACAAGCCTCATGCTCATCCTCTTGATGGCCTTCACTACTGACTATACTTTTCTTCCTCAAAATCCTTTCTCTCAGCTTCTAACACAAGGCAGCTTCTTGATTCTCCTAGCTCTCTTTGACAAACCTTTTGCATTCTTCTTCCTTGAAATACAAGCATTCGCTAAGGCTCCATCCCTTGCACTCTGCTAATTCAATACTCTTTTCATTTGGTGTCTATTTTCTTTCAACTCATGTATCTTTTAAGAGGCCTCCAAAATCTCTCTGGTACTTACTTCATCTCATCTCATGAGCACTAGGTCAGCAGTCCCCAATGCCAACTTGGTATTTCCCCCTACATATGTTTCAAGCCCCTCAAACTCATTATGTCCTAAACTTCTCTTCCTTTTGTGGTTGCTGAGCTCCATGAAGGGAATCATCATATCAAACTAGATACCAAGGTAATAAACTTCATCTTCAATCCCTGGCTTTTGTTTTAATCCCAAAAATCACACCATCATTTTCCACAGGCTCTAACTTTGCATGGTGCCTTCCTTTACATTCATTTTCCTCCACTGTAGCCTCAGTAGCACCACCTCAGGTCAGAATTTCATCATATCTCACCCTGAGTTTTGTAATAAGTCCTAACTGGTATTTCAGAGTCTGGTCTCTTTTCCTTTCAATCCATCCTTTATCCTGTCATAAAGTACAGTCAATCCTCAAATATAAGAAAGTGTGAACATCATGAAACACTGGATCACATCTGCACTGGAGCTCACAAATTATGATTTATAATTCTAATTACATGCTCATGAATTACTTATCATTTCTTAAATTCTGTTAACAAATATCAGGAAGCATGAAAGTTTTAAGTAAGTTTTGGACCCCATTGTAAATCACTAAATAGGTATAGAAGCAAGCCTCAGAAGTTTCTACCCAAGAACACATGGTAAAATCAACAAAACCCACCTTGATGACACAAGGAAAATAAAAATCCCCACCTCACCATTTTGTTCCTGGACCTTTCCTGGTGTGTGACAAGGAAGATGGAGTTATGATCTGAGAAAAAAAAAGACTTATATTTCATTACCTGTTTCAGTTCTTTCACCTCATCCTTCAAGGCATAAACAGTGTCAACAAGGCTCCTAGAACATAAAATTCAGAGATTAATAGCTGCACTGGAGTATTGTTAAATAATATTTAACAAGAAAAGCAGCTTTATAGAAATACATATCCTGAAAAACAGTGGACTTTCTACCTGCTCGGAGAAGATATTGCTATTAATTGTCCTTGTGTTTCTTGTTGTTATGGGCTAACCACCATCACCACACATGCTCATGCAAACTCCATGCCATTGCACCTTTCCTATACTGTACTTCTCTCCTCTTTTGCCACTCACTTCCTAGCTTGAGTATGTACAAAAAAAGAACCTAGGGATTATCATCAGGTTTTTTTATTTCTCTTTTGGGGGCAGGAATAAACATCACCTAAGTATCACAGGGCCCTACCAATCCTACAATATCTGTGCTATAGCATTGTTTTTGTCACTTATCTGACCCAACATGATCCTACAAGACTCAAAAGCAGAAGCATTATTTCTAGAAGATCCCATCTACCTATATAAAACACTAATATTCTAATAGACTGAACAGCGAAACAACTGAACAACTGAACAACCAGTTACTATGACATGCGCTGGAACATGGTGGGCTTCAATCATGGCAGGATGGTGGAGCAGGTGAGTGGAGTGCCAGACCAAGGTGGGGCACCAATCACTGTCATTGGGACAAGCTTCTGGTCTTAACCGAAAATTCTTTTCTCCCACATGCCGCAGTTCCTTCCAGCACTTACACCTACTGCTGGCACCGGCCCTGCTTGAACCCACTGCCAGTGCCAGAGCCACCATTCACACTGCTGCTGGCACTGGCCCTGATCATTCAGCACCATCAGTGGGTGCAAGTGGCAGCTGCTGGCTTTGATCGCCCCTCAGGGCTTGTCTACCTCCTCCTGCTCTGAAGGGGTGATTGGGGCCAACAGCTGCCTCTTGCACCCACTGCCAGTGCTGGCCCTGATTGCTTGGTGTCGTCAGCAGGTGTGAGTGGTGGCTGCTGGCTCTGATTGGCCCTGAGGGCTTCTCCACATCCCCCCTGATCCTGAGGGAAAATTGGGGAAGCAGCTGCCACCCACACCTGCTGACAGTACTGGCCCCACTTGCTCCACATCATCAGCAGGTGCAAGCAGTGGCTGCTGGCCCGATTGCCCCTCAGGGCTTTCCACCTCCCCCTGCTCCTGAGGGGTGATCAGAACCAGCAGCTGCCACTTGCACCCCCTGCTGGCACTAGACCTGCTCACACCCACTGCCAGTGCCAGAGTCACTGCTCACACCTGCTGGCAGCACCGGCCCCAATTGCACTCGCCATCAGCAGGTGCAAGCAGTGGCTGCCAGCCCCAATCATCCCTGAGGGTTTCTCCACCTCCCTCTACTCCTAAGAGGCAATCAGGGCAGCAGCCACCACTTGCACCCACTGATGGCACTGGCCCCACTCGCACTCACTGCCAGCACTAGCCCCAATTTCTCTGCACGGTCAGTGGGTGTGAGCAGGACTGGTGCCATCAGTGTGTGGGAGCAATGGCAGCAGGAGCAGGGTTGCTGGAAGACAGGGGATGGGAGACCAGAGTGGGAGGGACCAGGCGGGGACATGAAGGATGGGCTGAGACCCTCCTCTGTGCCCAGCACAGCCTTGCAGCCCACAGTTCCTTCCAAGGTGCACGAATTTGTGCACTGGGCCCTAGTTATATTCCATGAAAGGATAAAGCACCCTAGTTGAGTTGTAAAGCAGTCATTTCTTCTCTGGCTCTTTCTGGACAAGGACTTTAGAGATATGGATTCCTGGTCTAATCCTACTACGTACCAAACCATTAACTTTGGGTATCTAGTTCCTTCTCATTTTCTCTTGGTCTTCCTTCACAAACAAAATGTAGATAATACCACATTCCACCGAAAACACAAAGTTTTAGGAGGGATTAATATAGCTATGATAATAATAATAATTATAGACCCTCTCTCTACCCAGTCACCAGGTACAGGTGGATCCCAAGTCTGAGATCCATAAACTTGGAAAACATTGCTCATCCAACCCTGGAGTCTCTCTGAGATACTGCTGCACACAACTTGCACACCAGACCAAACATCTTTCACTAATCCCTGGCCTCAACCCACACTGCAGACTTTAGTTAAAATCTTTCAAAGGTCCACAAACACAAAAGCAGCAGCAGCTGGATTTGGCATGCCCTGTTCTCTTTCTGAGCATTCCCAAGCCTGGCACTAGTGGCAGCCAGCCACTGTTCATAGCATAGCTTATCCCAGGCACCTCCACACCAAGGAAAGGAAGCTACCAACTGCAAATCATGTTGTAGCTACTACCAGGTGGCCACGAGCCAGGCACAGGCAGTGGCTGGCATTGATATCCTTTGAAGACCCACATAAGAGGCCCAGAATCAATATACCTAGTGGCCAGCTTCAAACCACATAAGGCTACCATCCAATTAGCTTAACAAATGACACACCCAAAGGTTGGATTTGGCAGGCACAAGAGCCATGATAAAGCACAATCCACTCCATGAAGTCAGGCCCTAGGCAATAGCTTATCCACTGCAGTCATGGCCAGTCCTCTCAGCAAGTTAGCCTGAAGATCAATCCCACCCACTGGTGTGCTATCAACAATCAAGGCTGAACTATAACCAAAGGCCTTACACAACCTGCATAAGGGACACCCTTGGAGTATCTAGCTCAGATGACCAGGGAGACTGATCCCACAGGACACCTACTATATAAGGACACTTTGCCAAGCCTGGAAGGCATAATAAATCCACCATTTAACAGACGGGAAAATAACACATGGAGGCAGCCAAAAAGAGGAGACAATGAAACATGTCACAAATGAAATAATAGAACTCCAGAAAAAGCATGAAACAAAATGGAGAAAGCATAATACCAGAGACAGTGTTTAAAACATTGATTATAAGGATGCTCAATGAATTTAGGGAAAGAATAGATGAATTAGTGAGAACTTACAAAAAAGAAATAGAAACCATTAAGAACCAGTTAGAAATAAAGAGCACAATAACCAAAATGAAGATTACATTAAATGAGAATAAAATAACACATGAAATAGAATCAACAATAGATTAGATGGAACAGAGGATCAAATCAGTGATTTGGAAGACAAGGTAGCAAAAACCTAATTGGAACAGCAAACAAAAATATTAAAAAATATGAGAACTGTTTAAGGGACCTCTGGGATAAAATCAATTGTCAACAGTTGCAACATAGGGGAACCAGAAGGAGAAGAGGGAAGAGCAAGTGATTGAAATCCTATTTGAAGAAATAATGATGGAAAACTTCCTTCCCTAAATTGGTGACAGACATGAAAGTCCAAGAATCATAGAGAGTCCAAAACAAGATGAACCCAAATAGGCCAATACCAAGAGACATCCTAATATATAAAAAGTGAGGGGCCATCAAGCCCAAAACAGCCAGAAGGACAACTGAACACGTGCTGCATGGGGCAGCAAGGCCAGCAGGGCGGTTAGTGAGGGATGACCAAATGACTGAACAACAGGCTGTGTGGGGCAGCTAGGCCAGCAGGGGGGCAGTTGTGGGCGACTAGGCTGGTGGGGGAGTTGGGGATGACCAGGCCAGCAGGGGGGCAGTTAGGGTTGACCAGGCAAGCAGGGGGGGGGGGGAAAGGGGGTGACCAGGCCAGTGGGGGGGCAGTTAGAGACAACCAGGTCAGCAGGGGGGCAGTTAGGGGAAAT
This sequence comes from Lasiurus cinereus, assembly GCA_011751065.1. Lineage (NCBI taxonomy): Eukaryota > Metazoa > Chordata > Mammalia > Chiroptera > Vespertilionidae > Lasiurus > Lasiurus cinereus. Next base: position 14,090,940 of record JAAGEH010000015.1, on the reverse strand, counting down.
CAGGCAGGCAGGCAGGTGAGCAGTTAAGAGCCAGCGGTCTCAGATTGTGAGAGGAATCCTGGATCAAAGATGATGCAGGCTGGGCTGAGGGGAACCCCTATGCATGAATTTCGTGCACCAGGCCTCTAGTCTGCCTATATATATATACTCAGAAACCAACCAGCAGAATGACCCCAATGACCAGAATGACTGGTAATTATGATGCCCAATGTGGCAAGCGAACCAGCCAGATCTGGGGGTGGGGCTGCCCGGGCTGCCCAGGCAACCCCCTGCAGCCCCTCCCTCCAGCCTACCCCACCCTGATTGCCTCCCCCTACTGTAATAGGGTGCAGGGCTGGCTGGTCAATCTTTTGCAGCCCCTCTGCCACCTGGCCCCACCCTTGATCAGCCCCCACCACCTGTGGCCCCTCCCCCAAGCCAGCTCCGCCCCCAACCAGTCTCTCCACTTTGATCAGGGACAGGGCTGGCCAGCTCACCACCCATGGTCCCTTCTTTAGGCCTTTGGCCCCTGATTGACCCCCCACCCCATTCTGGAGCAGTACCAGCCAGCCCACTGCCCACAGCTCTTCCCCACAGCCAGCTCCACCCTCGATCAGCTCCCACCACCCTGATCAGCCTGCAGCCCCTCCCCCCAGCCAGCTCTGCCTCTGATCATCCCGCCCACCAATCAGGGTGGGACAGCCAGCCTCTCCCCACCCGCATTGGTCCCTCAACTCCAATCAGGGTTCAGGGCTCACTGGCCAACCTCCCACCATCTCCTCCTCCTAACAGGCCCATCCCTGATCCGCCCTGATTGGGGCTGGACTGGCTGACCCCACCCATGCACAAATTCATGTACTGGGCCTCTAGTTTCTATATAAGGGGCGTTTCACACAAACTGCACTTCAGAGAGAAGCCTGCACTACGTTGCCTGCTTCTGCATCGAACTGCCTTCCTTCGTGGTGTTTTTTTTCAATCTGAGCCAGCCCTTCTAAAGTAATTCCTGGAATCCTATTTCAACCAATAGGACTGAGGCTTTCCTCGTATAATAGGAGTTATGCAGCTATATTTCCATCAGTATCTTCACTAAAAAAACAGAGTGTCTCCATTCTGAAAGACCAGAATAGTGCCTTTTGAACTAACCAAACTGTGAAGATTTAGATTCCTCATTTGCATGAGGACAAACCAATTAGGGGCCAGAGGCAGGGACTTCTGTCTATATGAATCAGCTCCCCTCTGGCTCAGATAGCACACTTTCCCTTTCCACCAAAGATGAAACATAAAAGGTGTCTTACTGGAGCAGAGCACAACTGTTTATCTGGAGAGAGGCTTGGCTCCAGGCTACCTGACCCCATTGCTGGCTCACCCTAGTGCTTCACCGCTGGGCTGTTTCATAGCTGTGCTGCTTCATAACTGAGCTATAGCACATTTGAGCTGTTTGCACTGAATAAAGTTTCCTTCTTCATTGTACCCCAAATTGGGAATTTCTATTGGTATTAAATTGATGCCAACAACTATCAGTTGACATACTCAAACTATATAAATAACTCATATGACTTAACACCAAAAAAACTAACCAATTAAAAAATGAGCAGAGGACATGAATAGACATTTTTTCAAAGACAACATATAAATGGCCAATATATACATGAAAAGATGCTGAATGTCACTAATCATCAGAGAAATACAAATTAAAACCACAATAAGATATACCTGAAACTAATAGTAAACAATATTGAATATAAACTAGAATTGAAATTTTAAATTTAAAAAACATAATGAGATATCACCTCATACCTGTCAGAAGGGCTATCACCAATAAGTCAATAAACAACAGGTATTGGTGGGATTGGTACAACCAGTATGGAAAACAGTGCGGAGGTTCTTTGAAAAGTTAAAATTAGGACTACCATATGGCTCAGCAATCTCACTTCTGGGTATTTACTTAAAGATATCCAAATCACTATTATGAAAAGAGATATGCATCTTTATGCTCACTGCAGCATTATTTAAAATAGCCAAGCCATGGAAGCAACCTAAGTATCCATCAATAGACGACTGAATAAAGAAGTGGTTCATATACAATGGAATATTACTTGGCCATAAAACAAATGAAATTTTATCATTGTGACAACACAAATGGACTTATATGGTATTGTGCTAAGTGAAATAAGTCAGATAAAGAGAAATACCATATAATTTCACTTATATATGGAATACAAAATAAACAAACAAAATAGAAACAAATTCACAAATACAGAGAATAAACTTATGGTTGATAGATAGGAGGGGTGTTGGGGGCTGGGTGAAAAAGGTGAAAAGATTAAGAAGTATAAATTGGCAGATACCAAATAGTCCCAGGGAGGTAAAGCACAGCATAGGGATTATAGTCAATAATATTGTAATAACTATGTATGGTGTCAGATGGGTACTAGACTTATTGAGGATCATTTCATAAATTATATGCATCTAACCATTATGCTGTACTCGTGAAACTAATGTAATACTGAAAGTCAGCTGTAATAATTAATAAAAATTGAACTAACATAATTTTAGTATAATCATTTATATTGAGTGATTAACATGTGCTAACCTTTATACACACTTATTATTCCATTTAAGCTCACAACAACCTGAAAAGTATTACTATCATACTCATTTTAATGATGAGGAAACTGAGGCACAGATAGATGAAGGAATTTGCCCCAGGTCACACAGCCATCAAGTAGTAGATTGGGGTTGAACCAGGGTTGTTCTCATAAGCCCAAGTGCTTTACCACTTGGCCGTATCACTCCGTACACCAGATGTAAAAGTATTGTGCACTGATTACGCCCATCACTTTGAAATATGCTGTCTGCTGCAAATTTTGGCTTGATTTCAGAAATTACTCAAGTTTAAACAAGTGAATTATTTTGCTACTTTGGGTTTATTTTATGAGCCATAAGTTATTTAAGCTGATTTCCCCCCCATTAGGCCACCCTCACTACTGTGCAAAGGTAGGGCAGGGACATAATCACCCTGAACCTCAGTTTCCTCGTCTATAAAAGTGGTGAAAAAAATGCTTATCTCACTGATTGCTATAGGATTTTAAATGAGGTCATGTTGGTGAAAAGTCCAGTGCTTGACTCAATAAATGTGAGAAGCATCCCTCTAAGCAAGGAAATTGATGCCATGGCCTTCCCAGGTGCCTCTTACATCCATGTAGAGTGATATTCATATGTATCCTAAAGCACTTTATTGTATGGGGGAGTGGACTTCAGGGGTAGCCACCATGAAGAGAATTCTGCCCACTGTGTCTCTCCTTCCCCCTTCCCTTTGCTGGCGGACAGTCCTCCCAAGGCTCCCAACTGCATGATCAGCAAAGAGGGTCACAGTCTCAGACAAGAAAAGACAGTCCTTCAGAGTAGTCTTTGCAAGAACCACACTGCCCTGCCAGAATCGTCTTTCCAGCCCCTAGACAAATCAGAAAAGTTTTAGTCTACTCTACTCACTTTTCTTCGATGATGGTCTGACCATTGCTTCTGGTTTCTTCAATGATGAGTTTCTCTTCCTCAGGAAGCAAGACTTGTGGAACTGAATCTTTTCGAGAACCTACAAATAAGGGTTGCAAGAAGGTGGAGAGGGAAGAGTTCTTAGTGAGAACTATTTTTAAGTGTCAGTTCCTTTCTCCTATTGTTATTGAAGGGTCTTTATTAATAGCATGTTATAATTTTGCACCCAGTCACCCAACATTAATGACTAAATCTTCCTGACCTGATAAAATTTTAAATGACCAAATATATTGATTAAATCTTGGGGAGGAGAGAATTTTGTACTCCGAAAAATTATGTGAGAGGGCCACTGTAATACCTGTATTCACAACCCATCTTTTCCTGTTTCGCCTCTTCCACAGCAAAAATTTGACCAGTGATCATTTGTCTGTGCACATCTCCAGAGAAGAGCACACCACATCCTATGCTATGGCGTTATATAATTTTAGTAAATTTAGAATAACACTACACTGTGACACAACATGCTTAAAGGGCCTCAGAAATATCACTCACTCCCATTTGTTCTCTTTGAAATCCTAAAGGTAGGGTAGGGTCAGGAAAGACCATTTTTGATCAAGGGTAGAGCCAGCGTTGGGAGATTATCATTTCAGCAGCAAAGATACAGGCATCCTTACTTCTTTCTGCTCGGGCTGTCTATAAGATTTGGGATAGAAGAGGTGGCAGAACAGACATAGGACCTAATCAAATAGCTCTCTTGCACATCCAATCTCCCCCTCATTTCTGGATCCTTCCTCCTGAAGCTCGAGCCCTTAATCTCCAGTCTCCTTGAGTCACTGGTTTCCTATCTTCTAAACCAAGCTCCTTCGTGCAGTGAACAACTCACTGCCTTCACTTGACCACTTCTCCTTTCTTGAGGTGGATATGTTCCTACCTCATAGCACTTCATAGATACTTAATAAATGGATAGCAAACTGACTGTCAAACAGACTGAATGCAGCAAGAAATAATAACAATCAGTTTTAGAGAAACAGGACTTCTGGCTGGAGAGGGATAAAGGGTAGTAGTCACCATGACGCTAAAAGGCTTACTGTGTGCCAAGAACTGCACTATACACTTTCCACGTGTAAAAGGTAGGCTGTGGAGGGGCAAAATGTGATCCTTTAGGTCAGAGCAACTGCCAGCACCTCCAAATATGTCTATCAACTCCATTGATGTGAAGAGAGGTGGTGGGAAGAGGAGATGAGTTCAGATTTTGTATAAAGGATGTTGCTTCTGGTGTCTCCTTGTGCCCTTCTCCTTTCTACTTTTCACAATAAAAACTGCTCTCTCTCACTTCCCTTTTCTGGCTCTTCAAAACTTGTTAGCAGAGCTGGGTATGCCCAAAGCCACAGACAGGTTTTGCCTGTGAAGCAGAAATTGTAACAGTCCCCTCTTCATAGTCAAATGTACCAACTTCCACACTGAACATTTTCCTTATGACAGTCTTAGAGACAGCCACTTCAAAAGCATATGTCAAGGCAGTCCACCTAAACCAGTGGTCGGCAAACTCATTAGTCAACAGAGTGGCAAACCACAGCTCGCGAGCCTCAGTTTGCCAACCACTGACCTAAATGATCCCCTCCCACACTTGAGATGTGTCAATGGCTGTCCAAAATGGAGCATGATGAAGAATTCATTTCTTACATAGACACCAAATCCCAACATAACTTATCCTGAGACATGATTGACGTGACCTGGCTTTTTAAAAAGCACAAAAATGAATCAGAAAACAGTATCTCACTTTCATTTTGTAACCTGAAAGTTGTTCAGGGAAATACCCTCACCTAATAGTTCCCTGATAAGTTGTATACATTCGAACAGTCCCTGCTAAGCAGCTATATTTCCAGATTTTCAGAGCAACTTTGAAACTTGAGTTTGGTGAAGCACTGTTTGCTTAAATATGCAGTTGATCAAAGATAGTATATTGACTTCCTTTTCAAATCTGCCTATAAGAAGAGATTAGCATCAGTTCACAGACACAGGAACTCTCTGGGCTCTTTAATTCCTAACTAGTGTTGATGAAGGTATCTGTGTACTTCAAAGGAGATTTATTTTTTTTTTAATTTTTTTTCACTTCTATCACCTCCAACTTTTTTACTCTTGCATCTCTCTTTCTCTCTGGGTGACAAGAAACTGGGTAAACAAACCGCTCGGTAGGTAAAACCACCTTATCTGAAAGATGCAGTCCTGTACTGCTCCTCTGCACTGCTCCTCTGCACCAAGTCACCTGCTTTAAATACCCTGCACCAGTGTGGGTTGCTTTTCTCTTCTTTTAAGAGGCAGTGAGCAGTAAAAAAGAAATGGTGGTTTGAGAGAACCTACTTGAGCCATGGCCTTGTTGAATATTTGTGCTGGTACAGTAGGCTTCAATCACTTTAAGAATCTGAGCGTCCTCTTCCAGAGCAGCTGTACCTGTCAAATTTAATTAATAATTACTTTTCATAGGGATATATGCCTCTGGAGACTCAAAATTATGTAGTGAACTACACTGCTATGGACTAGCCTCTCTGGCCAGTGGTGTTTCTGAAATATAGGAGAAAAAGCTTGTTCAATTCTCATAATGGAATGAGAGTGACATTATTCCCAAGGAGCACTGGGGCCAGCGTCAGTGAGTTCAGCACCAAAGGTGGTATGCTTCTGAAGCCCATCCAGGGGTCTAAAGTGGGGAGTCCTATCAGTCTCTTCTTCAAGGTCACAGTTACAGCACTGGGCTTGATACCAGCCTCAGTTCTCATCCAATATAACACATCCTTACTCTCTTTCAAATTTCAAGGCACACCTTCTCTAGGAAGTTATCTCAATTAAGCCTAGATATTTTCCCAACCAACCAGCATAGTAGTCACTGATTCTCCCTCTTCCTTCCTCCTCTTCCAACTCATTCTTGAAAGGACTAGATGGCAAAACCCCGTCCATATGCTGATGTGCATACTCAAGTATGTGGTGATGGTGAGGGAGGGGAATGCAGAAGCTAGAGTTAATTAACAATTTATCCAGATTATATTTTTGACCACTACACACAGTTTTGTTACCCCTGGTGAGAAACTAAGAGGGGAAAATGTATCCAGCGCAAATGCTCCTTTTAATGGTTCTAAACCAGGTAGGCAAAATATTCAACATGAAAACCATATAGATGGTGTCTGCCTCAGATGACAAGAAGTGTAGCAGGAGGGAACTTACTTAAAAATTTTAGTGGTAAACAAACCTTTCCATACATTTGTTATTATGTAACAGATGATGCTGAGGGGGGAGGGGGATTGCTCTAATCATCTGCTTTTTAAAAAATTGTCTGTTATTTAATCCACTACCAATTTTCAGAAAGTACAAAACACATACTTTTCCGAATTACATATTCCTCTTCTGATGGCTTTCTTTCCGTCTTTCTTTTATGAAGAAACTTCTTCATGGTTTTGGGGCTTTTACTAGATTCCTGTAAGAATAGAGGTTTCTTTATGAATTAAACTTATCCCCCACCCCTCCCCGAAAAAAAAAATTAAAAAGAAAAAATAAAATTAAATAGAATGGCTCTTTCTAATTTTGACAGTCTCAGGAGTGCATCAAAATGTAATACTACTATCCACAATTTTAAAAAGTGGTTGCAATAAACTCTGAAAGGTTAAGTAAAACAGAGGCAATGAATTGTCCTCTCAATTGCTATAAGGATGGGAGTAAGACTGGAGCATGCCTACTAAAGATGCAGCAGGTTCTCCAAGAGACCAAATATCTTTAGGGTATCATCTGTAGAGAAAGTAATGGATGTCAATCCTAGAGAAATACAGTATTGTATCAGTAGGGAATATAATTTGGCTTATATTCCCCACTGATACAATATTAAGGGAATTAAATAATAATTAAATTGTAACTACTACTGTAGTATATACCTCTTTTAAAAGAGCTTGAAATGATTTAAATAAATCTTTCTGTGCAACAATCCCACAGTGAAGAATATTAATTTCTATTTGTCCAATGGGAAAATTAAAACAAAGAGACTAATTTCCCCATGGTCAGAGAGAAGAGCCAAATGAAGGACTTCCTGATAATAATTTTGAGTTAGGAGTAATATTCTTACAGCCAAGCTCAATATCTGATATAATAAGAAGGTAATATGCAAATTGACCTAATGGCAGAATGACTGGTCGCTATCGCGCACACTGACCACCAGGGGCAGACACTCAACGCAGGAGCTGCCCACTGGTGGTCCATTCGCTTTCACAGCTGGAGTGCCGCTCAGCCAGAAGCTGGGCTCATGGCTGGCTAGCACAGGGGTGGTGGCAGGAGCCTCTCCCGCCTTCGAAGCAGCACTAAGAAGCAGCGAACCAAGTGGTAAGGAGTGAGCAGGTGGGCAGTTAGAAGCAAGGGGTCCCAGATTGCAAGAGGGTACAGACTGGGATGAGGGACCCTCCCTCCTCCACACGAATTTCATGCTCTGGGCATCTAGTACATATACAAAGCTATATTTTTAATTAGTAGATTTAAAAATATATAAATTATATCAATAACTGAATTTGTTTTTGCAATATGCATAAAAAACAGACGTGAAAAACATGTGACAAAAATAACAGAAACAATCATTTTAAAATACAGGAAAACAGACATTTTTAAAGCATTATAAAATGACAGTTTCATATGTATTTCACAAGAGCCTGCTTTTTGAAGAAAATACTTACATGTCAGAATTGCATCTTCATATTTTAGCTACCAGTAATAACAAGGGACAAAACAAGCACAAAGGAAAGCTTCATTCATAAAAGGTTACAGCACAATATGATGTTACTGTAAGCCAAAGATAGTGTTCTACCCTTACCTTCAAGATATAAGACATCCTCTAAAGTGAATATGTAAAGAAAGAGAAGATGAGCGTGAGAGATCGATGGTTACAATGACCAAATCCATTTATCAATAATTCTAAAACAATATTTGAAATGTTAGTGTTATCATAAATTACACAGAGAGAATATTATCATGTTTCCCATATTAGTTTTAGATGCAATATCATCATGCAAAAGCCCAAGGAATACAGTTCTGTGCAGAATAACAAATGTTGAAAATAACTAAAATACATACTGCATAGTAAGAATTTATTAATAATTCTCTTCTCCCATCAGAAAAAAATAATCATGCCTTAGTTTTAATGGATTAGTTCTGTGAAGGATTAAGTCAATTTTATCCCTCAGAGCTCACCTTAATTTGAATTTAGTAACTGACAATTATGAAATATCCATCATCAGAGAAGGGACCTACATAACTATAAAGTAGTAATCCTGGTTTAGGTGATCAAAGAAAAAATTTGGATGATTGCAAGTATCACAGGTCAATTTTCAAAGCAAACCTGTGCAACTGTTTGCTGGCCAAATTCTGAAAAAAGGTACTTAATGAAAATTCAGCTCAAGAGTTATTTTTCCTATCATATTGGGTTGAAAGGATAAAATAGTTCTCCAATGCCCAAATATTGTTCCATTTGTACTATACTAAGAGTTGAAGCAACAATCGAAACAGTAGCATGTATTTCAAATAAAAACAAACTCAAAATTCAACTGTCTTAATCATCAAAACACATATGATATACAAGTATATGCTGTCTTTGCATCATAACTCTAAGATGTGTCTCACAACTATCATAAACTTAAATCTTCACTCACTAAGACCATTTTAAGGAACAGTTACATTTAAATGATGATCTTTTCTAAAAGATAAAATGATGAGCAACAGGTTAAGGTAAAAAAACGACTATTTGTATGGAAAAGGTAAACTCCACACAGCTATGGAAGCTAGTGACTGACATTTCCTGATTGCAACTTTGAGAGAAAAAAGCCTTGAAATCCCCACACTACCCAAATACCAAATGTCCTCTACAGTTGACTTAGAAGACTCTTTTTTAAAGACATTCTTTTTGTTAAATTATTTTCTTTTTTCAACTGCAGCAAATAGTTCAGACTTTCATAGTTCAGACACATGGCTTGTTCCCATAAGACTCTACTGATTTGGTTGAATGGATCGAAGTGATCCAAAAAGCAGAATTGGGTCTGCTTGGTTGGAAATTCAATTTTAATGAAGTGGCTCTTGTTTGAGATATGTATACATCACCACCAATCTAAAAATTATCATATCATCATAAAGGCACTTCAAGAGGAGGTTGGGGAAACTCAGTACACATAAACCCTGTGGAAATTCAATAAATATTTGTAGATAAACAATGAGGAAAAGGAAAATTAAGAATTAAAAAATCACCCTAGCTGGTTTGGCTCAGTGAATAGAGCGTCAACCTGTAGACTGAAGAGTCCCAGGTTTTATTCTGGTCAAGGGCACGTGTCCAGGTTGTGGATTCAATCCCCAGCAGGAAGTATGCAAGAGGCAGTGGATCAATGATTCTCTCTCATCATTGATGTTTCTCTCTCTCTCTCTCTCTCTCTCTCTCTCTCTCTCTCTCTCTCTCTTCCCCTCTGAAATCAACAAAAATATTTTTTTAACGAAATAAAAAAATCACTGAATCGAACAATTCAAGATTGAATGACATATATCACCTATCAAATTCTAAGCACATTCCCTCAGAATTATTGGTAATAAGTTACAAAATTAGCTTGTCAGAAGCATTTTATATCATATATAGTAAAATTACCTCTTTATAACCTAGTGCTGCTGATGGTCTAAGTGGAGGAGCAGGTCTTAGACAACTTAAACTCCATGGTTTTATAATTTGAGGAGGCTCCAAGGGTCCTCGGGGCTGTCCAGTAGAGCTAAAAGACTGGAAAAATATCTGATGAGATGTTGGCAAACTGCCATTGGAACCCAACCTTATGCCCCACAGTAAGAGAACATCAATAGTGTCATTGGACCAGCAGTGCCAGCCACAGAAAGGACAAAACAAAAACAAAAAATCTCCAGTTTGAGAACTTGCACTCTCCATTCAAGATTATGGAGTCTCTATGGAACAGTACTAAATGAACTAAATACCCCATCATCCTGTTCTCCCTCTCCGGCAATTTCATTAACGTCAGAATTATTTTTTCATTTATAAGGGAGAACAGCCAAAATTTAATGAGTTTGGTTATATATTTAGCACTCATTAGATACTTAAATTGGTCATTTCATCAGAACAAACATAAAACAAACTGTAACAAAGTAAAGTAACTAGCCAGAAATTGGCAAAGCTAATATTTGAACCCAGATCTGATGTCAAAGCCTTTGTTCTTCCTACCACAATGCACAGTTCCCCAAACTGGAATTTTGATATCACAGGTTTGAGTGTTAATAGACAACATAGCATATCTTTGATATCACTCAACAAGTACAGTAAAATCTCAACTCAAATTCCATGAATAGCTAAATTTATGATAACTTGAAAGAAAGCAATACTAAGAGTTTACCCTTGAAGGCTACTGAGTGAATATGATAGTATAAATGAGATTACGAGAAGATGCTTCAATACTTCTGAAGGTAAACTATTGGTTTTGACTTAGCACATTATTAATATGAGAACAACAGTTGCTAAATAAAAATAAATCTTGCCTGTCATTAAAACGTTTTAGCAGGACTTCTGATTAGAAAACATTGCTAGCAGTTAGTTGGTACTCCAAGTTAAGGTCAAACTAAACTGCACACATTTAAGTAAAACTGTGTATTAATTTAGGCGGACCTCTCTCTACAACAAGAGATCTGGATTAGTGAGGTTGAACTGTACTTTAAAATGTACAGATATAGACTTCCCAAAGATTAAGGGCATGCTCACTGCTTCTTATAAATCCTCAGCCAACAGGATTTGACAACTCAGTAATCCCTGGACAGAACAAATGGACTACTTACAGAATGAGCACTACAAGATGATGATGATGTCTTGGATAATGAACTGCAGGAGGCAGGTCCTCTAATCAATCTATACAGCTGTTCCAGCCATTCCTGGAAGTCCTGGTTGTTGCTGCAGTGGACCACAATTCTCTCTAATATGTGACCTGCATTACCCGCATTTGGAAACAAAAGGCAAGGGAAACCTTGAGTTTGCCTCTTTCAAAAGCACATCACACAACTTGGAATTACGTGTATATTTTCAGGAATTTTTATACCCTTTTGGAACTACAATATAAAGAGCAGACATGCTGTGGTAATAAAGAAATAGGTATATCTGATTTATAAATCCGTCCTTGATTTCTACTGCTTACAGAATCTTAGAAGTAGTATAAAACTTCACTCTAAACAAACTCATAATCCAAAAATTTAAGTATAGAGTCCATTTAATTCATAAACTAAAATGAGAATATTGTAGTTTCACCCAATATCAAAGTTGAAACAAAATCCAAGTAAGACTGGTTACACCTAACACCAAGTCATTAACTCCCTATTGGGAAAAAAGGGGCTAAGGCTTGGGTCCATTATCCAAGTTTTCACCATGGCACCATATCAGTACATAAAGTACAAACTATTGACCTGGCAGAAGGGACAACAGGATAAAATGTTAGAGATCCAGGCATTTTCTCAATTTGTGAAAAAAGTTTTATGGATTTTCAGCACTTTTTAGAAACATAATAAAATCTTGCTAATTCATAGGCTGATGATAAAATTGCTGATAAAATTCCACATCTTTAGCTTCTCTACCACCAGGGAATAGGTGGCAGAAAGGGGAGAAAATTGCATTAACATAAGTCCATTTTGTTATTTCTTAGCTCTAAAAAGGAGCTCTTATGCAAGAGAAATTATTGGCACTGCCTATAGAACTATAGAATTTTCTTTAATTATAGCTACCATCTTTTGGTAATATAAAAAATACTTTTAAAAGAGAAGGAAGCCCTTGTAGTCTCCTATTTCAAATATTATTTGAATATTAATAGAGCAATTTGTATGATCCTACTGTCTATCTGCATCCCCCCCTGGAAAAATCGTTAAAATCTCTTAGGACTTGAGTTATTTTTTTGTAAATTAAGAGTTATAGTAGATTAATTACAAAAAAAAAAAGAAACTAATGACAAAGCTGAGGTTTTTGAATGACCAGGAGAATTCTCTGTTCTATAACTGTACCCTAATTATCCAAGAAAATGATATATACTTTGTCTTGTCCATGCAAAAGTTACTTCTGGACTATATAACAGAAAATAATAGCATAAATTTATCTAAATTCCATTTCTTTCCAAAAAGGATTTAAAGTAGCTACATTAAAAAGAGAAAATTACCTACCTGTGATTTCAAATGTATAGTCATTCCCTTCAATTTCATCTAATCTAGTCACCACCATTCCTGTTATTGGCATTTTTCCCTACCAGGAAAAAAAAAAGAATATTTCCCATTAATTCTATGGTTGCAAATGTCTCTGCTTAGTTCTATTAGATTTTTTGACCCTCTCAGGAATCACTGCCAGATTATGGCTAGATATATTTCTCTGGTCTGTCAAATAGATAATGTTTCCCTGCTTTAAATTTCAATAAGATCAAAAAGAGGAAAAACTGGGCTGTGTTTTGTTAGCACATCCTAAACCATACAGTCAAGATATATAAACTTACTTTTCAAACTCAATTTCATGCAAAATCAGTAAACAAAGAAAAAATTATGTGAAAATTAGTAATTTCTAGGCCAAGATAAGAGGCAACAGCATTTTTTTATTATTTTAAATTTAATAAATATTTATTGTTCAGATTATTACAATTGTTCCTCTTTTGCCCCCCCCCCCCCAAGGGCCCCCCCACCTGGATCCCACCCCACCCACTGCCCTTAGCTCCCCCAGCATTGTCCTCATCCATAGGTGTATGATTTTTGTCCAGTCCCTCCCTGAAACCCCCTCACCCCTCTTACCCTGACACTTGTCAGTCCACTTCCTTTCTATGCCCCTGATTCTATTATATTCACTAGTTTATTCTGTTCATCAGATTTTTTTAATTCACTTCATTTTTAGATTCACTTGTTGATAGATATGTATTTGTTGTTCATAATTTCTATATTTACCTTTTTCTTCTTCCCATTCTTAAAGAGTACCTTTCAGCATTTCATATAATACTGGTTTGGTTTTGATGAACTCCTTAGTTTTTTTTCTTATCTGTGAAGCTGTTTATCTGCCCTTCAATTCTGAATGATAGCTTTGCTGGGTAGAGTAATCTTGGTTGTAGGTTCTTGCTATTCATCATTTTGAATATTTCTTATGACTCCCATCTGGCCTGCATAGTTTCTTTTGAGAAGTCAGCTGACAATCATATGGGTGCTCCCTTGTAGGTAATTAACTGTTTTTCTCTTGGTGCTTTTAATATTACCTTTCTCTTTTTCTCTTGGTATTTTAATTATGATGTGTCTTGGTGTGGACCTCTTTGGATTCCTTTTGTTTGGGGTTCTGTGTGCTTCCTGGGCTTGTAAGTCTATTTCTTTCACCAGGTGGGGGAAGTTTTCAATCATTATTTCCTTATATAGGTTTTCAGTATCTTGCTCTCTCTCTTCTTCTGGCACCCCCATAATTCTGATGTTGATACGCTTGAAGTTATCCCAGAGGCTTTTTACACTATCCTCACATTTTTGGATTCTTTTTTTCTTTTTGCTTTACCAGTTGAGTGTTTTCTGCTTCTTTGTATTTCAAATCTTTGACTTGATTCTTGCATTCCTCTAGTCTGCTGTTAGGTCTCTGTATAATATGTTTTATTTCAGTCAGTGTATGTTTAATTTCTAGTTGGTGCTTTTTCATCTCCTCTTGGGTCTCGCTAAATTTATCCATCTTTTCTAGGAAATTCTTGAAAAACCTTATAACTGTGGTTTGGAACTCTATATCCAGTTGTTTGTTTTCCTCCATTTCTTTCGTTTGTGATCTGTTCCCTTGTCTCTGCATTTTCACTTCTTCCCTGAGTTGGTAGAGTAGCATTTTGTGCTAGGTGTCCTATAATGCCCAGTAGCTCCACCTCCCCACTAACCTGAGGTGGACTCTTCTGGTGCACCCCTTTGTAGACTGTGTGTATAGCCTCGTTGTATTTAAGTCTTGATTGTTGTTGGTATTACTGGGGGGAATTGACCTCCAAGCCAATTGGTTGTGAGGATCAGCTTTGTCTACGCCAGGAGAACTTCTGTGCTGGAGTCAGCCTTATGATACAAGACATGCAGAATTGCAAAAGCCTCTGTGCTCAGCTTGGATGAGGCACTGTGCTCAGCCTCTGTGCTCAGCCTTGGCTTTCTGTCAGCTCTGCCCTACATGGCCCCTAGTCTCAGTATCCCTCAGTAATTGCTGCAGCCCTCTGTGTGCACTTGTGCTCACACACCTCCAGACCTCTGCCTTTTGCAGCTCCCTTGAGTTTCCGTGCACTCCTCCCTTTTCATGACAGTCCAAACTCCCCCTGTATGAGTCTCACTCGGAACTGGGGTTTGGTACAGTCAAAGCTGGGGTTCAGTGCAGTCGGGAGTCTCTGTCTCCCTCTAGCTAGAGGAAGCCAGCCAGTTACTCCACTGCCCATCCTCTCCATGCACATGGCTCTGTACCTCAGCTTTTTGCAGCTTCTCTGAGTCTCCATGAGCCTCTCTCTTTTCTTCTAGTTGAAGAATTTCACTCATCAGCTTTCCTGTGGTTCTGGATGATTTCAATTCTTTTAGCTACAGTTTTGAAATTGTTGTGCGAGGCAGCAGTTTAGGTGTACACCTATGCCGCCATCTTGGTTTCCTTCACAACAGCAATTTATAATACTCCATATTTAGGGAACAGATTTAAGGAAGTTTAATTTCTTAAGGAGTTTAATGATTTGCATCTCAGAAATGCAAACCATATTATGAGACTCTTAGGATGAGGTTCCAGCTTTATGGTTTTTTAACAGTACTGATATAATATAGACCTGTAAAATGCTTTTGCTAATTAATCTAGTTGTAGACTTATAGTTCTATTTATGCATTTATAACCAGAGCAGTGGACATTCTGGATAAACCCATTATAGTAATACAAAGAATCTAAGGAACATCTGCTCTTATAAACTATATACATAATTACAATGAAGGTTCAGAACATTCTGCCTTTTTTTGGATGGACTTTTTAATGCTATAACAGAAATATTGCATCTGGATGGAATCCTCTTTTAATTATGGGTCCTGCTATTTGTTCTATGGGAAGTTTACTAACCTGATAGATAAAGCCACTCATCCGAGGACTTGCAGATAACATTATCAAGACATTTGAAAATAACATGAGGTACCGCTCCTCTTTTTCCTGAAGTGGAATAAAAAATATTAAATGAAGAATAGAAATTGGACATTTTGTTTATTAAGAATTTCTGTCCCTAGCCAGTATGGCTCAGTTGGTTGGAACATCATCCCATACACCAAAAGGTCATGGGTTTGATTCCCAGTCGGAGCTCATATCTAGGTTCCGTCCCCAGTTGGTACATGTATGAGGAGGCAACTGATCAATGTTTCTCACCTCTCTCTCTCTCTCTCTCTCTCTCTCTCTCTCTCTCTCTCTCTCTCTCTCTCCCCATTCCTCTCTCTAAATCAATAAACATATCTTCTGGAATCACTGTTTTGTAACATAGACCTTACATAAAGTAATGAAACATGAACAGCAAATTTAAAAGAAAGATACTCAACTTAAAAGCACAAAACTAGTTGAATTTTATTTTGAAATGGATATAAACCAAGTCTCTCTCCTTCTCATACATAACAATTAAATACAAATAACTGGTTGTTTCCTACGTATGTATGCCTGAGAAGTCACATAATGCCTTCCTGCCCAAGCTGCAGCCAGAGCACAAGATAACTATATAGGTTCACAAAAAGAAAACAATTTTATTTTGAAAAGTAGCAAAATAAAGAGCTTTTCAGTTGATAGGAAATTTATTATGTTCCACACATATGTGAAATTCTTATTTATAAAATTACTTTTAATTAGTAAGAACAAGATAGTTTTTGCATATATAAAGAGAACTAAATACTTTTTTTTAATGGCACTAAAGGAAATTTTACATAGAAGGATTTCTCTGAACTCCTTTAAACAGATATGCAATTAGTAGATGCAAACAATTACATTCAGCTTACATGTCCATCCATCTTAGTTTCAATTATCCTTATACCTATCTCTATCTCCTTCTTCCCATTTGAGAAGAGCAACCTTTTGAAGCTAACTTTTCTAACAAGGGCTTTCCATCCTTTCACATCTTTCTCTTGCCTGGCTTCCTTCTATAGATATCTCATCTCCTTCTTCCAGCAGCCTCACCTATTCAATCAGCTTTTTCTTTTTTGCTTGTAACATATGCACATTTCTTATCATAATAGGCTTTCACTTGCCCCTGTGACTACTTATATAAAATATTTCTTGTTATATTTTACTGGTCTATAAATAGAAAATGTTTCCCTGCTTTAAATTCTAATCATATAAGAAAGGGGGAAACCGGGGTTGTGTTTTGCTGCCTTCATGTTCTCCTTATTGATATCTACCTACTTGCTTTGTTCTCTTAAAGTAATCAATAACTGCCTTCTAGCAAAATCCAATCACTTCTTCTTAGTCTCCATGCTCCTTGACCTCTGAATCTTCTGTAGCACTCAGCAGGCTGACCATTTTCAAATGCTCTTCCTGAAATTTACATGACTCCACACTCTCCCAGTCCTCCTCTATCTTCCTTTTTGTCTTTTCTTTCAGGCAGTGATTCTTTCTCCCTTCATCGAAGAGGTTTACCCAAAGAAGTGAAACTCTAATAAACTCTCTGCATTAACCTCCCTCAGAGGAGTATCTACATTTTAAATGAGATTGCTTATTAACCCTATGTAATGAATCTCTGATAGAGACCTGTCAGGGAGCATAGGATGATGTTTTAAGAGTGGGAAGGCAATTCTAACACCAGATAAATCATACCAGTTGACATAATCAACCTTCCTTCCTCCCCTACTCTACCCTCTTCCTAAAAGACATAATATATCTTCAACCCTATGTGCTTCTCTCTGGATATTTACTTCCTTGGAAGGCCCATCTGTCAGGGACATCTAAGTCTCTGCCTCTAACTCTGACCTCCAACCCATATTTCTATACTATTTTTTAAAAATATATTTTATTGATTTTTTACAGAGAGGAAGGGAGAGAGATAGAAACATTGATGAGAGAGAGACATCGATCAGCATCCTCCTGCACGCCCCACACTGGAGATGTGCCTGCAAGCAAGGTACATGCCCCCGACTGGAATCGAACCTGGGACCCTTCAGTTCGCAAGCCGACGCTCTATCCACTGAGCCAAACAGGTCTCGGCCTCTATACTATTTTAACATTTCCACCTGAATACCTACAGTCATTTGAAAGCTAACATGTCTAAATTACATTCGTTATCTCCTCTAGCCCATATGTCACAACTTCCTATAGACTTTCCCTTCTAAACATACCTGAGATTTGCCCCTTAAGTTTCATTCTCTCCACCACTACCTTCATTGGGGGTACTTATCACTTTCCAACTCAGCTACACTTTCTGTTTCTAGCCCCACCCCCTCCACCTTATGTGACATATACAGTTGTCAGATTAAATATCCCTTTCATTATGTTTCTCTACTACCAAAGTCTCAAAGTTTCCTATTGCCTGCTGCGTCAATGTGAACTATTCTTGTCTGACATCCAAGGTTCTTCATAATCTGACTCTGACTCAATCAACTTCTCCACTCTGCCCAACATGCTTCCTCTGCTTCTAACAGACTGGTTTCCTCACTGTGCTGTAGAAAAAAAAAGACCATTTCCTGTTCTCTTCTGGAATAAAAATGACCTCTACCTTACATGGCCCTCCTCCTCTTTCCTGCTACATGGACCTCCTCCTCAAATCTTATCTCCATAAAATATTCTTCTTACTCTCTTCCTTCTCTGAACTTCAATAGAATCTATTGTTGAGATTGCACAAACTGGCATTGACTATTTTGGTTTTTTTTCTACTTGCAATTTGTGTTTTAATCTGTTCTTAAGGAATTCTTGGGAGGCAGAACAATGTGTGTTCTGTATTCCTATCTCCCATAGCATCCAATTGCAGTATTGAGCAAATAATAGGTGCTCAGTTTATTTGAATGTTTGAGCATTTGACCTTGATTGAGGAATAAAGGAAGAAAAATGTGAAAGATGGACAAAATGGTGTTGATATTTGAAACATCTTACCTCACATGTTCCGTACTGTACCATTACTTGTGACATAAAAATTACATTTCCCAATGTTTTAATATCCTCCCCTTCCCATGCCTGAATAGGTTCAGAAAGTATCTGCAACTCCAGCTGTTTTCGTTTTCTTAGATCTTGGCACTGTCCCTATAGAAGGAAAGCAGAGGAATAAAAATTCTCATGAAACAGGCCTAAAACAAGACAAAAGTAAGATGTGGCTTTTGAGTCTCATAGACTTCCACTGAGTTCCTATTCCTCACCATGAATCCCATCACCAATGTCTTGACAAATGGCAAAATCCACTACTATAAATTTCTAGACTTGAGTCCCCAAAAGTTTTGTGAAGAAGAGCTACTTTTCATCTTGCCAAAATATCAAGATACAATGGGAGAAGGAGCTTGTTTCTCCTTCCCTGCAAGGAGTATGGAAAGACAAGTAGCAGAATCATATCAAAAAGAGCTAGGAGACCAATTGATATATTCAGATCTTCTGGATGATGTCCTTGCTCTACCTCCTCTCAATCTTATCTACCTGCATAAATAGTGCTTTAATTACAAAGCAATCTTATTTTTCTAATACATGCTCAGTTTCCAATCAACTAACATCTTAATTAAAAAAAAAAAAGTGACTCCAGGCCTGGCCTTGCCCGGGTTGTGGGCTCGATCCTCAGTGGAGGGTGTGCAGGAGGCAGCCAATCAATGATTTTCTCTTATTGTTGATTGATGTTTATATCTCTCTCTCCCTCTCTCTTCGTCTCTGAAATCAATAAAAATACAATAAAAATATAAAAATAAGTGACTCCAGGAATTACAAGAAAAGAGAAAATTTAATTCTTTATGCCACAGTGAATCAAACCAGTCATATAATAAAACATATGTACTACCCTATACTTTATTTAGGAACTACTAGTAAATTCTATTAAAAATACTAAATTAATTTTTAATCCTAAAAGGATTGGGGAAAAAAAGATACACCCGAATATCATGAGTACAAATGGAAAATACAAACCAAGAAACAATAGGTGGGATATAAATATAATACAACGTGCACACACACACACACCATTGCTTCAGAAAGTGTGAAATTATCTTAGAGTAATTTAATAGTATTCATTACAAATTAAAATAAAAATGAGCATATGATTAGTTATGTCACTGTTTGCAAATGAATGAAAGTTTTTTTAAGTGTTTTCTATAAAATTATGCTGCCCCTTTCAGCAAAATGGAAACTTGAAGAAATAAATTCCTTGTACATATATTTTTGAAGCATCTATAGTGCAAATAAATATACTATCACCATCAAAGCAAGTTTTACAACATGTCTTGAACTATGTAAAACTGCCAATATTAGACTGTTCTTTTTTTATCCATAAGAGCAATTTTAATCTAATTCCTTATTCTGGTCTTCAATTTTCTGTTGAACCATGGACATGTCAGGTACTGATTTTTCAACAGCATTAAAAACGAGGTGATAGTGAATGTTACATCATAACCTTACAGCAAGAATCAATAAACATTAATTTCAATTATTTAGAATGCTACAGAAATGTCTCAACTGAAGCAAAACTTAATCAGTTGCCCAAAATAATGTTTTATTTCCTCCTAAAATGCCACCAAGTGGTTTTACATCAGTTGATATCAAGAATTCATTAACTATCATGTTCAAGATATAAGATTACAGGTATATTTTATAGCAATCTATATAGAGCAGTTGTATTTTAGTAGTTTTTTTTCCTTTTAGATTTGATGAAGAATTTTTTTCATATGCAAAGAATAAACTCATATCTTTTGGCAAAAGTAGATGAATCTAGTATTGATGTCAGTCAGTGAACTAGTTGCACCAACATAAGGTGAGCAACACAGGGGTAAAGACAGAGACTAAAGGAAACCCCCCACCTACACAGCAATGCTTAATGTGGCAGAGACTTCAAATGTGAGTGCTTTATACCCTCAGACTGGCAACCTTTCTTAGGTAAGCATGATTTTTGGAAGACAAATTTAAATGAATTAATCCCAGCAATATTGTCACTAGAGCTTATTGTTTCCACTCTAAAGACCTTTTCATAAGGAAAGAAATGTTACACACAAATTATTCTTTTAGAAACACAGCATAAAAAAATGGAGAAATATAATTTTAGAGCATCACCTACCATAAGTGTTTTGAATGCTATGATGGCTTTCAGAACATCTTGATGATCTGGATGTGTGTCCTATTAAATGAATACATTTTAAAACAATATTAAAAGAGAACAGATCAGCAGTTGTCAGGGGTTAAACTAAGAGAAGGGTGTGGCTGCAAAGAGACAAAAAGAAAAAAATTTGGGGATAATGGAAATGTTCTATATCTCAATAGTGGCAGTAGTGATACAAAGCTATGCATGTGTTAAAAGTCATAAAACTAACATCAAAAGAAAAAAAATCAATTTTAATGTATGCTAATGAAAAAAATTTAAAAAGCATTTGAGCATTTGCAATCTCAGCACCACCAATTATTAGGTGATTAAGAAAAAAAAACCTGACTGGAGGGCTCAGTTGGTTAAAGTATTGCCCTGATGCACCAAGGTTGTGGGTTTGAACCCCAGTCAGGGCATATACAGGAAGCAACCAGTGAATGCATGGATGGGTGGAGCAACGAATCAATTTTTAAGCCCTGGCCACTGTGGGTCAGTTGGTGGAGTGTTGTCTGTACACCAAAAACACCAAAAGGTTGTGTGTCCAATCCCCAGTAGGGGTGTAGGAGGGAGGCAACCAATTGATATTTTTCTCTCACATCAATGGTACCCTCTCTCTCTTTCTCTTTCTCTCCTCTCCCCTTCCACTCTCTAAAATAAAATTTAAAAAATTTTAAAAAGATGTGAAAATGGTTAGTAACACATCATTATATTTGATAACCACATATTAAGTATGGTTACTGAGGCAAAAGTAAACATTTTCTTTTTTGCTGTTAATAAATAATAATTATTTGGGGAGCATCAGTCACATTGTTAATAAATGACAATAGATAGAGAATAATAGAAACAGAGTGTTGGGTAAGAGAAAAAATCAATCCAATCTCATCTAAAATGCTTCTTTTGTCTTTCAGCAAACTCAAATGGCAAATGCAGGGCTGGGGGGAGGATCCAAGTTTTATACCATATATGCCTTCTTAAGCGAGGTTATTACATATGGTCTGCAATTCCACAGTACTTACAACCCAAAAAAGTAGACAGCTTCAAAAATTGCTTTGAGAAATGCACAGACAACACCAAAAACTGTTTATGAAGGAAAAATAGAGCTTCTTAAGGGTATATATATACATCAATATGGGGTTATATGAAATATAGATATGTATCTAACATAGGGGGTATATATGTGCCTAACCTTTGCAATTCAGCTGGAGTAATGGGAAGACAATCTGCTGCTTGACCAGCCTAGGGTGATAAAATAGAGAGCTGAACAGATTAGGGGTCTGACCCAAGCCAAAACCAGCATTGTTTAATGAAAGGAAAGATTGTATCCTTTAAACTTAAATCTGTCCTTACCCAAATCAGCTGTAAAGTTCAGGTTCTAATCCTCCATTAGCCATCAGCCATACTAAACAATCAGAAAGCTGGATCAAGTGTCTCACTGGTGGTGAATAGGTGCTAAGGGTGTTTATTATCTGATGGTGAAAAATGGAAGGCTGCCAAGACAGGTAACTGACAGCAAATGGAGGTAAGAGTCGAAATGGGCTCTGATACAAGGAAGGCCAAGATAGAGGATCCAGACAGTAGGCGATCTAGAGATTTTTCTTTCAGAATTAAGTGCATATTCATAGTTCAGCACTGAGCGATAACAGAAACTGAGGCCACTAATTTCTGGGCTTTTGTGGTAAGCAAGGAGGAGGAAATCTCAAATGGTTCATCATCAAATTGTTTGAGCTTTTGGACAGACATCCAGAGGTCAGCACCTTTCCAAGCCCTAACTGAAATTCCATTCCAGTGGGCTTTACTACTAGTTTCCCTCTGCCTCCAACTTTCTGGCAGGTCAAATAACCTGAGAATGTGGTTTTGCTCAGAGTAAATGCTTTCAATCCTTACAATTGCTGACAAGACAAGCAGTGTGCAACCTTTTTTTGTTTTGTTTTTAGAGATAATCAAACCTTTTAAAACCTCAAACCTTTCCCCAGACACAGGAAGAGCAAGTAGGTTGAGTGCAGCTTCCCCTAGCAGGCTCTCCTTTCCTACACACACCTCAAAACCCCATGTTCAAGAGCAGCTCAAGAAGCTATTCCTGTTATTGTTTTGTTTTGTTTTTTTGTGTTTTTTTTTGTTTTTTTGTTTGTTTTTTAAATAAGAGCACCTGGCTCTTGGTTAAAAAAAAAATCAATTATCAGGTCTCATTGAAATCTTAATATTTAGAAAACATGACTATATTACAGCTGTGGCAAGTTAATTGTAAGTTTATAAATAAAAATGTGAGGAGACCTTGATGTAGATGTATGGATGTATAGAGAGATAAACTAATATTGGACCCATTTATTAATCTTTAAGGAAATACAAGAATCTTCCATTATAATCCAAAGTCAGGCAGCTGAATGACCACAGAACTCTAGCGATAAATATCCCTGTCTATATCCCACAATAAGGTTGTTCATATACCAGAACAGAATATTTCTTGGTCGATTTTGATAGATCTACCATCTACAGATGAGAGGGCAGAAGAAAACTTAAGTCAACAAGTTAGCAGAGACTTGAGGGAAGCAACAGGACCAAGGCTGGGAGGAGAAAAGGAAAAAGAAAATGATCATGAATATTTAATAGTAAAGGGTGGATATCATAGGTTCATGGTGATTATAGTTTATAACAATGTATTATATACTTTTGCTAAGAGAGTAGATATTAAGAGTTCTCAGTAAAAAAAAAAGGTAACTATGTGAGATGATGGATGTGTGCATTAACTTAACTGTGGTAATCATTCCACAAGATTCGTGTATATTGAATCATCACATTATACACTTTAAGAAAATCATGTTATATAACCCAATATACACATTTTTTGTCAGTTATATTTCAATAAAGCTGGAAAAAATAAATAAAAATGCATAAAGAATAAAGAATATTCTGAGAGGGGAAAAAAGAATGCCCTCTTATTTTGCTGCACAAAAAGAAAAACCAAAAGTCTGAAAGAGGGGAGATTGGGTCAAGAAAATTTGGAAACTACTGCTTTTTTTCTGAATTCTGCAGTCAGGCTAAGTTTGAAGGCAGACTAACAGCTTCCTCCAAGAACAGAGCCCCATAATTTATACAGGAGCTTAAAAAAGCTCACCTTCCCTTACCTCCATATGCCGTTCCAACTCTTGCAAGAGAGTAACATACTTCTCTAGTCTCATGAATGGTTTGCTGAGGCTTGTTGTTAAAATGAGGATACCTGGGCTGGATGCACCTTGATTTTCCATAAATTGCTCCAGTTCATCACTACCAAAAGGACAAATACAAATTTGTTACTGCTTAGTATTTCATGAAAAAAATTAACTGAACATTATTTAATGTATTTCACATAACATAAAACCAAATAAAATTTTGTTTTACTAGTCTAAATGCTGTCCCTTTAATTTTAACTGAACCCAATAAAACTTTATTCAGTTTCTCTATGCCAGTGGTTGGCAAATTCATTAGTCAACAGAGCCAAATATCAATAGTACAATGGGGAAACCAAGATGGTGGAATAGGTAAACACCTAAACTGCTGTCTCACATAACAATTTCAAAATTATAGCTAAAAGACAGAATGAACATCATCCAGAACCACCAGAAAGCTGGCTTGGTGGAAATTCTACAACTAGAAGGAAAGAGAGGGGCTCACAGAAAAAAGCTGAGGTACAGAGATATGTGCATGGAGAGGACGGTCAGTGGAGTGCCTGGCTGGCTTCCTCTAGTGGGAGGGAGACAGAGACTCCTGACTGCACTGATCCTCAGTTCCAATTGCACTGAACCCCAGTTCCAGGCGAGACTCATACAGGGGAGTCTGGACTGTCATGAAAAGGGAGGAGTGCACAGAAACGTAGGGGAGCCACAAAAGGCAGAGGTCTGGAGGCACGCACGCAAGTGTGCATAGAGAGAACCAACTGCTGATTGTGCCCCTGGCTTTCTCTAGCGGGAGGAAGACAGAACTTCCTAACTGCACTGAAATCCAGTTCCAACTGCACTGAACCCCAGTTTCGGGTGAGACCCTGGGGACCCAGACTCATACGGGTCCCCAGAGCACACAGAAACTCAGGGGAGTCACAAAAGGCAGAGGTCTGGAGGTGCACAAGCATGCATGCTGCAGAGAGGGCTGCAGAGATTACTGAGGGACACTGAGACCCAGGGGCCACATGGGGCAGAGTTGAGAGGAAGCCAAGGCTGTCTGCTCAGCCCTGAGACTCTACCCCATCCAAGCTAAATACAGAGGCTTCTGCAATTTTGCAAGTCTTGTATCATAAGGTTGATTCCAGTACAGAAGTTCTCCTGGCATAGACACAGCTGATCCTCACAACCAATTGGCTTGGAGGTCAATTCCTCCCAGTGATATCAACAACAATCAAGACATAACTACAACAAGGCTGTACACACAGTCCACAAAGGGGTGCAACAAGAGAGTTCACCTCAGGTTACTGGGGAGGCGAAGCAACTGGGCCCTATAGGACACCTAGCACACAAAGCTACTCTACCAACTCAGGCAAGCAGTGAAAATGCTGAGACAAAGGAACAGATCACAAATGAAAGAAATGAAGGAAAACAAACAATTGGGTATAGAGTTCAAAACCACAGTTATAAGGTTTTTCAAGAATTTCTTAGTAAAGACAGATAAATTTAGTGAGACCCAAGAGGAGATGAAAAAGGACCAACTAGAAATTAAACATACACTGACTGAAATAAAACATATTATACAGAGACCTAACAGCAGACTATAGAAATGCAAGAATCAAGTCAAAGATTTGAAATACCCTAGAAGTAGAAAACACTCAACTGGAAAAGCAAAAAGAAAAATGAATCCAAAAATGTGAAGATAGTGTAAGGAGCCTCTGGGACAACTTCAAGTGTATCAACATCTGAATTATGGGGGTGCCAGGAGAAGAGAGAGAACAAGATACTGAAAACCTATTTGAAGAAATAATGACTGAAAACTTCCCCCACCTGGTGAAAGAAATAGACTTACAAGCCCAGGAAGCACACAGAACCCCAAACAAAAGGAATCCAAAAGGACCACACCAAGACACATCATAATTAAAATGCCAAGAGCAAAAGACAAAGAGAGAATATTAAAAACAGCAAGAGAAAAACAGTTCATTACCTACAAGAAAGCACCCATATCATTGTCAGCTGACTTCTCAACAGAAACTATGCAGGCCAGATAGGAGTCACAAGAAATATTCAAAGTAATGAATAGCAAGAACCTACAACCAAGATTACTCTACCCAGCAAAGCTATCATTCAGAATTGAAGGGCAGATAAACAGCTTCACAGATAAGAAAAAAACTAAAGGAGTTCATCAATACCAAACCAGTACTATATGAAATGCTGAAAGGTACTCTTTAAGAAGAGAAAGAAGAAGAAAAAGGTAAAGATAAAAATTATGAACAATAAATACATATCTATTGACAAGTGAGTCTAAAAATCAAGGGAATAAAAAATCTGATCAACAGAATAAACTGGTGAATATAATAGAATCAGGGGCATAGAAAGGGAATGGACTGACAATTCTCAGGGGGAGAAAAATGAGGGAGGTCCAGGGAGAGATTGAGCAAAAATTGTACACCTATGGATGAGGACAATGGCGGAGGGGGGCGGAGGTAAAAGCTGAGGGAGAGGTGGGAGCCGGGTGAAGGGGAGCTATGGGGGGGAAAAGAGGAACAATTGTAACAATCTGAACAATAAAGATTTACTATTTTTTTTTTTATAAAACAGTACAATGATTGAAATTTCTTTTGAGAGCCAAACTTTTTAAACTTCAACTTCTTCTATTGCCATTTTTTTTCAAAATAGACTCACCCAGGCCATGGTATTTTGTGGAAGAGCCACACTCAAGGCGCCAAAGAGCTGCATGTGGCTCGCAAGCCACAGTTTGCCAACCATGGCTCTATGCAATCAGCATTGCACGGAGTGCTGGAGCTACAGTGGTGAGCCAGTCATTCATGAACCCTGGCTTCATTTACTCAACCAACAATTATTGCATTTGCTAAGCAACAGGCTCCATTCTCTGCTGGGACTACCACAAGGAACAAAACAGAAATCCCTACCTCTAAGGAAACTTCATTCATGGGAATAGGGCAGACAGTCTATCAGATGACCTCGATATCAGATTTTAAAAGCTATTTACTTGTCGCTTCAAACATCCTACTATTGGCTGGTCAGATGCCAAAGGTAGCAACTCACCAAGTGCTCCCTGTCACCGGAGCACCCACTTGTATTATTCCGGAATCAAGCTAGCAGCCTGTTTGTATGCCTAACTATGAAGTCACTTAGCCTAGGATCTGAAACCAGTATAGCAAGCTACCCAAACAACTTGGTTAAAATTAAAGGAGAATATATTAACAGTTTATTAACTATGTCTGTAAATGATTTATTCTCAGCTTGTACTTTCTCTGCCCTTTAAGCATCCTGTGGATTGTCTTCACCAACAAGATATTGAGTCCCAAGGCTGCAAGATCATTTTAATATACAGTTACACAAAATATAATTAAAGAACACCTACTGCCTAACTAAAGCATATTTTGAAACTTCTATCACTTGATTCCTTTACCTCTTTGCTTGCCCATGCATATCCAATCAGTCACAAGCCTTCTGGTATCTGTTTATTCCTTTCCATTCCCACTGCCCTGGCCTCAGTTCAGGCATTCTCATTTTATCTGGTTCACTTCAACAACCCAACTGGTCTTCTAGGCTTTTTCACATCTGAACTATTCTGAATACCACCATTTTAATCCTGTTGCTTTCCTGCTCGAGAACCTCTGATTGCCTATGAGATCATGTCTTAACTTTTTTTAGACTCCTACTGGCCCCACCAACCTTTTTCATCACTCTTCAACAGAAACCCTGAACTAATTATTGTCCCTAGAACACAACTTATCCAGTGGTCCCTAACTGCGATGCATTGCAATAAGTTGTGAAATGTGTTTAATGAAACTTATTATCATTATTAAATACTAGGAGGGTTGAGAATGGGGTGGATTACAGGTTATTCTTATTAACAGACATTCTCCATCTATGTTTTCTTTTTATCAGGAGAGAAAAGGATGGAGCTTCAGCTAATGTCTCAGCATCCTTGAGTATCACACGTGTGTCAGAGGGGGAAAAGGACTAAGAATTGCTGCCATAAAGAAAGCTAAAGCTAAAGCTGAGTGGTCACATTTAATAATTAATGTTATTTTAGCAGTTTTTGCAATCTTGCTCCAAAAGCAGCTGAAGGGAGGGAAGTGTCCAAAACTTGGAGTCATAAAACAGGTTTGCTGTGGGCACACAGTGTAAGATACAGATCTTGTAACATAGAAACCCACACCTGAAGCCTGTATGATAATATTAACCAATGTCACTCTAGTAAATTAAATAATAAAAAATTTAAAAATAATAATAATGGATTTTCAACTAAAACAAACAACAACAACAACAAAAACCACAACAGATCTGGTGACCCTGTATCAGTGACGTAGCTTCAGATGACTCATCTGTAAAATAGAAATAAAACCTACTTCCTACTACAATTATTAAGATTAAATACTTGGGGTTTGTAAGGCTACTATTTCATGCTAAGATTCTTGCATACATCGATTCTTATTTAATACTAGAGGCCTGATGCACGAAATTCATGCAAGAGTAGGCTTCCTTCCCCCGGCGGCTGTCATGGGCTTCCCTCTGGCACCCAGGACCCGGGCTTCCCTTGCAGCCTCAGCTTCATCTGGAAGGTTGTCCAGAAGGAAGTCTGGCCTAATTAGCATATTATACGTCTATTATTATAGATTCACAACATTTCAACACAGGTGTTATCCTCATTTTACAGATGAGAAACTTGAGTCTCAAGAAGAATGAGTAACAGCATGTACATGGCTAAGTTGGGTTTCATACCCAAATGTGAAGTCAAAGCCTCAGGTCTTTCCATGACACTACACTGCCTCTGTATAAGAAAGTATTTTATAAATTTTAAAGTGGTCATTAGATGCATTTTTATTACTATTGTTATTATTATTATTCCAAGGCAAATACTTTGCTAAAATAGCACCTTTAAAAACTACATTTTAATTGAAATTCAATTGGTGTTTAATTTCCAACCAAAAGCATAAAGTGCACAAAGAGGTTTACAAATTCATGGAATATAAAATATAATTAGGAAAATAACTGGAACTTGGAGAGTGCATTTAAGTAGAAATGTAATTTAGAGAAAATCACTTTCCTAATTTCTTTTCAATTTACTAAACAAGTCTTACTTTTTTCTTTCCATGACTAAGTAACTGCACATATCCTCAACATTCTACTCTAATTAATATAAGTGATACAACAACTAAAAGCAAATGTAATGTGTTCGCTGTTATTGCTTCCCACGTAGCATTTTAACTTCTAGGCTTATTAAATATTATAAAAAAGCTTTTAAATTTTTCAATATAATATGAGAACACTGGTTATTGGAAATAAAAATATTTTACTACTGTAATTGAAAAATAAAATTTTAAAAAGGAAAGAACATTATACTAGTACAACAAAAGAACAAAACTATCTCATAAAGCAACTGTCTTTTATGATAAATAGATTATAAAATGTACATTTTAATTTAGCCAAATAAATTTAATATACAAATTAATATACACAGGAATTAATACAGATTATGGCAAAAATAGGTTTACAGTTGTGAGTAGGGGACACAAAAAGTTTATTCTTGTATTATTATTAATTAATTATTGTATTATTTTCTATATGAACAACTGTAAATCTACTTCTGCTCACCCTGTATATCATTACACCAAAGAACAATCTGTCTTTAAAATGAAGTTTTAATTTTATACAGCTTGTTTGAAATGTGAATTAAGACTTACTTTTCAAGCTTAACATGTTCTATATATATATATGATATGACACAACAGAAACATTTCTCAATGTATAAACTTTGTTTGAAACTCAACATACATTTATCTCATAAAATTCATGGTGGATGAGGTTCTGGTATGTTCTGGGTTGGGCTTAAAAGCTCAAGAAAACTATCTTACATTGTACTATAACTACAGAGCTTAACCATATCATGTACCTGTGTTTTTGTGGAACCTCTGCATAAGACTGCTACTTTGAATAATAATAACTCTACCTAGAACAGCTAGAAAAGGATCAGATATTTATTTCCTCTTCATACCAGTCTTTCATGGGAATCACTGTGGTCTGGAAAGGTGAGGTGAGACATGAGGATCTGGGAGGCCCCAGCCTCTGGCCAGTGGAAAATTCCAAGGATGCCGCTCAATTGGGTTGGCTAGTTTTCTATTATCCCTTTTTCATTTCTCCAGTCCCAGAGATTAGGCAGTCTGCTGCTTTTTTTTTTTTTTTGGTCCCACCACATTTTGTGTGTCCAGTTTCACTTTCTCCTTTCCCTGAATGCTCAAAGACAGAAACAGAACAGAATCTAATCTCAGCTTTTTTCCTGTGCTCCTTGTCCCCAAAGCAAGGACACCATTCTTTGGGTTTTTCCTAGTCTTCACTGCTGACAACAGTGATAACGGAATTAATAAAACTAATAAGAGAAAATGTACACTGTAGTTTTTATGGTAGTTGCTGCAATAGAGACATATCTGTCTTAGCACCAAATCTCTCCTCCTCTCTATTAACTCCAAGTCCCTCTCCCTCATGCAAAGTATGGACATTATACATGGGAAGAAAGTGGGTATTTTTGTAAGGAAAGAAACATGAGCTACAGCAGCAAGTCAGAGGGGAGAAAAGGGGGAAATCCCAAAAGACCTCACCCAGGGGATAGTAAAAGACTGAGGCAACTATTCAAATATATGTAAATCTGCGACCACACCAAGGGTGGAGTCTGCTTATATATTTAAATTCAGATGATACATTACTGCATTTTTTACAAGGCACCAAGGGGCTGCATGCTTTCTCTTTGCCAACTGCCACACTATTTTCTGATATGATATTGCCACCTGCAGGCCAAAATGATTCAGTTCAACTGATTGGTCTGCTCAGGCTAGGAGTGATTTTCCTGCTTGTAAACATCTTACAATTCATCAGGGAAGGAACAGAAATCCACCAATGTCCTTATTTCATCTTCAACCTTCCACTAACACAGGATTTTCATCTGAATTTCCTGTGAATTTTATTCAGCTATGTCAGCATAAATTAAAGATGTATGTAAAATAGCTGAGATAATATTAGAAGCATGTCTGAGGAAAATCTCAAGTATTATCATTGAATTTTTCCCCTTACATGTAAATAAACCAGTAAGATAAAAATTCAATTCTAGGAGACTCCAGTGAATCTTCTTCCATTTCTAATAATATTATAAATCTCAAAAATAAAATCACTAAGCAAAAATCAAGCCGAGACCGGTTTGGTTCAGTGGATAGAGCGTCGGCTTGCGGACTGGAAGGTCCCAGGTTCGATTCCGGTCGGGGGCATGTGCCTTGCTTGCGGGCACGTCTCCACTATGGGGCGTGCAGGAGGCGGCTGATCGATGTCTCTCTCTCATCGATGTTTCTGACTTTCTGTCTCTCTCCCTTCCTCTCTGTAAAAGATCAATAAAATATATTTTTTAAAAAATCAAGCAAACAGCGTAAAATAATTCCTCCAAAAGTTGAGAATCTTTAAATTAAGAAATGTAACACACTTTAAATCATAAAATTAGAAGAAATCTCTATTGTTATTTATAAAATTAAATTCATAATATGGGTAAATTCAGTCAGTAACATTTTAGCACACATAGTTACCACAGAAAGTTCTCTAAATACTACAAAAGGCTGTTGTTTGAGGTACACTATTTCTTCCTGATATTTATCCAAAATTGCTGTTCTCAGACTAAAAGGGAAAGAAAAATTGTAGGTATCTCTTTTTTTTTGGTATTAAGAAATCTGTCCTTATACACACAGGATGTTTATGTATCCATCACAGGAAAAACGCCCTTGAACCATTTTTTCTTTATTGAAGATAGGCTGTAATGTATGAAAACATTCTTGGAAATGATAAAAACAAATTCAAGACTGTGGTTCCCTCTGATGAGGGAGGGGGAAGCAGGAAATATTAGAAATTATACATAGGACTCCAATCACAGCTATAATTAAGCTGAATGCTTTGTGTACTTGAAATATTGCATTTTTTTCAAAAAAAATAATTAGAAGCTGGTAGAAGATGAATAAAGTAGAAATGGAGAATAACAGCAACTACCTTGTGCTTTATGCTATAGACTTCATATACATTATTTCATTTAATCCTCATACCAACACTACAAGGTAGGTGATTTTATCCTCATTTTAAAAGTGAGGAAACTACAGATTAGAAGTAAGTGAATTACTTTAGGTAACAAAACTTTTAGGTGGCAGAATTGTAAACTGAAACAATATTAAAGTGGTAAAAAAAATTACACTGAGATCAAGGAATGGCACAAAGGAGCTTAAAAGGAAATGGTAAGGAGTTTTACTTTCAGCATGGTGGCATGAGATGCTCCATGGACCTATTTCCCAGATAAACAAGCATAGCTGGTGGAAACCATAGAAAAAACAATTTTAAGTCTCTATAAATTGTCTTAATGGCATATGATACATGAAAAAAACACTTATTCAAGAAAATATTCTAAAACTCAGAACAGGGAGAGTTCAGGCATTTGAGCCATGACCTACTATCTCCCACTCTCCTTTCTTTCCAGCTCAGCTTGACACAAGCTCCAATCCAGGCAAGTGTGGCCAAGACAGGCCTCTCTCTCTCCCCTTAGCTCTCAATTCAAGGATAAAAGATCTCACTAGCGCATCTCATCAGCTTCAATTCTCAGTTGATGAAGCTAAATACCTGGCAAGCGTGGATTAAAAAACAACAACAACAACAAAAAAAAAAACAAGAATATGTGACCCATACACAGGTTGGGAAGGAAAAGACAAGAAAAATAATCTGTAAATGTGACAAAATGTCAGATTTAATAAAAACTTAAAGTATTAATTATAATGTTCCCAGAAAAAAAGGAAACCATGCTTAAGGAATTAAAGGAAGCTATGACAATGTCTTATTAACTAGAGACTATCAGTAGCAAGAAATTATTTAAAAGCACCAAGTGGAAATTCTGGAGTTATAATGTACAATAACTGAATTTTAAAATTTCATTAGAGGTTCTCAATGATAGATCTCAACTGGAATAAGAAAGAATCAATGAACCTAAATATAGAATGACAGAGATAATACAATCTGGAAAAAAAAACACAGAAAAAATAAAGACAAATGAATGAGCTTCAGAGAAATGTGGGATATATTTAAGCACAACAACGTAAACATGATGAGAGTACCAAAAAAAATGAAACAGATAAATTAAAAAAAATAGTTGAAAAAATAATTATTAAAACTTTCCAAAACTTAAGAAAAATATTAATAGTACACATCCAAGAAGCTCAATGAATTTCAAATAGAATAGATGCAAAGAGTCCACAGACAGAGAAATTATGGTAAAAATGTTGAAAGACAGACAAAAAGAAAATCTTGAAAAAAGGAAAAAGGAAAAACAACTCATCACAGATTAGGGAAGCTGAATAAAATTCATAACTAATTTTTTATCAGAATTAACAGAGGTCAGAAAGCAGTGGAATGACATACACAGAATAATGAAAAAACTAAGCTACTAACCAATAATTCTGTATCCATTCAAAGTATCTTGCAAAAAATTTGGAATGAAAACAATCTCAAATAATAAAAAATAGAGAGAATTCTTTACTAGAAAAAATACCTTACAAGAAATACTCAACTTATAGCATAAAAGCAAGTAAATTCAGAGTCAATACAAATCACCTTATAAAAACAAAGAATACCAGTAAAAGTAATCATGAAATTATAAATACATATTTCTCTTTACTGATATAAAAACAATATTATAACTAAGGGAACCCAGAGGCCACATTGAGAAGCTGAGGTGAGGAATGAGAAGCCAATATGGTGGCATAGGTGAACACTTAAACTGCTGCCTTGCACAACAATTTCAAAACTATAGCTAAAAGACAGAACAGACATCATCCAGAACCACAGGATAGCTGGCTGAGTGGAAATTCTACAACTAGAAGGAAAGAGAGGGGCTCACAGAGACTCAGAGGAGCTGCAAAAAGCTGAGGTACGGAGACACACATGTGGAGAGGATGGGCGGTGGAGTGCCTGGCTGGTTTTCTCTAGTGGGAGGGAGAACAAAAACTTCTGACTGCATTGAACCCCAGTTCCGAATGCACTGGACCCCAGTTCCAACTGCACTGAACCCCAGTTCTGGGTAGGATTAATACAGGGGAGTTTGGACTGTTGGAAAAAGAACGAGTGCACAGAAACTTAGGGGAGCTGCAAAAGGCAGAGGTTTGGAGGCGTGTGTGTGAGTGCACACAGAGAAGACTGACTGCCGATTGTGCTGCTGGCTTTCTCTAGTGAGAGGAAGACAGAACCTCCCAACTGCGCTGAACTCCAGTTACGACTGCACTGAAACCCAGTTTCAGACTTATAAGGGGCCCCAGAGCACAAGAAAAATCAGGGAAGTCACGGAAGGCAGAAGTCTGGAGGCGCATGCAACTGTGCACAGAGAGGGCTGCAGTGATTACCGAGGGACACAGGGCTGATGGGAAGCCAAGGCTGTCTGCTCATCCCTGAGACTCTACCCCATTCAAGCTGAGCACAGAGGCTTCGGCAATTTTTCAAGTCTTGTCTTATAAGGCTGACTCCAGCACAGAAATTATCCCAGCATAGACACAGCTGATCCTCACAGCCAATTGGCTTGGAGGTCAATTCCCTCCAGTGATACCAACAACAATCAAGACTTAACTACAACAAGGCTGTACACACAGACCATAAAGAGGTGCACCAAGAGTGTCCACTTCAGGAGAGACAGAGCTACTGGGCCATATAAGACAACTAACACACAAAGCTACTCTACCAACTCAGGGAATCAGTGAAAATGTGGAGACAAACGAACAGATTACAAATGAAGGAAATGGAAGAAAACAAACAACTGAATATAAAGTTCAAAACCACGGTTATAAGGTTTTTAAAGAATTTCTTAGAAAAGATTGATAAATTTAACAAGACCTAAGAGGAGATGAAAAAGGACCAACTAGAAATTAAACAGGAGAATCCAAGATGGTGGCATAGGTAAACACCTACACTGCTGCCTCGCACAACAATTTCAAAACTACAACTAAAAGACAGAACAGACATCATCCAGAACCACAGGAAAGCTGGCTAAGTGGAAATTCTACAACTAGAGGGAAAGAGAGGGGCTCACAGAGAACCAGAGGAGCTGCAAAAAGCTGAAGTACGGAGATGCGCACGCTGAGAGAGTGGGTACCCGAGTACCTGGCTGGCTTTCTCTGGCGGGGCGGGGGGGGGGGAATGGAGACTCTCAAAGGCATTGAACCCCTTATCTTACGACACTAAAACCCAGATCCAGCCGAAACTCATACGGGGGGAGTTTGGACTGTGAAAAGGGAGAGTCGCAAAAGGGAATTTAGGGGAGTTGCAAAAGATCAGAGGTCTGGTGGCGTGCACAGCACTACGTGCAGAGGACAGATTGCTGATTGTGCCGCTGGCTTTCGCGAGTGAGCAGGAGACAGACCCTCCCAACTGTGCCACTTCTGACTCCACTAAGCCTTACTTTCAGGTGAAACCCTGAGGAACTAAACTCGTGTGGTCCTGGGGCACAGGGGAGCCGGAAAGGCAGCTGTCTAGAGGCACTGCGGGCGCGCTCGCACAAGGACCACTCCAGTGATTACCCTAGTCACGTGAGACTCAGGGGCCGTGTAGGGCGGGGCCGACTGAAAGGCAAGGTGGTCCATTAAGCCCTGAGACTCCACCCCTCCCAAGCTCAAAAGAGAGGCTTCTGTGGTTTTGAAAGTCTGGTATCATAAGGCTGAATCCAACAGAATTTCTCCTGGCATAGTGAAAATGCCAAGACAAGGGAAAGGATCACAAACAAAAGAAATGGAGGAAAAGAAATGACTGGATATAGAGTTCAAAACCACACTTATAAGGTTTTTCAAGAATATGCTAGAAAAGCTGGATAAAGTTAGCGAGAGCCAAGAGGAGATGAAAAAGGATCAACTAGAGATGAAAAAGATTCAACTAGAGATGGAAAAGGTCCAACTAGAGATGAAAAAGGACCAACTAGAAATTAAACATACACTGACTGAAATAAAAACTATTATACAGAGTCCTAACAGCAGACTAGAGAAAGGCAAGAATCAAGTCAAAAATTTGAAATATAAAGAAGCAGGAAACATTCAACTGGAAAAGCAAGAAGAGAAAAGAATCCAAAAATGTGAAGATAATGTAAGGAGCCTCTGGGACAGCTTCAAGTGTACCAACATCAGAATTGTGGGGGTGCCAGAAGAAGAGAGAGGGCAAGATACTGAAAACCTCTTTAAAGAAATAATGCCTGAAAGCTTCCCACATCTGGTAAAAGAAATAGACTTACAAGTCCAGGAAGCACACAGAACCCCATATAAAAGGAATCCAAAGAGGACCCCACAGAGACACATCATAATTAAAATACCAAGAGCAAAAGACAAAGAGAGAATATTAAAAGCAGCAAGAGAAAAACAGTTAATTACCTACAAGGGAGCACCCATACGACTGTCAG
The DNA here is from genome assembly GCA_011751065.1 of Lasiurus cinereus. Classification (NCBI taxonomy): domain Eukaryota; kingdom Metazoa; phylum Chordata; class Mammalia; order Chiroptera; family Vespertilionidae; genus Lasiurus; species Lasiurus cinereus. Next base: position 14,054,605 of record JAAGEH010000015.1, on the reverse strand, counting down.
CTAATTTCTCAACAGAAAAGATGCAGGCCAGATGGGAGTGGCAAGAAATATTCAATGTGATGAATAGCAAGAACCTACAACCAAGAATAATCTATCCAGCAAAGCTATCATTCAGAAATGAAGGGCAGATAAAGAGCTTCACAGATAAGAAAAAGCTAAAGGAGTTCATCAACTCCAAACCAGTATTATATGAAATGCTGAGAGGTACTCTTTTAGAAGAGGAAGAAGAAAAAGGTAAAAGACAAAAAATTATGAACAACAAATACATATCTATCAACAAGTGAATCTAAAAATGAAGTGAATTAAAAATTTGATCAACAGAATAAACTGGTGAATATAATAGAATCAGGAGCACAGAAAGGGAGTGGACTGATAATTCTCAGGGAGAAAGGTGTGAAGGGTGTAAAGGGAGAGACTGGACAAAAATCATACACCTATGGATGAGGTCAATGGGAGGGAGGTAAGGACAGAAGGAAGGGTGGGACCTGGGTGGAGGGGTGCTATGGAGGGTAAAAAAGAGAAACAAATATAATAATCTGAATAATAAAGATTTAATTAAAAATATTTAACTTGCAAAAAAAAGAAATTAAACATACACTGACTGAAATAAAAAATATTATACAGAGAGCTAACAGCAGACTAGAGGGACACAAGAATCAAGTCAAAGATTTTAAATACAAAGAAGCAGAAAACACTCAACTGGAAAAGCAAAAAGAAAAAAGAATCCAAAAATTCGAAGATAGTGTAAGGATCCTCTGGGACAACTTCAAGCATACCAACATCAGAATTATGGGGGTGCTAGAAGAAGAGAGAGAGCAAGATACTGAAAACCTATTTGAAAAAATAATGACTAAAAATTTCCCCCAACTGTTGAAAGAAATAGACATAGAAGTCTAGGGAGTGCACAGAACCCCAAACAATACCAAGACACATCATAACTAAAATACCAAGAGCAAAAGACAAAGAGAGAATATTAAAAGCAGCAAGAGAAAACAGTTAATTACCTACAAGGGAGCACCCATACAATTGTCAGCTGATTTCTCAACAGAAACTATGCAGGCCAGTTGGGAGTCACAAGAAATATTCAACGTGATGAATAGCAAGAACCTGCAACCAAGATTACTCAGAATTGAAGGGCAGATACAGAGCTTCACAGATAAGGAAAAACTAAAGGAGTTAATCAACACCAGACCAGTATTATATGAAATGCTGAAAGGTACTCTTTAAGAAGAGGAAGAAGAAAACTGTAAAGATAAAAATTATGAACAATAAATATATATCTATCAACAAGTGAGTCTAAAAATCAAGTGAATTAAAAATCCAATGAACAGAATAAACTGGTGAATATAATAGAATCAGGGGCATAGAAAGGGAATGGACCGACAATTCTCAGGGGAAAAGGGGTGAGGGGGATGCAGGAAAAAATTGGACAAAAAATGTACACCTATGGATGAGGACAATGGGGGGAGGTAAGGACAGAGGGTGCAGTGGGAACCGAGTGGAGTGGAGCTATGGGGGAAAAAAGAGGAACAATTGTAATAATTTGAACAATAAAGTTTTAATAAATTAAAAACTCAATATGATAAAGTAATTTTATATAATTGTACTGTTGGACCTATAACATATAGAAATGTAATATATTTTACAAAGGCAGTACAATGGAGGTGGTTGGGAGCAAAGTTCTATCGAAATAAGGATATGATACCAGATAGTATCTCAAATCCACAGAAAGAAATTATGATAACCAAATAACAAATAAGAATGTTTTAAAACAAATGCTATAAATATATCCTTGCTTTCCTTTCTTTTCCCAGTTTCTTTTGTAAGTATAAAAGTATATTAAGCAATCATTACCGCTATAAATATGTATTATTGTGCTTGTAACATATGTAGCAATAGCACAAAAAGGAATGGGGAGACATCTATTAGGAGTAACATCTGTGTATCTCTCTAGAATTACATTAGTGTAAACATGAAGTAGATATTAACAAGTTAAGATACATATGAAAAGCCTCAAAACAACCACTAAAGTTTTTTTTTAATTATTAATGGATTTTTTTTCAGCTCTGCCATTTAAAGAGCTTAAAAGGCATCCTTACTGGCTTCATAATAAGAAAAAACACTGAACAAACTGAAAATTGATTTTTTTTTAGATTCAATGAGAATTTAAATTACAAGAAAATCACCACCCTCAAATCTGCAAAGACAGGCAAATAAGGAGAATTAGAGCTGAGATCAGTTTCCCTTAGAAGAAGCCACTGGAGACAATAATTAATAGGAAAACACAAATGATAATTTTGATGAATTGCAAGAGTCTGAATGTTAACTAGCTTGACAATTAAAAACTTCCATGAACCCAGCATTGGGGACCCCAACACTTTTGTGGGTTCTGCATCGCAGGTTCTCATGGTAAAAATCTGAGAAAAATCCCCTTGTGGTTCAGAGAGTGAGAGAGAAAAGCAACCACTGTGAAAAGCTCCTAGAATATTCTCCATAACAAAGGCTTGCTCTCTACAAGTATCTAGCTTGCCAGAGCTTTACCTAACTTGGAAAGGCACAAGAGGCCAGCTCCAACACTCTCTCATCTTCCTGTCATAAGTGAGAGGAGAAAAAGAAAAGGCTAAGGAATATTGCTAAAGGTCAAAGTTCAGGAACACAGGTCCAGTAAAAATGAAATTTATTCATAACATTATAGACTGAATCTCCTTCAGCATATCTTGCCACCACATCAACAGGACTCCAGTATAATATCAGGATTACAGTTGAGAGAGCTAAAGACTCAGACTCTATTTTAAAGAGAATTCTTAGAAACACAAAGATAGAGGGAGAAAAACAAGAAAATTCAAAGAAACTGAAGTCCAGTACTTACAAAATGTACAAGTAACCAAAAAATAAATAAACAAATTGGACTATTCAAACTAAAAAGCTTCTGTACAGCAAAGGAAACCAACAAAAAATGAAAAGATGGACTATTAATGAGAAAAAATATTTGAAAATCACAAATATGACTCATACAACTCAATAGCAAAGAAACAATCAGATTAGCAAATAGCTAAAGGAACTGAAAAGACATCTTTCCAAAGAAGATATACAAATCACTAACAGCTACACGAAGAGGTGTTCAACGTCACTAATCAGCAGGGAAATACAAATTGAAACCACAATGAGCTATCACCTGACATATGTTAGAATGGCTATCATAAAAAATAAAAGAGATAGCAAGTATTGGGGAGGATGTGGAGAAAGGGGAACCCTTGTGCATTGTTGGTGGGAATATAAATTGGTACAGCCACTACAGAAAACAATATGTAAGTTCTTCAAAATATTAAAGATAATTGCTACCATATGATTTAGCAATTCCATTTCTGGATATTTATCCAAAGGAAACAAAAATCACTATCTGGAAGAGATATCTGTATCCTCATGTTTATAGCACCATTATTTACAATAACTATTCACAAAACATGGAAGTAACCAAAGTGTGCATCAATAGATGAATGCGTAAAGAACATGTGACTAGATCGATGATAGATAGGCAGAAGGATGGATGGATAGATGATAGACAGATAGATAGATAGATAGATAGATAGATAGATAGATAGAGTGAAATGCTATTCAGCTATAAAAAAGAGGAAACATTGGCATTTATAACAACATGGATGGATCTTGAGAGTATTATGTTAAGTGAAATAAGTCAAATGAAAAAACAAAAACTGTGCAATTTCACTCATATTTGGAAAATAGACTAAAAAGGAAATGAACCAACACACACACACACACACACACACACACACAAATAACATGTAGATACAGACAACAGATTGATGATTACCAGAATTGAAGAAGGTAGGGTAGGGCAAAATGGGTAAAGGTTAGTATATGGTGACATGTGGAAACTAAACTTTTGGTGGTAAGCACGCTACAGTGTATACAAATATCAAATTATAGTATTCACAGATAATAGAGTGGTGAAGGCCTGGGAAAGGCTGGTGCGGTGTGGAAGAGGTCAATGGGAAAAACAAAGGGGACATCTATGATACTTTCAACAATAAGAAAAAAGAAAAAACATAGTATTATTGTCCAACTAAAACTCATATAATGTTATTAATTAATGTTATCTCAATTGTAAAAAAAAAAGAAAGAAAGAAAAGTTACAGGCCAATATCCCGATTAATATAGATGCAAAAATCCTCAACAAAACACTAGCAAACCAAATTCAACAGCATATTAAAAGGATTATACACCATGACCAAGTGAGATTTATCCTTAGGATGCAAGAATAGTTCAACACATGAAAATCAATGAACACCACATTAAAAGGACAAAGAATAAAAATCACACAATCATTCCAATAGATGTAGAAAAGGCATTTGACAAGATTTAACATGCTTCTTTATTAAAAAACATCAACTAATTAGGAATAGAAAGAAATTACATCAACATTAAAAGGCCATAGATAAGAAGCATCATACTCAATTGTGAAAAACTGAAAGCTTTCCCTATAAGATTCAGAACAAGGTATGGATGTCCATTTTTTTGCTACTTCAATTCAACATAATACTGGAAGTCCTAGATAGAGCGATTAGACACAAAAATAATTAAAAGTCATCCAAATAGAAAATGAAGTGAAATGATCTCTGTTTACAGACGACATGATTTTATATGTAGAAAATACCAAGTAATCCAGATCTTAGCTATTGTAAATAACACTTCTATGAATATAGGGGTGGATACATTATTTCTGATTGGTGCTTTGGGTTTCTTTGGATATTCCTAGAAGTCGGATTACTGGTCAAGTAGGAGTTCAATATTTAATATTTTTAGAAATTCTATATTGTTTTCTATAATGGCTGCACCAGTCTGCATTCCCAGCAGCAGTGAACTAGAGTTTCCTTTTCTCCACATCCCTGCCAGCACTTGTCATTTTTTTATTTGTTGATGATAGCCATTCTGACAGGTGTGAGCTGATACCTCACTGTTGTTTTAATTTGCATCTCTCTGATGATTAGTGATTTTGAGCATTTTTTCATACATCTGTTGGCCATCTGTATATCCACTTTGGAGAAGTCTCTGTTTAGGTCCTTTGCCCATTTCTTAACTGGGATGTTTGTGTTCCTTTTGTTAAGTTGTATGCATTCCTTATATATTTTGGACATTAACTTCTTATCAAGTGTATCTTTGCCAAATATGTTCTTACATACAGTGGGCTCTCTTTAATTTTTTAAAAAATATATTTTATTGATTTTTTACAGAGAGGAAGGGAAAGGGATAGAGAGTTAGAAACATTGATGAGAGAGAGACATCGATCAGCCGTCTCCTGCATGCCCCCTACTGGGGATGTGCCCGCAACTAAGACACAAGCCCTTGAACAGAATCGAACCTGGCACCCTTCAGTCCATAGGCCAATGCTCTATCCACTGAGCCAAACCGGTTTTGGCTCCCTTTAATTTTTTTAAATACATTTTTATTGATTTTTTACAGAGAGGAAGGGAGAGGGATAGAGAGCCAGAAACATCGATGAGAGATCCCTTTAATTTTTTTTGATGGTTTCTTTTGCTGTTTAGAAACTTTTTATTTTGACATAGTCCCATCTGTTTATTTTCTACTTGGTTTCCTTTGCCCTAGAAGCTGTATCGGTAATGATATTGCTACAACAAATATCTGCTATTTTGCTGCCTATACTAGTTTTTTCTAAGATTTTTATGGTTTCCCATCTTACATTTAAGTCCTTTATCCATTTTTAGTTTATTTTTGTGTGTGGTATAAGTTAATGGTCTAGTTTCATTTTTTTTGCATCTAACTGTCCAATTTTCCCAACATCATTGATTGAAGAGACTATCTCGACTCCATCATATACTCTTGACCCCTTTGTCAAGTATTAATTGGCTTGGGTCGGTTTCTGGGTTCTCTATTCTGTTCCATTTATCTATATGCTTGTTCTTGTTCCAATATCAAGCTGTTTTGATTACAGTGGCTTTGTAGTATAACTTTATATCTGGTATAGACTTTTAAATCAAGTGCCTGGCACATAGTCAGTGTTATTATTAGCTAATATGAGCTTTAAGCAGTTGGGCCACTTGCCTACATAACCCAGAGTCATGGCTTCTCTTTCTATAAACTCAACTTTCATATTTACTATTCCATAAGAATTCATAACTTTGATTAGGAGAATAAAATGTACCTTCTGAATTCTACATTAAAAAATGTCCTTGCATAACAGCTCTATGAAGTCAATAAAGCTCCTTACAAATCAGAAAACACACACACAAAAAAAAAATCTGCCACTTCTGAGGGTCAGTATCAACTAGTGTTCTAGTCTGGGTCTAGAAGTTCAAGTTTGGGCCAGATTAAGAGAAGAATATTCTTTCATTATTGAGCAGTCTCCAGAATCTGTGTCCATTATGAATCTAGTCTCCAGGTTATGTCCTAAGAGCCTGTGTGTGTTGTTCTTGCTACCGTCCCTCCCAGATTTCTAGCACGTGATTTTAAAGTTAAAACTGCATCTTTAAGCATATCATACAGTGTTCTGATCCAGATAAATGCCTCAGCAAATGTGTCAGGAATAGGTTCTCAGAGGGTAAATGAAGGTAGATGATTTATCCTACTCCTTTGCAAGAACTCTTAAAGGAGACACTACTATTCTGTTGCTCTCCGTTGAAATCAGAAACAATTTATATTCAGTGTATACTTATTATAAGCCCTTTGCTTAAAATACCTGCAACAAAATTAACAGTGTTAGTTTCCTTCCACTTTTCCATGTTAATAGCTACCTGTTAGCCATAACACTGTCTGAGACTTCCCCTACCAGAAAATAGAAAATTGAAAGAGATTAACCTAAGCAGTTTAGCTACTTGCCAGCAACCCAGATAAAACATTCACTGGGGCAGGGAAAGGCTAAACCATTGGATCTAAATAGAATTTTACTTCAGAACACCTTTTCTAATCTTCCCCTCACCCCACACTAAGTTGATACCATGTTGCAAATTCTCACTGCATCCTTTTAATTACCTTTAGTATACAACATGTTTACAATATTTAATTTCATGCCGGCATTTCCCTCAAGATTCTATGCTCCATGAAGAGAGGAACATTCTCTTCTTTGTTCACTGCTGTATCCCCACCAGCTAGTACAGGATCTTGCACATATTAGGTGCTCAGTAGATTATTTGTTGAATTGATAAATACTCAATCCATATAACAATGAATCAATTCCTGGCATGATGAATGGAAATAAATAAGAGTTCTACCAGAGAACTTAGATTTCCAAATGAGATGGTCCTAAGAAAGGATCTCATTGTAGAACAATTTATTTGGGGAAATGTTAACAATTTACCTGTGTTGGGTGAGTACATTTACAGCCGAAGGATGATTTGCACAGTAAGCCAAATACATAGATTTAAAATGAGGCATGAGGTTCAGTAGACAACCTCCTACTTTGTGCTGGTTTTCTGGAAATCTGTAGGTAAAAAAGGTGGAACACAATGTAAAACAGGAAACAGGGGAGAAAGGAAGATGATTCAAATTAATACCGGGAACATGCACACATTTCAAATTCTGCCAAAGTTAAAAAAAGAAACTATATTACAACCATTTTATCCATGAAACATAAATTCTTGACTATTGCTTTAACTCTAGTCACTAAACATAGGCCAATACATAGGGTCAGATACTTACTTGGAATCAGTAGGTAGGGTTTTCTTTTAAAATACTTGTTCCAATTATAATATTCAAATTTTACTGGCCACACTAAAAATACTCTTGGCTAATTTAGATGAAGTTCAAGTACAGACAAAACTAATAAAATCCAAAAAGAACTATTACATAGTCTTGGTGGCCTGGTGGTTGCTAGGTAGGGTGGCCTCAAGATTTTTTAAATTACAAATCACCTGCTTTCATTTATGGAAAAATCAGACAAACACCAGGAAGGAAAAAATGTACTCAGGATTTCACCATCTAGAGATACCTATTATAACAATTTTGTCATATTCATTGGACTTTCTTCTACATATTTCTCTATAAAATGGAAAATAAATATCAAGAATCTAGTTTGTAATCTGCTCTTCTCATTTAGTCTTTCCATATGAATAATCTGGATCCTTATCAGCATTTGGAATGGCTCCTCAGATCTCTTTAGTGTGGGGTCTTACCATCTCCTTCCCTAGACAACCATTTGTGTCCCATAAATAGGTGGAGGTTGGCCAGGGAGAGGTCAATGAAAGAAAAGGAGACATGTGTAATATTATATGTAATACTTTAAACAATAAAGAATTAAAAAAAAATAAGAAATCAATTATTATTAAATAAATAATTTTTTTTTAAAAGAAACAGGCAATTGGCCCAATTTCCCTATAGATGATGAAAGTTACCAACTACTCCAAAATACACTGCTTGGAAAATTAATTCTGCTACAGAAATATATTGCCTGGCGATCATTATAGTTCATTTTGTAGTATGAAGTTGAATACCTCAACAATCTAGCTAGCCATGAAATATGTGTTTTGGTTCATAGAAAGATACGTTTCCTTTCCCCACTTTTCATGTCTTTCAACTGTTAGTATAATAGACATGATACCAGGAGTAATTAAAAGAGAAAAACAAGCTTGTGAAACTGAATGAATAATCTGAATAACTTTTCCAAGTAATTTACAACATACAAAAGAAAATACCTAATCGCTGTCAAAGGCATCATCCATGGTTAATTGAGACCTTATTTGTCTCTTATACTGACCATAAGCAGTAAACTTATATGATTTTAAAATAAAGAAAAGAACATAACTAGTGATTTGACACTGTACCACCGCCTGGTGCATCCTCTCTGCTCTGGGACAATTTACTTAAGTTGTACTAAATGCATACATATAAAGTGCCCCTGTCTAAGACAAAAATTGAAAGGAAAATAAAAACAATATTGCTAGTTATCCTTATGGCAATATGTGACACTTACTTTGAACATTCTTCCAAGGCTTGGCAGAGTGTCTGCTGAAATGTGCATACCTCCTCAAAGTTCCCCAATAAAGATGTAAATTCCACAGTACTCAGACTGAAAAAAAAAATACATGGTGTCAATGAATAGAACTTGAGGATGACTCTAGTTATTTTTATCTAGTCCAGTGAGCTGATAATTTGCTAGGAAGTAGCATATGAATCGAGGGAAGCAATCCATATATTTTAACTTTTTAAAAAATTTATGCCAACTCCATTTTTAAGCAACTTTCTAAAGCTTCTTTCCTTGATGTCCCTTTTCTGTAATAAGAATAATGATCCTAAAGAAAACAAGTGTTTATAAGGTATTTTATGTATTTATCAGGTATTTTAAAAGTAAATTAATAAGTATTTAATATCTAAATATCTACAGAGAACAGATTGGTGTTTGCCACACATAGGGGATAAGGGTTGACAAAATGGGTAAAGGAAGTTAAAAGATATAAACTTCCAGTTATAACATAAATGTCTATATAATAAAGAGCAAACTGTCATCATGCCATCACACCATAACAGCATACTGGCTCAAACACTCAACACTGGGGAAAGAGGAAATGAGCTCACAAGAGAGGAATGGGGACCAGCTAGGCTACAGCCCATGTGAGGGACAAGTCACCCACCCCATGGTCCCAGGCTATAGCACCTATGGCTGTGGCCCAGGAGAGGGACAAGTCGCTCACCCATAGTCCCCTACAGATGCGACCGACCTGGGCGAAGCCAGCCCAGGTCCCAGGTGCCTGCAACCAGCTGGAGGAGGGAATCCTGGACCCCGGGTGCAGGATGAGGCAAAGCTGGTTAGGGATAATCAGGCCAGCAGGGGAGCAGTTAGGGATGATCAGGCCAGTAGGCAGAGGTTAAGGGCAATCAGGCAGGCAGAGGTGGTTAGGGGGGATCAGGCAGACAGGCAGGAGAGCGGTTAGGAGCCACTGGTCCCGGATTGCAAGAGGCAGTCGGACATCCCCTGAGGGTTCCGAATTGAAGAGGGTGCAGGCCAGGCTGAGGAGAATCTCCCTCCCCCCCCCAAGAGCACTAATTTCATGCACTGGGCCTCTAGTAGTTAATAATACTGCACTACATATTTGAAAGCTGTTAAGAGGGTAAATCTTGCCAAAGCTGGTTTGGCTCGGTGGATGGAGAGTCGGCCTGTGGACTGGAGGTTTCCAGGTTCGATTCTGGTCAAGGGCACGTGCCTTGGTTGCGGGCACATCCCCAGTGGGAGGTGTGCAGGAGGCAGCTAATCAATGTTTCTCTCTTATCGATGTTTCTGGCTCTATATCCCTCTCCCTTCCTCTCTGTAAAAAGAATCAATGAAATATATATATATGTGTGTGTGTGTGTGTGTGTGTGTGTGTGTGTGTATTAAAGAGGGTGGATCTTAGTAGTTCTCATTACATAAAAAAATTCTGTAACTATATAGGGTGATGGCTGTTAACTAGACTTATTGTGGTAATCATTTCACAATTTAAACATATATCTATCAAATAATTATGCTGTACACCTGAAACTAATACAATGATATATGTCAATTATACCTCAATAAAAACATCTTAGCATCTAAACATGTAAAAGACATCATGGTTGGCACTAAATGTAAAACATTTTGAGTACTCTCTTCTAGAAGAGCTGGGAAAGTAATTGAAAGGTATTATATATGCTAATATAATTCACAGTGGAAAATAGCAAACTCCAGTTTCTCCTATATTAAAATGCACCTGGATCAACTAAAAGAACTCTATGAAAGGAAGCAGGAGGAAGTAGTCTAATTTCTTTGTTTTTGGAGTGGAATGGAATCAAACAAAAGCAAACTGAACAATTTTGTCCAGGGCCTCTATATTAAAAATTTTCTCATTCATTCTTCCCCTATCAAAACAGAAACAGACTAATAGATACACAGAACAGACTGATAGTTGCCAGAGGGGAGGGTGGTTGGGGAACTGGGTGAAAAAGATAAAGGAATTGGGAAGTACATACTGATAATTATAAAATAGTCACAGGAATGTCAATCACAGTGTAGAAAATATAGTAAATAATCTAACTAATAAAAGGGTAACATGCTAATTAGACTGAATAGCTTCTGGGAAACCTTCTAGACATCCTTCCAGACAAAGCCACAGTGGCAGGGCTGAGGCAGAAGCAGTTAAGGGTGATCAGGCCAGCAGGGGAGAGCAGTTAGGGGTGATTAAGCAGGCAGGTAGAGAGGTTAAAGGCAATCAGGCAGGCAAGCAGAGAGGGTTAGAAGCAATGACGCAGGCAGGGGAGCAGTTAGGGGCATCAGGCAAGCAGGCAGAGTGGTTAGGGGGGATCAGGCAGGCAGGTGAGCAGTTAGGACCCAGCAGTCCTAGATTGTGAGAGGGATGTCCGACTGCTAGTTTAGGCTCAATCCCACAGGCATCGGGCCTAAACCAGCAGTCGGACATCCCCCGAGGAGTCCCAAATTGTAAAGAGTGCAGGACATGCTGAGGGATAACCCCTTTCTGTGCACAAATTTCATGCACCTGACATCTATTATTGTAATAATTATGTATGGTGCCAGGTGGGTACTGGAAATATTTAGCCACCATGCTGTACATTTGAAATTAATACAAAATAATATTGAATGTAAACTGTAATTGAAAAAATACTAATAGGTGATAACAAGAAGAGCTAACAAAACTTATACAGCACTTAACACTTATGCAAGCATTTTACAAATAACTCATTTGAACCTTACAATAACTTTATGATGTAGGTACTATTGTTTCTATCTTACTTGTAAGGAAACCCAGGCACAGGAAGGTTATGCAAATCATCCCAAGTCACAAAGCTAGTAAATAGCAAAGTCAAAATTTGAATTAAAAAATTCTAGCTCCAGAGCCACACTCTTAACCACTTTTTGGGAGAAAACTTTACTGAAGATTTACTTACAAGGCCAGTATCTGCCTTAAAAGGCCACATGTCCTTTCTCCTTAGTAGAGTAACACTAGGGAATATTTCCAAGAGAGTAATTTTTGCTGACAAAGAAAAGGAAGACCCCAACAAATGTTACCAATAACCCCTAGAGTATAAAAAAACTCCCAGTTCCTCGCCGAAACCAGTTTGGCTCAGTGCATAGAGCATCGGCCTGGGGACTGAAGAGTCCCGGGTTCGATTCCGGCCCAGGGCATGTACATTGGTTGCAGGTACATCCCCAATAGGGGGCGTGCAGGAGGCAGCTGATCAATGTATCTCTCTCATCGATGTTTATGGCTTTCTATCCCTTTCCCTTCCTCTCTGTGAAAAAATCAATAAAATATATATAAAACAAAAAACTCCCAGTTCTTCTACTCTAATGTCATCCTGAACCAAGCTACAAAACCCTCCTATGGATATCAAAAGTGAAACCTTTAGAGAGGAGTAAAAATGGTGGTGGAATAGACAGACATGTTCTGAGCCTTGTCCCGGAGCAGATAGAAAGAACAGCTGAGGGTCGCATGAGGAGTGTTTTTTGGTGAGTTGAGGGACAGCTATACTCCAGGAGATGATGGGGAACTACTGGATGGGGCTCTCCTGACTGATCATCCCCCACTGTTGCTGGGTTCTCTCCCAGAGCGACCAGCTCGGACATGGAGACCACGCTATCTTGAAGGGGAAAGTGGATGTTATTAGAAGCCTGAAAATCTACAACTGCAGCACCCACCGAACAGCTGTGAACCCCAGAGCACTGGTTCCCATTTGGTGCAAACATGCAGATTTAGAGGAGCTCTACACCCCACCACAGAAAGGTCAGATTTCGCCTGGGATAAGGTGAGGTATCTGCTCTCGGCAGGAGAGAGAAATGCGTACACCGTGGGAGCTGGAGGACTGGGAGAAGTCTGCACCCAGAAAAATCTGTGGTTGTTGGGGCTGGCGTGATCCATGAATGTGGAAGGGCATCCTCAGAGCTGCTAACAGAAAGGAATTCTTAAAAGCAACCCATTTTGATCTGATGCAAAATGATAGCCTAACATTTTTAAAAGTGTGCTGGCGGCTCAGACCCAACGGGGAAAAAAACACTGCACAGACTTGCGCATAGCCCCACAGTTTGCACATTTATGCTGGCTCTTTTTGTTTGTTTGTTTATTTTTGTTTTTTATTTTATTTTTATTTTTTTAATTAAATCTTTGTTATTCAGATTATTACATTTGTTTCTCTTTTTTCCCCTCCATAGCACCACTCCACCCAGCTCCCACCCCTCCCTCTGCCCTTAGCTCCCTCCCATTGATCTCATCCATAGGTGTATGATTTTTGTCCAGTCTCTCCCTGTACACCCCTCACCCCTTTCCCCCTGAGAATTATCAGTCTATTCCCTTTCTGTGCTCCTGATTCTATTATATTCACCAGTTTATTCTGTTCATCAAATTTTTAATTCACTAATTTTTAGATTCACTTATTGATAGATATGTATTTGTTGTTCATAATTTTTTGTCTTTTACCTTTTTCTTCTTCCTCTTCTAAAAGAGTACCTTTCAGCATTTCATTTAATACTGGTTTGGAGTTGATGAACTCCTTTAACTTTTTCTTATCTGTGAAGCTCTTTATCTGCCCTTCAATTCTGAATGTTAGCTTTGCTGGATAGATTATTCTTGGTTGTAGGTTCTTGCTATTCATCACGTTGAATATTTCTTGCCACTCCCGTCTGGCCTGCATCGTTCCTGTTGAGAAATCAGCTGACAGTCGTATGGGTGCTCCCTTGTAGGTAATTAACTGTTTTTCTCTTGTTGCTTTTAATATTCTCTCTTTGTCTTTTGCTCTTGGTATTTTAATTATGATGTGTCTCGGTGTGGTCCTCTGTGGATTCCTTTTATATGGGGTTCTGTGTGCTTCCTGGACTTGTAAGTCTATTTCTTTTACCAGATGTGGGAAGTTTTCAGTCATTATTTCTTTAAATAGGTTTTCAGTATCTTGCTCTCTCTCTTCTTCTGGCACCCCCACAATTCTGATGTTGGTACGCTTGAAGCTGTCCCAGAGTCTCCTTACATTATGTTCACATTTTTGGATTCTTTTCTCTTCTTGCTTTTCCAGTTGAGTGTTTTCTGCTTCTTTATATTTCAAATTTTTGACTTGATTCTTGCCTTTCTCTAGTCTGCTGTTAGGACTCTGTATAATATTTTTTATTTCAGCCAGTGTATGTTTAATTTCTAGTTGGTCTTTTATCATCTTTAGTTGGACCTTTTCCATCTCTAGTTGGTCCTTTTCCATCTCCTCTTGGCTCTCGCTAAATTTATCCATCTTTTCTAGCATATTCTTGAAGAACCTTACAAGTGTGGTTTTGAACTCTATATCCAGTCGTTTTTTTCCTCCATTTCTTTTGTTTGTGATCCCTTCCCTTGTCTCGGCATTTTCACTATGTCGGGGAAACTTCTGTGTTGAATTCAGCCTTGTGAAACCAGACTTGCAAAGCCACAGAAGCCTCTGTTGAGCTTGGGAGGGGTGGAGTCTCAGGGCTTAAGGGACCGCCTTGCCTTCCAGTCAGCTCCGCCCTCCACTGCCCCTGAGTCTCACATGACTGGGTTATGGCTGGAACGGTCCTTGTGCGCTTGCGCCCGCAGTGCTTCTAGACCACTGCCTATCCAGCTCCCCTGCGCGCCAGGACCACACGAGTCTAGGTCTCCAGGGTTTCGCCCAAAACTGGGGCCCAGTGGACTCAGAAGTGGCACAGTTGGGAGGGTCTGTCTCCCGCCCAGTCGCGAAAGCCAGAGGCACAATCAGCAATCTGTCCTTCATGCAGCGCCGTGCGCGACCAGACCTTCGATCCTTTGCGACTCCCCTAAATTTCTGTGCACCTCTCCCTTTTCACAGTCCAAACTCACCCCGTATGAGTTTTGGCTGGATCTGGAGTTTAGTGTCGTAAGATTAGGGGTTCAATGCCGTTGGGAGTCTCCGTTTCCCTCCCGCCAGAGAAAGCCAGCCAGGTACTCAGGCACCCGCTCTCTCAGCACGCGCGTCTCCGTACCTCAGCTTTTTGCAGCTCCTCTGGGTTTCTGTGAGCCCCTCTCTTTCCTTCTAGCTGTAGAACTTACACTCGGCCAGCTTTCCTGTGGTTCTGGATGATGTCTGTTCTGTCTTTTAGTTGTAGTTTTGAAATTGTTGTGCGAGGCAGCAGTGTAGGTGTTTACCTATGCCGCCATCTTGGATTCTCTAATCTATTTTTCCTTTAAATTCTTGCTTCTGATTACTAAGCCCAATACACAGCATCACCAAATTGGGGACACCATAAGAGATTGCAGGGGAAAGTTTGTTTTTCTGGAACCTGGGGATCAGAGTGGAGAATAACCATCAGAGAACCAGCTTTGGGGCAACCAGCTCCCACAAACCAGTATTGAATGCCCCAGGGAAAGCAGGATCTAGGCACAGGCTAGAGAGGACCTATAGACCCAGAGGTCAATCCAGAAACACTGCCACCCAGGGGATGAATCACAAATTGATTCTTCTGTAAACACAAATGGAAGAATATAAGAAATTAAGATACACTGCTTGCTTCAAAATCAGGACTGGCTGACAACACTGAGGAGCAGTGGAATGCAGGGAACTGCAATACTGTCCTGACTAGGAAACAGCCATGCCAAACAGAACGGTAGAGGAAGTGAATGACCTTCACTACTGCACATTTTATTTTTCTTAATCTTTTACTTAAGAAACTATTTTTTTCTTTTTTCCTCATTTGATTTTCCCTTTTTAATTATTATACTTTTATTTTCAAGCAGCATTATTACTACTACTATTTTATCTTTTTTAAAAAAAAGTCACTTTATTTTCTCTTTATTTTACTTTGGGATTAGTATTCTACGTTCTATTTTCATCTTCCCTTTAGCATCATTTTACTCTATCTCAACTTTACCTTTATGCCATCGCTCTCTCTCTCTAACTTTTCCCCTTTTGTTGTCCTGTTTCCTGCTTTAGATTTTCCCTATTCTTTCTTTTTATCACCTGTTAAAATCTCACCCTACTTATATATCTAATTCCCAATCCCCTGCTCCAAGACCATATACACCACTCTCTTCTGCCTTTACTATCCAAAAAATTGTTTTTCTCTCTGTCTTTCTGTTGTTGTTTGCTTAATTTTTGGTTATATCAATTTTTATACTTGTTTTTGGGATTATTTTGCTTGTTCCTTTTTTGTTTATTTGTTTTTGTTTTTTGCTTCTGTTTTCCCTCACCTTGCTTGATATTAGTTGTTGCTTGTACTTTGCATTAATCTCCAGGTACTTGTTGCTAGCATTTGTTGCGATTATTGGTTGTTCAATTGGAGTTTTCTCCCCATATATATAGTTTGTTCCCACTCTCTTTCATATTCTCTATCTTTCTCTGTTAGTTTTTTTTCCTTTTCCTAATTTCATTTTTGCACTCCTTTATTTCTTTTTGTTTTCTCTCCTATCATCTAATTTGCCTTTCTCTGGTGGTCACCTTTATTTGGAGTTATTAATATTGTAAATACATTTCTATTCAGTGCCTTGTATGTTGTACCTGATTGTGTTGTATTTTGTGCCTTTAAATTAACGCAAGAGAGAGAGAGAACTACATAACCAGACACCTGGAGAAGAGAGACTATGGGGAGACAAAGAAAAAGCCCACATATGAAAGAAAAGCTGGCATCACCAGAAAAGGAAGTAAACGCAATGGAGGCAAGAGAAAGAATTCAGAGAAATTATCATCAGGTGGCTGGAAAGAATGGAAGACAAATTTGACAATATGTGTAAGAACCAAGAGGAAATGAAGAAGAACCAAGCAAGAAGAAATGAAAAATGACATTGCTACTGTAAAGAACTCAACAGAGAGAGCATCAAAAGTAGAAGAGAAGAAGCAGAGGACCACATCAGTGAACTAGAACACTAGGTAGGAAAAAAATACCCAAATATAGCAGCTTCTGGGAAAAAAATTAAAAAGCAGGAGGAGAGCCTAAGGAAACTTTGAAACAACATGAAACAAAACAACATTTGAATAGGGGATCCAGAAGGAGATGAAACAGAGCAAGGAATAGAAAACCTGTTTGAAGAAATAATGACAGAAAACTGCCCTGATAAATGGAAGAAAAAACCTACACATATCCAAGAAGCTCACAAAGTCCCAAGCAAAATGAATTCCAAAAGTCTGATGCCAAGACACATTATAATTAAACTGGCAAACATCAACGACAAAATAAGAATCTTAAAAGTGGACAGAGAGACACAGAAAGTTACCTACAAAGGAACCTTCATCAGACTAGCAACTGATTTCTCAACAGAAACTCATCAGGCCAGAAGGGAATGGAATGAAATATACAAAGTCATGCAAAGGAATGGTCTGAATCCAAGAATACTGTACCCAGCAAGGCTATCAATCAAAATTGAAGGTGAAATCAGGAGCTGACACAGACCAAAAAAAAAAAAAAAAAGAATTTATTACCACCAAACGAGCAATGCAAGAAATGTTAAAGGGTCTCCTAAAACAAAAAAAAGAAATAGAAAGCAAAGAAGGAACACAGGGGTAAAGAATTAAAATGGCAACAAATAACAGCAATCAATACTACCTTTAAATGTAAATGGATTAAAATGAACCAATCAAAAGACATAGGGTAATGAATTGGATAAAAAAACGCGACCCATATATCTACTGTCTACAAGAAACCCACCTTAGAAAAAAGACCTACACAGACTGAGGTTGAAGGATAGAAAAAAGTTTTTCAGATGAATGGAAATAAAAATAAAACTGGGGTAGCAATACTTATATCTGACAAATAAAATCACAAAGTGAAGGACATAACAAGAGATAAGGAAGGCCACATCATAATACTAAAGGAAACAATCCAACAAGAAGAAATAACTCTGGTAAACATATATGCACCCAATACAGGAGCACCCAAATGCATAAAAAAAAAAAACTCCTGGAGGATATCAAGGGAGAGACTGACAGCAATACAATCATAGTAGGAGACTTTAATAGCTCACTATCACCATTGGACGAATCCTCTAAACAAAATATCAGCAAAGAAACATAAATCCTAAATGACTCACTAGATCAGATGGAATTAATTGACATCTTAAGAACATTTCACCCAAAAGTCACAGAATATACATTCTTCTCAAGTGCACATGGGTCATTTTCAAAGAAAAAACTATATGTTGGGTAATAGGCAAAGTCTTTTCAAATTCAAGAAGATAGAAATTGTATCAAGCATCTTCTCAGATCACAGTGGCATATAACTGGAAATCAACTACAAAAAAATGCAAAAAAATCAAACGCATGGAGATTAAACAGGATGTTATTAAACAATGACTGGGTAACCAGAGAGATCAAAGAAGAAATAAAAAAAACATCATGGCACCAAATGACAATGAAAACACAACAATCCAATATTTATGGGACATAACAAAAGCAGTCTTGAGAAGGAAGTTCATAGCTCTACAAGCCTAATGCAAAAAAATAAGAAACAATGGTAATAAATTACCTAATCCTACAACTCAAAGAGTTAGAAAGAGAGCAACAAGAAAATCCCAGTGTAAGCAGAAGGAAGGAAATAATAAAGATCAGTGTCAGATAACTGACACTGAGACAAAAACAAAAAACAAAAAATATTACAAATGGTCAACAAAACCAAGAGCTGGTTCTTTGAAAGGATAAACAAGATTGATGAATCTCTAGCTAGGCTCACCAAGAAGCAAAGAGGGAGGACTGAAATAAACAAAATCAGAAATGAAAGAGGAGAAATAACAACAGACCCTACAAAAATACAAAGGATTGTTAAAATATATTATGAACAATTCTACCCCAACAAACTAGACAACCTGGAGGAAACGGACATATTCATAGGAAAATATAACCTTCCAAATCTCAATCAGGAAGAATCTAAACATTTCAATAGCCCAATAACTGTGGAAGAAATTGAAGCAGTCATCAAAAAGTTCCAGCAAACAAAAGCCTGGGGCCAGACTGCTTCACAGGGGAGTTTTACCAAACATTCAAGGAAGAACTAAAATCTATGCTTCTCAGAATATTCAAAAAAAAATTCAAGAAGAAGGAACACTTCCAAGCTCATTCTATGAAGCCAGCATCACCCTAATACCAAAACCAGATAAATACAACACAATGAAAGAGAATTACAGGCCAATATCCCTCAGGAAAATAGATGCCAAAATCCTCAACAAAATTCTAGCAAATCAGATCCAACAGTATATCAGAAAGATCATACATCATGACTAAATAGGATTTATCCCAGGAATGCAATGATGATACAATATCCACAAATCAAAAAACGTGATACATCACATAAACAATTTGAGAGATAAAAATCACATAGTCATATCAATTAATGCAGAAAAGAATTTGACAAAATCCAACATCCTTTTCTGATAAAAACTCTCAACAAGGTGGGAATAGAAGGATCATACCACAACATAATAAAAGCCATATATGATATACCCACAGCTGACATCATACTCAATGGGCAAAAACTAAAACTATTTCCCCTAAGAACAGGAGCAATACAGGGATGCTCACTCTCACCACTCCTGTTCAACATGGTAGTGAAAGTATTATCCATTGCAATTAGACAAGAAGAAGAAATAAAAGGAATCCAAATTGGAAAAGAAGAAGTGAAACTGTCCTTATTTGTAGATGACATGATACTGTACATTAAGAAAACTAAAAGACTCCATCACAAAACTAATAGACTTAATAAATGAATTTGGCAATGTAGCAGGATGCAAAATTAACACCAAGAAATCTATGACATTTCTATACACCAATGTGAACTTAAAGAGAGACTAAAAAAGCAATCCCATTTACCATCACACCAAATAAATTAAGATACCTAAGAATAAACTTAACTAAGGAGGTGAAAGACCTATATACCAAAAACTACAAGGCACTAAAAAACAGAGATGGAGGAAGACATAAACAGATGGAAGAACATACTATGTTCATGGATTGGTAGAATGAACATCATTAAAATGTCCACACTACCCAAAGCAATCTACAGATTCAATGCACTGCCCATTAAAATACCAAAGGCATATTTCACAGACCTAGAAAGAACACTCCAACAATTCATCTGGAATAGAAAAAGACCCTGAGTAGCCACAGCAATCCTGAGAAAGAAGAATAAAGCAGGTTGGATCTCAATACCAGATTTCAAGCTGTATTACAAAGCCACTGTTCTCGAAAATGGCAGCAGAATAGACAGACGCGTCTGGAGCTTTGTCGCAGGGCAGAGGGAGAGAGAGCAACTGAGAGTCGCACTTGGGAGTGTTTGTTGGCAAGTTAAGAGTCAGTTATCCTCCAGGAGAAGGTGGGGGACTGCTGGACAGAATTCTCCTGGCCAGGCAGCCCCACTGCCATGGGGTTTTTGTCTGCCGGAGCCACCAGCGTGAACGCAGAGACCGCGCCATCTTGCAGAGGGAGGTGGATGTCTGCAGCAGTCTGAAAGCTGCAGCCGAATCACTCACCGAACAGCCGGGGACCTAGAACACCGCTCTCCAATCAGCGCAGACATGCGGTGGACTCAGAGGAGATCCACACGGCACACGGAAAGGTCAGATTTCGCCTGGGATAAGGTGAGGTCTCCTGTCCCACAGAACAGAGACAAGCACACTGTGGGAGCCGGGCTGCAGGAAAGCTGCTTCTGGAGAGGTCCGCAGATGTGGGGCAGGGCATGATCCCTAAGTGTGGAAGCAAACTCTCAGAGCTGTTGACAGAGGGGAGCTCTAGAAAACAACTCATTTTGATCTGAGGCAGAAGGACAGCCTGGGAGTTATTACAGTGTCCCGGCTGCAAAATCCCCACAAACCGGTTTTGAGAACCACAGAGTAGAAGGATCTGAGCACAGCCTAGAGAGGTGCTGTGCTTTGTCTCAGAGGTCAATTCCAAAACACTGCCACCCAGTGGATGATGTGCAAATTGACAAAGCCACTGTTCTCAAAACAGCCTGGTACTGGCATAAGAACAGACATATAGACCAATGGAATAGAATAGAGAATCCAGATATCCACCCAAACTACTATGCTCAATTAATATTTGACAAAGGAGGCATGAACATACAATGTAGTCAAGACAGTCTCTTCAATAAATGGTGTTGGAAAAATTGGACAAATACATGCAAAAAAAATGAAACTAGACCACCAACTTACAGCATACACAACAATTAACTCAAAATGGATACAGGACTTAATCGTAAGATGGGAAACCATAAAAATACTGGAGGAATCCCCAGGCAGAGAAATCTCAGACATACGCGGAAGCATATTTCTTCACCGATACCGCTCCTTGGCCAATGGAAGCTATAGAGAAAATAAACAAATGGCACTACATAAAAATAAAAAGCTTTTGCACAACAAAAGAAACTATAAACAAAACAAGAAAGCCCACTGTATGGGAGAACATATTTCAAATATTATCACTGATAAAGGTTTAATCTCTAACATCTACAGGGAACTTAAACAACTTAATAAAAGGAAGATAAGTGATCTAATAAAAAAATAGGCAACAGACCTAAATAGAATCTATTTGAAAGAAGACAGAAGGAAGGCCAAGAGACATATGAAAACATGCTCAAAGTCACTAATTATCTGAGAAATGCAAATCAAAATGACAATGCGATACCATCTCACACCTGTCAGAATGGCAACCATCAACAAATCAACAAAAGACAAGTGCTGGCGAGGATGTGGAGAAAAAGGAACCCTCATGTACTACTGGTGGGAATTAAGACTGGTGCAACCACTGTGGAGAACAATATGGAGTTTCCTCAAAAAACTAAAAATGGAACTCCCATTTGACCCAGTAATTCCACTTCTAGGATTGTATCCCAAGAAACTAGAAACACCGATCAGAAAGGATATATGCACCTCTGTATTCATAGCAGCCCAATTCACCATAGCTAAGATTTGGAAACAGCCTAACTGCTCATCAGCAGATGAGTGGATTAGAAAACTATGGTACATCTACACAATGGAATACTATGCTAATATAAATAGAAGGAATTCTTACCATATGCAGCAGCATGGATGGACCTGGTGAGCATTACATTAAGTGAAATAAGCCAGGCAATAAAAGAAAAATACCATATGATCTCACTCATTTATGGAAAATAAAGAACATTATAACCTGATGAATAAAAAGATAGATACAGAAGCAGTAAAGCACCGAAAAGACTGTCAAATTACAGCGGGAAGCCTGAGGAGTGGTGGGGAGCAAAGGAAATAGATCGACCAAAGGACTTGTATGCATGCATATAAGCACACCAATAGACACAAGACATTGGGGACGTGGGATGAGGGCATGTGACAGGGGGTAAAGGAGGTTGGAAGTAGGCCAATGGGGGGAAAAAAAGGAAATGTATGTACTAATATATGTAATATTTTAAACAGTAAAAAAAAAAAACCCACAAAAAAAGTGAAACTTTCAGCCTGCTTCCCTTGTTGTTACTCTATCACAGCCCCAACAACTTGACTGGGGGCTTATTTGGCCCTTTCAGAATCAGATAATCAGATAATAAACAGTCTGGTTTGGCTCAAATCCCTTTGGGATCTCTAAGACGGAACCAATGGAAACTTACTATAACCATGTTTTAAATTTATTTGGGAACAGTTCAGTTCTGACTCAGGTCTCTCACCTCCTGTAATCTGGCTCTTCCTTTCCTTTCCTCATACTGTTTCTTGATTACTAATCAGTCACTCTACCATTTGAAATCTTACCATCTCCCCTCCCAGGGTTACCACTTCAGTGTCCCTTCCTCCTCTGCCTGTCACCTCCAGAAAAATGAAAGGCACATTTCACTCGGTGGCAGGAGACAAAATGGTCCAATCTGGCCACTGACTCGTGTGATGGGTACAGCAGAAAGCCTTTATGGACTTCAGTTTTCTTATTTATTTAGTGGGGACAGTCATTTCTTCCAGGACACTGGACCCAATAATTCATTGAGGTTCCATTCAGCTCTAAGAACCATGATTCATGGAACACTTCATGGTTTACATAATAATGACAAAAGTCATTTTGTTGAATATGTTTAAACTCTTACAAAACACAGGAATACAAAGTCCTTTCATACTGAAGTAAGTGCGAAATTTAGCAAGACATTATGCCTTGGAAAAAAAGGAGAAAAGTAGCAAAATATATTAAACTTATTTAAGCCTGAAGTCAATAGTTTAGGCAACTATCTAACAAAAATAAACTCTTACTAAAGTGTAAGAGGAGGTTTTTGTTTTCCATTATATAGATAAACTGCTAAATTTTCTATTTGACTTATAGATTATAATCTGTATTAAAGATTAATAAATTAACATAAAACAAATAAATGCAGTGAGGCACTATTTGTTAAATATACTATTCCTACAAGCACACAAAAAATGAATAGCCAATATTTTTCATTTGTGAAAATTAAATTTTCAATTTAGGCCTCAGACAATCACAAAGACCAAAATAAGATTAGAACATTTTATTTAAAAAAACATTTTAGCATCTATCATTCACTTTTGCCTGGGTAAAATACTGCATTGAATTGTTCTTATGAACATTCATAAAATGCCATACTTTTTCCACTCTCAGCACATGGGAAAGAGTTTCTGCCCTTGCAAGCAAAGGTCAGAGTGAACAAAAGAATTTCAGTTTATGTGTTTTCTGGATAAAAACACCAGCAAGCTCTTTTTCTGTGAGGTAAAACCAGATGTATGACTTAAAACATATAACATAAAAATTGTGAGAGACAGAAATAAAGATCTACTCATCCCTTCCACGTCAGAAGAGAGAGAAAGCCAAACTCTTTTCTGTTGCCTTGACCATGTTCTTTGCAACCTGTGATCTGTGGAAATTCTTCTAAAGGGCAATATCAATTATTCAGTGACATGAGAGCAATGACTCCATATGCTGATATTATCTTGCTTTATTTAGTGAGGAGTTTCAAATATAAATCTTACTTGTTATTGGACTGCAGGGGTCTTAAGTAAGTAACAAGAAGAGACTGAAGTTCTTTAGCATAATCTTTTTCAGTGTCTAGTATGTTCTGTAACACCTGTGGAGAAACAAAAATCAAGGCATTGTAATTGTCAGGACAGTCAGCCCAAGGTAAAATTATAACTTTAGATCTTTTAATAAAATTGCTATATCAACATCCCATTTACTCAGGCTAGCAGTGTAACTAAGAAGCACAAAGTCTGAATGCACTTTGTTTCATTTTAGTAAACTACTTTTATAATTGCATCACAAGAAAAGTCTCAGTTAACAAAGGATCATTATTCCCATTTTATGTATGGAAAAATTGAGACCAGCTACCTTAATCCATAAAGCAGGTCCTTGAATAATGTGATTTTCTTCAATATCTTGATGTTAATGAGATGCTGTAGGAATCTAACTCCCATTTATATAAATTAGTCCAGCGGTCGCCAACCAGTGCTCCATGGAGGTCTGAAAGGTTGGCGACTGCTGATAGTCTATGGTAAAATTCATTTTGTTATACCTCATTTCACTTAAAGTCATAGAACCTCTCGACAGTGTTGTGAAGACTTATTGTAGAGATTCAATCAATATCAACATAATATAACAATAACTCGTGTCAAACATCACAAAAGATTTTTTAAGTTATGTTTTTGATAAGATCTTTAGGGGACAAAATCTGAGGACATTGAATTTTCAAACAGGGTTAAAACTGGTCTTTTAATAAAGATAAAAGGTGATAGTCTGAATAATTCAGAGAGAAAAGGAAGCTGAAATGTGAGAAATTTAACAAGGGAAATAATACTTACCAGTATTATTAATGACAAACCTATTAAACCCTATAGGCAAAATAACCAATGTACAGGCCCATAATTTCTCTTCCCCTATCAGTTCTAGGGTCACATTCCATTTCTTAGCCTCTCTGGAGGTACCTACAGCTTTCACTTTAAGCTCTTAAGGATAACCAAGCTTACATTTTGATATATTTTCTCTTATATAGCCTAATTCTTTCAACAACAACAAAAAAATCATTGAATGTCTAGTCAATGCCAAATGCCATGTTGTCCCCAGGGAGTTTCCACTCTATTTGTAGATGGAGATATTAAACAAGACAGTGAGGGATCATAAGACAATGTAAAGCATTCTTAACTAGGAGAGGTTCCTGAGACTACCAATATGTCAAACATAAAGTCACAAGACAATGCATGATGTCCTACTTTTGAAAGCTGGAATAAACAGTGCAAGTAGAGCCCAGGTAGAAGTGGGCTTTTTGGGAATCAATTGGTCTAGAGGGTGGTCATCCACACTTTGCTATTGACTGACAGGTTGCTTCAAATTTAAGGCTTTGCTCACCTCATCTCAAATCATAACATTTCATCTACCTCCAGTGACCATTGTGAAGAGATAGTAAGACACTCTACAGGTAGATGTGAGGTGAGTGGGAAACAGTCCAAGAAATTTAAGAGATTAAAAAGGTTTCTGAATTGTAGCAGTGTTGACATTTCAGACCAGATAATTCTTTGCTGTGAGGGGATGCCCTGTACACTATAGAATTTTAAGCAGCATCCTATATCCACTGGATGCCACTTGCATGCCATTCCCTACTCCAGTTATGACAACCAAAAATGTCTCTAGACATTGTCAAATATCACCGGAAGGGTAATATTACCTCCTATTTGAGAACTACTGGTTTAGAAGAACACAGGACACAGGGTAGCTTCAAAAACTGGGGATTATAATCAGGGAAAGACAAATACCATATGATTTCACTTATATGTGGAATCTAACGCACAAAATAAAATGATAAACAAAATAGAACCAGAGGTATAGATAATTGACAACTGTCAGAGTGAAGAGGAGAGGGGGAACTGGATGAAAGAAAGTGAAGAGATTAACCAAAGAACATATACACTGCGTGGCCACATTATTATGATCTCTGAACACATTATAATCTGGCCACTCCGTGTATATTCTATATAATAAAAGTCTAATATGCAAATTGCCCCTTCCACCAGGAGTTCAAGCAGCAGGCAGGCTGGCCAACCACCCATGTCCCCTCCCCCTGGCCAAGCTGGCCAGACCCCATCTATGCCTGAATTCACGCACCAGGCCTCTAAAATGTGGTCATGGGGAAAACACTACTCCCCAAATTGGAAAAACAGACAGAAAGATACAGAAAATCAAAACCTGCTAGAGATGAAACCCAGGAGCAGAAGTCTCCATGGGAATTGGTACCTGGGTAGGAAAAACTGAACTGAAATGATGAATAGCTGGGGAATGAATGCAAAACAGTATGAAAGTTAAAAACTCCAGGGGCCCAGTCACAGGGGAGTATACCCACCCTTTTGTGAGTTTTACTTCCAGTAGCTCTAAAGAGTTCTCACAATGAAGATAGGAGGATAATCGCATTCATGCTTCAGTAAATTCTGTTCTTTGTCACAAGGTTTCTTCTCAAGAGAGCAATAATTTTACCATAACCTAATCTATTGGGAATTTATCAGAGCCTAACATATCTAGGAGAAGGGAAATACCTAATTCTGGTCTTGAAGTCCGACCTAAGGGAGGAAAAAAAAAACTGGGAAGTGCTGGTGAGTCTTACAATCTTGGAACATAAGCTCACCAAAAAACAGAGAACTAATCATAGGACTTTAAAACACTTCGTCACACCTCACCATTACATTACTAAAGGCTTATTTACTGTAATTCCTTTTACCTAGTACATCATGTCTGGTTTCCAACAAAAATATTACAAAGCATACTAAAAGGCAAAAAACACAGCTTGAAGAGACAGAGAAATCATGAGAATGAGAGTCAAATATGGCAGGAATGTTGGCATTATCAGACCAGGATTTTAATGTAACTATGATTAATATGCTAAGACTGGTAATAGTGAAAGTAGATAACATACAAGAACAGATTGATATTATAAGCAGAGAGAAATACTACGAAAGAATAAAAATGAAATGCTGAAAATAAAAAAGAAACACTATAAAAGAAACGAAGAATGCCTTGGATGGGTTCATTAGTAAACTGAGCCACTGAAGAATCTCTGGGCTTGAAGATATGTAAATAGACACTTCTAAAGCGTGGAATTCAAGATGGTGGCATAGGTAAACACCTACACTGCTGCCTCACACAACAATTTCAAAACTATGACTAAAAGACAGAATGCACATCATCCAGAACCACAGGAAAGCTGGCTGAGTGGAAATTCTACAACTAGAAGGAAAGAGAGGGACTCACAGAGACCCAGAGGAGCTTCAAAAAGCTGAGGTACGCGTGTGTGGAAAGAGTAGGTGCCGGAGTACCTGGCTGGCTTTCTCTGAAGGGAGAGAGATGGAGACTCCCAACTCGTAAGTTAAGTTTGAACCCCTTAACTTACAGTACTGAACCCCAGGTCCAGGTGAGACTCATACAGGGGGAGTTTGGACTATGAAAAGGGAGAAGTGCATGGAAATTTAGGGGAGTCGCAAAAGAACAGAAGTCTGCTGGTGTACACAGCACTGAGCACAGAAGACTGACTGCTGATTGTGCCACTGGCTTTCATGAGTGGGTGGGAGACAGAGCCTCCCAATTGTGCCACTTTTAACTCCACTAAACCCCAGTTTCAGACAAAACCCTGGGGACCCAGACTCATATGGTCCTGGAGCACAGGGAAGCTGGAAAGGTAGCAGTCTAGAGGCACTGCATGTGCGCGCACAGAGACCGCTCCAGTGACTACTCAGAGTCACTTGAGACCCAGGGGCTGTGGAGGGTGGGGCCAACAGGAAGGGAAGGTGGTCCATTAAGCCCTGAGCATCCATCCCAAGCTCAACAGAGAGGCTTTTGCAGTTTTTCAACTCTTGTATCATAAGGCTGAATCCAACACAGAAGTTCTCCTGACATAGTGAAAATGTGGAGACAAAGGAAGAGATCACAAACAAAAGAAATGGAGGAAAACAAATGATTGGATATAGAGTTCAAAAACACGGTTATAAGGTTTTTCAAGAATATCCTAGAAAAGATGGATAAATTTAGCGAGACCCAAGAGGAGATGAAAAAGGTCCAACTAGAGATGAAAAAGGACCAACCAGAAATTAAATATACACTGACTGAAATAAAAAATATCATACAGAGACCTAACAGCAGACTAGAGGAATGCAAGAATCAAGTCAAAGATTTGAAATATAAAGAATCAAAAAACACTCAACTGGAAAAACAAGAAGAAAAAAGAATCCAAAAATGTGAAGATAATGTAAGGAGCCTCTGGGACAGCTTCAAGTGTACCAACATCAGAATTGTGGGGGTGCCAGAAGAAGAGAGAGAACAAGATCCTAAAAACCTACTTAAAGAAATAATGACTAAAAACTTCCCCCATCAGGTGAAAGAAATGGATTTACAAGTCCAGGAAGTGCACAGAACCCCATATAAAAGGAATCCAAAGAGTACTACACCAAGACACATCATAATTAAAATACCAAGAACAAAAGACAAAGAGAGAATATTAAAAGCAGCAAGAGAAAAACAGTTAATTACCTACAAGGGAGCACCCACACGATTGTCAGCTGATTTCTCAACAGAAACTATGCAGGCTAAATGGGAGTGGCAAGAAATATTCAACGTGATGAATAGCAAGAATCTACAACCAAGAATACTCTATCCAGCAAAGCTATCATTCAGAATTGAAGGGCAGATAAAGAGCTTCACAGATTAGAAAAAGCTAAAAGAGTACAACTCCAAACCAGTATTATATGAAATGCTGAAAGGTACTCTTTAAAAAGAGGAAGAAGAAAAAGGTACAACATAAAAAATTATGAACAACAAATACATATCTATCAACAAGTGAATCTAAAAATGAAGTGAATTAAAAATTTGATCAACAGAATAAACTGGTGAATATAATAGAATCAGGATCACAGAAAGGGAGGTTACTCATAATTCTCAGGGGGAAATGGGTGAGAGGGGTGCAGGGAAAGACTGGACAAAAATCATAAACCTATGGATGAGGTCAATGGCAGGCAGGTAAGGGTAGAGGAGGGATGGGAGCTGGGTAGAGGGGAGCTATGGAGGGGAAAAAGAAACAAATGTAATGATCTGAATAATAAAGGTTTAATTAAAAAAAAGAAACTTCTAAAACGTAAAAGTAAAATAGAAAAAAAAAAGACTAAAAAATTGGAACAGAATACCTGAAAACTGGGGGACAATTCCTAACAATATGTGATAAGAATACCAAAAGAAAGAGAAAAGGGAACAGAAGAAACATTTGAAACAATGATAGCATTTCCTTAAATTAAAGTTAGACACAGAACCACAGATCCAGAAAGCAGAATAAATGTTCCCCCATCACCCCTCAAAAAGAAAAAAATCACCTAGTTATATTATTTTCAAACTCTAAAAAAACCGAAGATTAAAAAAAAAATCTTAAAAGAAACCAGAGGGGAAAAAATAGCTTACCTATAGAGGATCTAAGATAATAATTATATTCCACTTCTCCTTAGAAACCATGCAATTAGGAGGAGAATGGAGTGAAATATTTAAAATGTTGAGGGGGGGAAAAACCACCATCAACCTGGAATTCTATATCCTGTGAAACTTTTTTCAAAAATCAAGGAGCATTAGAGACTTTATCAAATATACAAAAATTGAGGGAAAATTTTTCAAGTAGATCTGCCTTACAAGAAATATTTTTTAAAACTTCTTCAGATACCTAGCCAGTTTGGATCAGTGAATAGAGCACCAGCCTTCAGACTGAAGGGTTCCAGGTTCAATTCTGGTCAAGGGTACATGGCCCGATAGCAAGCTCAATCCCCAGTGGGAGCCATGCAGGAGGCAGCTGATCAATGATTCTCATCATCAATGTTTTTCTCTCTCTCTTCTTCTCCCTTCCTCTCTGAAATCAATAAAAATATATTTAAGAAAAACTTCAAATAGAAGGAAAATACAAAAGATCAGAAACTCAAAAAGCATGGGAGAAGGAGTAAGTGAAGGTAAAATAAAAACTTATTTTTCTTATTCTTAGTCAATCTAACAGATAAGTTTATTCAAAATAACATTAGAAATAAAAATAATAGATCATACATGCCTATATATAATGCTTTTGTACACTATGTATTAGTATAAGTGAAATGGATGAAAAAAAATGATAGACAGTGGGAGGAAGGGATTAGGAATATGTTGTTATTATGAGGTACTTGCACTACCTGTAAAGCCATACAGTATTATTTAAAAGTGGACTTGGACTAGTTCTAAATGTATCTTGCAAACTGTAGGGTAATCACTAAAAAAGGTAAAATAATTTCCAGCAAGGCACAAACTACCAAAACTGACTCACAAAAAATAGAAAATCTGAATAGATCTACAACAAGTAAAGAGGTTAAGTTACTATTCAAAACAACTTGCCATAAGTTAAAGCCTGGGATGAGATGGCTGATTCTACCAAAAGTTTAAAAAATGCATACCAATCTTTCACAAATGTTTAAAATCTTGTAAAAGAAGTACAAAGTTAGAGTGTACACTTTCCATTTTCAAAACTCACTGCAAAACTATAGTAACAAGAAAGTTTGGTACTGGCATAAGATAGTTACATAGATCAATGGAATAGAATTGAGCATCCAGACATTTCAATAGGAAAAAAATAGCCTTTTCAACAAATGGTATTGAGACCATTGGATATCTACATGCAAAAGAAAGAATTTGTATTTCTACTTTACACCATATACAAAAATTAACTCAAAATTGATTCAAGTCTTAAAATTATAAACCTTCAAATGAAAACAAAGAAGGAAATCTTCATGACCTTGGATTTGTCCATGAAATCTTGGATGACACCAAAAGCACAAGCAGAAAGAGAAAAAATAGAGAAATTAGAATGTATGATAATTTAAAAATCTGTGTGACAAAAGGACACTATCAAAAAAGTGAAAAAGCCCTAATTGGCTTGGCTCAATGAATAGAGCATTGGCCTGTGGATTGAAGAATCCCAGGTTCGATTCCAGTCAAGGGCATGTAGCTTGATTGTGGGCACATATCCAGTAGTGGGTGTGCAAGAGGCAGCTGATCAATGTTTCTAACTCTTATATCTCTCCTTTCTTCTCTGTAAAAAATCAATAAAACGTATTTTTTTAAAAGTGAAAGAACAACCCATAGAATGGGAGAAATATTTACAAGTTACACATTTGATGAGGAATATATATAAAAAAAACTCTTACAACTCAACAATTAAAATAATCAAAAGTTGGGAAAAGATTTGAATAGACATTTCTCCAAAGAAGATATACATGTGGCCAATGAGCACACAAAAGCATGCTCAAAATCATTAAACACTAGGGAAATGCTAATCAAAACCACAATGAGATACTACTTCACATTCACTAGAGTGGTTATAAGAAAAAGAAAATATACAATAAGTGTTGTTGAGAAGGTGGAGAAACTGGAACCCTCAAACATTGCTAGTGGGAATGTTAAAAGGTGTAGCTGCTGTGGAAAACAGTTTACCAGTTCCTCAAAAAGTTAGACATAAAGTTACCAAATGACCCAGCAATTCCACTCCTAGGGAAATTAAAACATATGTCCACACAAAAATTTGCTCATGAATTTTCACAGCAGCATTATCTATATATATATAAAAAGGCAGTGACCATAATGACCAAAGGCTTGACCGAACACCAGAAGTCAGTCCTGCAGTCAGTGCTGGGTTACCGTGGTGGGTTACCTGCTGCCACTGCAGGTATAGTGACCCACCACTGACTGCTGAGGGGGCTGCAGATCAGGCCCAGAGAGAGGCCTGGAGAGAGAAGCAGGGTCTGATCTGTAGCCTCTGTGGCAGCAGTTGATCAGCCCTTGCCTCTCTCTTTTTCTCTGGGCCTGGCCAGCAGTGCACCTCTCTTTCTTTCTGGACCTCCGTGAGGGCTGCTGATCAGCCCTGCCTCTCTGATCAGTCCTGGAGATAGGCCTAGAGACTCTGAATGGCATAGAAACTGACCAATCAGAACCAAATCTGGGTGAACTGTAAGGAGCCAATGGCTGCCTAGGAGGTGAAGCTTTTGATGCTGACTAGCATAAAAACTGACCAATCAGAACCTAATCTGGGTGAACTGTGAAGGCAGAACCTAAGGAGGGGACTGAAGAGGGATTTTAAGGCAGTTGGGGGCGAGATCAGGCAGGCAGAGGAGGGCAGTTAGGGGCAATCAGGCAGGTAGGGGAGGGCAGTTGGGGGTGATATCAGGCCAGTAGGGGAAGGCAGTTGGGGGCAAGATCAGGCTGGCAGGGGAGGACAGTTAGGGGTGATCACGCAGGCAGGCAAAAGCAGTTAGGGGCAATCAGGCAGGCAGCCAGAGGCAGTTAGGGGCATTCAGGCAGGCAGGAAGGTGAGTGGTTAGGAGCCAGCAGTCCCAGATTGGAGAGGGTGCAGGCTGAGATTAAGGAACTTCCCTTCCCCTGTGCATGAATTTTGTGCACCGGGCCACTAGTTTATAATAACCAACAAGTGGAAATAATTCAAAGTTCCATCAACTGATGAATGGATATACAAAACCTGGTATATCCATATGATGGAAGATTATTCAGCCATAAAAAGAAAGGAAGTACTGACATATTCTATAGCATGGATGAACCTTGAAACCAATTATGCTAAGTGAAAGAAGTGAGACACAAAAGAACAATTATTATACAAAATGTCCAGAATAGGCAAAATGCATAGAAACAACAAGACTAGTGGTTGTCAAGGGCTTGGAGGAAGTATCTGCTAATGGGTACAGAATTTCTTATTAGGGTGGTGAAAATGTTATAAAATAAGCTAGTAGTGATTACACAACTGTGTTAATTTACAAAAATCAGTGAATTTTACACTTTTATATGGTAAGTTTAAAAGTGGTATATGAATTATATGTCAATAAAGCTGCTATTTTAAAAAATCAAAGCATAAATTTCTCATCTGTCAATAAAATCTTCTGTTTATTTCTGACTTCAAGTCTTTATACAGTATCATGTCCCTCTAACTCAAATTTGTCCATCATTACAGCTCTCTGCCCAACTGTGCTGTTGTTCACTGCAATATCTCAAGTAATTACTTATACTCATCTATTCATATTTATATTCTTAGAAATGGAAAGAACTGCACTAAAATTCAATGATACCATATTATACTAAGCAAAATGTAACACTCATATTCATATTGTTTTATTAACAATATTTGTTTTTCTATATTATTTGTATAGGGGGAAAGCTGGTGACATACTTTCTAACTTTTATTCAGGAAGAAATCAAGATATTTAATCATCTCCTTTGGTTCACATTTTTCTAAAAAACCCATGTTTTATTGCCCAGCCAGTTGAGCATCGACCTATGAACCAGGAGGTCATGGTTTGTTTTATGGTCAGGGCACATGCCTGGGTTTTGAGCTCAGTCCCCAGTGGTAGCGGGGGGCGGGGAGGGAGGCATGCAGAAGGCAGCAGATCAATGATTCACTTTCATCATTGATTTTTCTATCAATAAAAATATCTTAAATAAATAAATGAACAAACAAACAAACAAATAAATAAAGGCCATGTTTGGTAATGAGCCATCCACATCCTTACCCTCCTTTTAAGCACGATTATCTATAACAGTCACACTACTGAAATTATAGTGTCTGTTGAAAAAACGAAAAACAAAATAAAAAAAATAATAATCTTTGCCTGAAGGGAATTTTTAAATTAGAAAATTCACAAATATTATTTACATAATAAAATGTGATTTGTATGTTGTAATAACTATGTATGGTGTCAGGTGGGTACTAGACTTATCAAGATGGTCACATCATAAGGCATATAAATGTCTAATTACTATCTTATTCACTTGAAACTAATATAGTATTGCATGTCAACTGTAATTGAAAATTTAAAAATCATATTGACATATTTAAAAATGTGATTTTTAAAACAAACAACTTTGTAATTTGTAAAACAATATAAGAAACTTTAATTCCATGGTTGCTATAATTCAACCTCCCTCTCCCCATTGAAACAGCTTTATCATTTTAACTTCCTTTAAAATGCTATTATCTGTGGCTCCTTAATTTATTTTTTTAATTTTAGTGTCCCAGTGCATGAATTTGTGCACATTGAAAGGAAATTAATTAGAAGGAATATCTTTTTTATAGTTATTTTTATTAATGTATTACAATGTGTACATATCTTCCCATTGGACCCCCCCCCCAGAAGAAATATCTTAATATCGCTATTTGCATCTTGCTAATGAAAAGAAAATAGGATTCTACTGAGTCTCCTATCTACCTATTCCAGGACTTCTGTGAGGATCAAATGAGATGAGGCATGGGAAAACACTTCACAAATACTTGGTTAAACTGTAAAATGTTTTCATCTGGCTATAAAGCAAGTCAGGTTCCTGGGCTGAAAAAACTCCAAGGATGCTAGTTGCTAGGGAGAGGAAACCAGGTGTTGCTATGTGATGTCATTACCCAGTGACCACAGCCACTGTTTCAGGCCTGGGCTGGGCTGTGGGCCACATTTTGCACCATGGGGTCTTTGCAGCGTTGGCTGCAATTTGGTGGGGTGTTGCTCTAGGGTGGTGGTAGGGCCTGTGTCCCACTTGGGGGAAGCCAAGTGTTGGTTTGTTGGCACCAGGTCCATGGTGCTGTTTATTTTTAAATGGTCACTGTACATCATGGCAGCTCCTGCATTGAGTGTCTGCCCCCTGGTGGTCAGTGTGTGTCATAGCTATGAGTCAGATGGACACTTAGCCTTTTATATACATAGATAGATTACATTTGATATTCAATCATATTTTATATTAGTTTGAGGTGTACTATCTGGGGCTCTTGTAAAAGAAATCACTAAGATTTTGCAAGAAAGGTACCAACTGTCCTGTTGTAGTGGGTTTACTTGCTTGGTGAGGCAGCACACTTTTGAGGAGTTCGATCTCGAAACCACTAGCATAGGACACACAGAAGGCAAAGGTGAAGTATTCAAGGAGACATTTCCTGTGCCTTTGAGTGAGTTCTGGAGAGCTACACAGAACATGTACATTGAATTCATATTGTTACCAGTTTTGAAGGTGGCTGAGTGCTGAATTTATAAAACTAAATTGATAAGGGTACTTAATGATTCCTTCATTAAATAATGCAAAAAAAGTTTTGAATGGTAATGCATTAAATAATACTGTCCATTCTGTGGTTTGAGAGGTAGACATGCTCATCAGGGTGAATGTTTAGGATTCTTTCCCAAATTTGCTTGGACATTTATTGCTACCCTCAATCTCAAAAGACCAACTGATTAACTTCTGATACTGGTTCTTTATTTTTCAAACCACAGGGCATCTACTATAAAAGGATAAAAAGGGAAGCAGACAGAGAAGGCTATGTGCTCCAAAACAGAAGGCCTCAGTGGTGAGTCAGAAGGCAAGTAGTTTGGCAGGCCAACTAACTTCAGAGCAGTACAATTTGATCGAAATGAAATTCATTCAAATATACTAAAATAGACCATGTCCAGACATTGCCTTTGCTTCCCTGACTCTGTCTTCACAAGGACAAACGAGTATCCTTTTGTTCAATTAATCTTTGACTAAAGTCAGAACAAAACAGATGTTGAAAAGCCATAGAAAAAAAGGTGAAGGCCTTTTGTACCTCCATCCTAGGCTATTTATTTTCCACTAAAATATATTTGCTACATTTTCTGGAAAGTCTTTAGAGTGAGTTCATTTTATTATAACTCTGAGGAAAACAGTCATATAAGAATGAAGACATTCTTTTATGGGGCTAATATGTATTTAAAAAGGCTGAAAATAGAGATATGAAAACTATGATGGCCCCAGGAAAACTTAAATCAAATAAAAAACATCATATTATAGGATTTCTAAGATAATTATGATGCCTGTAAAAATGAGTTAATGTCAGTAACATCATATGAGACTGAAAAAAGAAATATATTAATGTACTGTATTTATGTTCCAGTAGACTTATATTCCAGTAGAGCCACTCATTTTACATTCAAGTGCAGTAATTGACTTCACAGCTTCAAGTCCTTGGCTCTCACAAAACAGGCAGCACTATCCCCCATTATTGATAGATAGACTCTGCAAAATACTATCATCTCTTCTTTCTACTTCCATCCCTCAGATGAAAGAGATGTATGGGAGAATAAGACAGGAAATTGGTAGGTAAAAAACAAAAAGGGAATATGGCTAAATAATAAATGGATAGTGAGGTAGTTAAGGCTGTTGGATTTTTAAAAGGTGGATGCACAGAGGATTTTCAGGGCAGTGAAAATACTCTGTATGATACTAAAATGATAGATACATGTCATTATACATTTGTCCAAACCTATAGAATGTGCAACACCAAAAGTGAACCCTAATGTAAACTATGCATTCTGGATGATAATGATGTTTCAATGTAGAGTTTTCATTTGTAACCAATGCACCACTCTGGTGGGAGATGCTTATAGTGGGGGAGGCTGTGCATGTGTGTGGGCAGAGGGCATATGGAAAAATCTCTGTACCTTCCACTTAATTTTGCTGTGAACCTAAAAATATAGTCTTTTTAAAGGGGGGACTGATAAGCACTGAAAAAGGTAGAGAAAATTCAGGGTAGGAGCAAGTGGGTAGATAAATGAGTGAGAGAGAAAATGCGGGTAAGCAGAATGTGGGTGGCAAAAGCAAGGATTCCAGGTTTCCTGAGATTTTTATGTGATTAGCATGCCACAGACTTCTTGCCACCATTCCAATTTCATGTAGGTTCTGTGAGAAATACCCCTTAGGCATCTGTAACAAATTATAATACAGTAGAATAAAGTTAGAAAAAATAAATACTAGTCATTATTGATTATATTTTTCTAACTGGATGTAGGGAAGGAAATATCATCTCTCATTCTGCAGAAAGATGCTCATTTCCAGAGTTGAATATTAGTTTGTGAGTGGCAGCACGAAGAATAGCAATCTTAAAGTGAGCTACACTAGTTGCAATGAATAAAGAATTCTACCTTCAGAGGGGCATCTGGATGGGGGAGAAATATATTGTAGTCTACACTATGAACTGTAGGGATGGATTATAGGCATGTACATTCCTGCCTGATTGAATTTGCTCATATAGTTCCCCTTGCCTGGATTCTCTTTCAGCTTATCTTTGCTTCTCTGTCTCCTGACATACCTAGAATCCTATCTCTTCCATACAACCTATCCCTTTATAGGTTCTCAAACTTTAGTTCAGTGAACATCCAAATCACCTGGGGTGGGGGAAGGATGAGAAAGAGGCTGAGGGAGTTGTTAAAATACCTTTTCCTGGGATCTGTGGCCAGAGATTCTGATGTAGCAAGTGTGGTGTGGGGCCCAGAGTTCTACAGTTTTAACAAGTTCTCAGGGGATTCTGATGCAAATGATCTCTAACCATATTTGGAGAAACTTATTTTAGGACCTTTTATCAATTTATATCATTCTCTGCCATGTGGCTTATGCTATCATGTCTGTACTGTCTTTCCAATAAGATTATGGGTGCCAAGAGCTAAGTGCTGCATACAAACTAAGCCTAATAATTAATACAGATTCCTTTTTCTGTTTTTTTTGAGATATAAATGACAAAGAAAACTGTATATATTTAATATATACAATTGATGCTTTAATATATGTATGCATTGTAAAATTATTACAATTAAGCTAATTAACACACCCATCACCTCACATAGTTACCATTTTCTTTTGTTGTTGTTCTTTATTTTTTAATTCCTCATGGCATATAACATCAAGTTAAAATGGGCAAAAAAGGACAATGAAGAGAAGGTAATTAGAAAAATAATTACTAAAAATGTTTGTTTTTTTCCCAGTGGTGAGAGAAGTTTAACAAATTACATTGAATTTTGAGGACAACAAAAGAATCAAGATCAGGGACAGCAAAAGCCTCCACTGGCCTGCCATATCCCTAAAGGATGCTAAACTCCCATTCAAAATAACAAGCCAGGAGTGACTAAGCCTCAATCAGACACATTAAACATGCCTCATTGCAGATGCTGGAATGAACTGGGTGCCTAAAGCCATTTGATCACACTGAAGAATTTAACATTTAAAATTGATGTGCCACCAGAATCACTCCAAGGCCTGAATGGGCCTGAAATCCATGGATAATTTCTTGGAAACTTGAAAAGAGGGGACGAATGTCTGAACACTTGCAAATTCTAAGAGTTCTCTATCCTGTCCAAGTTTATTGGATGTGATGGTTAATCTTATGTATTAACTTGACTGGTTCACAAGGTGCCCAGATCAATCATTATTTCTGGGTATGTCTGTGAGGGTCTTTCCAGATGAGATGAATCAACAGACTAAAGAAAGCAAATTGCCTTGTTTGTGTGGGTGTGCGTCATCTAATCTGTTGAGAACCTGAATAGAATAAAAAGGTGGACGAATGCAGAATACACTCTGTCTGACTGCTTCAGTTGGGATATCAGTCTTCTGTTGTCAGAAAGGAACTTCACTATTGGTTCTGATGTTTTTCAGGCCTTTGGACATCTTTCTAGGGTCTCCAGCTGGCAGATGACAGATTGTGGGACTTCTCAGCCACCATAGTTGTATAAGCCAATTCCTTATAGTAAATCATTGGTTCTGTTTTCTGGAGAACCCTGACTAATAATACACAGGACCAAAGTAAAGGGAACATGTGGAACCTCAAGGACTCACTGAATGAAAGAGTCTAAGAACATGTTTGGTCAGAGAAATATTGTCAGGGTGTGAGGATAGAAAGATCTCCATAGGCCCTAGCCAATGGCTTATTTAGTTAGAGTATTGTCCCAATATGCCAAGGTTGTGGATTTAATCTCCAGTCAGGGTATATACAAGAAGCAACCAATGAATGCATACATAAGTAAAACAACAAATTGTGCTCTCTCTCTCTCTTCCTCTTTCTCTCAAAAGTCCATTTTTATTTTTTTAAATATATTTATTGATTTCAGAGAGGAAGGGAGAGGGAGAGAGAAATAGAAACATCAATGATGAGAATCATTGATCAGTTGCCTCCTGCACAACCCTTAGTAGGGATCGAGCCTACAACCCAGGCATGTGCCCTTGACCGGAATTGAACCTGGGACCCTTCAGTCCCTGGGCCAACGCTCTATTCACTGAGCCAAACCAGTCAGGGCTCAAAAGTCAATTTTTAAAAACACTTCTTTAAAAAGAAGAATCTCCATAAAGGAGAAATAATAATAAAAAATGCATAGTTCCACCCAGCCAGTGTAGCTTCAGTTCCTATTTCTATTTATAAATATGTATATATCCATATACATACATATACCCCAGGCTAGATATATGCACATGAGTACACACACATACCCCTACTTCAAAGAAAATTTGACATGAGATTCACCAACATGTTAATACTAGTAGTGACTATCTATGAGTGGTGGGATTAAAAGTGATATTTATTTTCTTCTTTATTTTTTGTGTGTTTTTTTTAAACAGTTAGTTATATGATATTGTGGAATCAGGGAAAAAAAGTTCTATTTTTAAAAATGGATGAAAAAATCTTTCACTGGTGTTCTTATAAAACTAGCATTAAAAATATTTATAATTAATGACTCAGCAGGAAGAAGAGTTAATATAAGATCATATAGGGACAATTTGCATGCAGGTAAACTTGATTTTTCAGGTCTCCAAATACTATGGGAGGGCTAGAATTTTTTTATATGTCTAAGCCAATCAACACAGATTGGGAGGGTGATCAAACATATTTTGAATTAATTGCCTCTAAAATTTTGCTTAAATACTCAAAGCAAAAGAAATGTGGATAAAAAAAAAACAATAACCAACCCCAAACCCTTCAGATACCTATCTAGTTGCAACATTATATCTAACTGGTCTCCTCAATTCAGGAATATTTATAAGAAATATCTACCGCTCCTTAACAGGCCATCATGAGCTCTCCAAGGCATTCTATTTTCTTATTATGCTTTGGGTTTTAGACAAAATCTATCAAAATTTAAAAATAAACATACAGGAGTAGGCAAAATTAGGTTTAAGTTGTATGTGAAACACAGTTTATTCTTGTATTAATTATTGTATTTTCCATATGAACTGTAAACCTACTTTTGTCCACCCTGTATATATCTTTTGATCTAACAATTTAACTTCTATGAATTTAACCTACAAATCTTTATATATTTTGCCAAGTTACACATGGAAGATGTTTGTTGCTGAATTCTTTATAGTAGCAAGGAACTAGAAACAACATACATGAACTCCATTAGGAGGTAGATGATAAAAATAGAGTTTATATATACAAGATTTACATAAGGCCCATAAGAATCACAGAGGTGCCAAAATTGGTTTGGCTCAGTGGATAGAGGGTCGGCCTGTGGACTGAGGGGTCCTGGGTTTGATTCCAGTCGGGGGCACATGCCTTGGTTGCGGGCATATCCCCAGTGGGAGGTGTGTAGGAGGTGGCTGATTGATGTTTCTCTCTCATCCTTTTTTCTAACTCTCTATCTCTCTCCCTTCCTCTCTGTAAAAAATCAATAAAATATATTTTTAAAAAAAGAATCACAGAGGTTAATCTGCCTTGGATAATTCCAACAATATTATAAATTGGTAGAATCAACAGAGGCAGAGAGAAAGATAAAGCAGAATGTTGGTTGAAATGCTCCAAATACACAGGGAAAATAAGCTATAGTAATATGTTCATCCACCATTTGAATATGTCTTTCTTTAAAAATTAAATCATTGAGAATCTCCTAGAAACTAAAAAAAGTAGCCAGAGTGGAAGGAATAAGGGAGTCTAGCTCTGTAGGGTAATATATTTTAACCTCAGAAATGTAAGAGAAAAAATAGTGACAAAATTGTCCTCGATGATACGAAGTTCTGTCTTGATTTTTCATACAAGCTACTGCTGATATCATTATGGAGCAAATTCAGTGAAGAGTGAAATTTAATTTTTGGAAACCAAATGTATAGAGATGTTTAAAAATATTCATCCATGCACAAAATGAAAGGAATATGCAGTACAAACACACATAGAACACATAAAAAAGTGAAACTGTATTTCAGCAGGGCAGGGGTGTGGGAGAATGATGTGGCTATCAGTCAGAGACTGGGCCAAATCAGGAAAGGAAACATGAAGGAAAGCAGAGACAATATTAAGGAAAGGATATTATTTCTTTTTCAAACAGGAACTTATTTTGAGTATAGCACATACCCAACCTATAGCTAATATATTTTGACATATATGTGTTCAAGCCAGAGCCATTTAATTCCTCCCTCTGTGCCAAAAGGACAACGTTCCTTTTGGGTTCTCCTCAAGAACAAAGTTGATAATATTTCAGAGGAAATCATAATTAATTGATTGATTCTAAAATAAACCACAGTGTGTAATCCCTGAAAACTTACTACATTAGTGGAACTTGACAATTCACCTTCTAAATATCTGGTAAGGCTATTTAGTGACAAAATTGGCTACCTAACTGCTGAATTTCCCCATCATGTCTGTTATTTCTCTTTCACTATAGTTTAATAGACTATAAATGATTTTTTAGGATAGTAGACGTAAAACTTCCAGACATATATAAAAGGCATACAAGTAGAAGAACTCTATTGTAATGCAGCTGATACTAAACCCTTGCAATGCAACTTTATCCAGTCTTCCATTTGTTTCACCTCAACATATCACTGATTCAACAACTGAAAAGTTTCCATATAGTCAAGAAAATTTTGTTCATCATCTGATCACTCACCACGGAATAATAATTCTTGGTAAGTGGTGTAGTTTCAAATCCTTTGATAGCCTTGGGGGAGAGAGGTCTCTCTG
This sequence comes from Lasiurus cinereus, assembly GCA_011751065.1. NCBI lineage: Eukaryota > Metazoa > Chordata > Mammalia > Chiroptera > Vespertilionidae > Lasiurus > Lasiurus cinereus. The sequence goes on along the minus strand of JAAGEH010000015.1, from coordinate 14,012,973 downwards.
TGAAAAAAAAATAATTATATTATTATCATATAAGTATAAGATGAACATTTTATAACAAAGGTCAACTAAAATACCATGAATATTATCAAGTGGAAAGATCAATGAAAATGTACATTCCTAAACAGGAAACCATAATTTTACCAAACTACATATGGTCAAAGTTAGATCTTCTTTTCCAGGTCCATCAATTTCTGAGAGGGAGAATAAGCCAAGGAGTTAAGGTCTAGCTACTTAATGCCAGGGTGGGGGCAAGAACTTCACTCCCAGCTTTAGCTTATTCCATTCAACTTATCAAAACATAAATAAGCAAGGCCAATGTAACCAAATGCATATTTATAACTTGCAAGTTATAATTTAAATATAATATAAATAATAATAACCATAATTTCTTAGGACTATCTACTGTGCCAAAAATAAAATAATCAGAATATATAATACACTAAAAACAAGTAGAAAACTCTTCTTTTTTATGCATCATTTTAATATTAATAAATTATGCTGTAAAATGCTACCTTTCTTTTACAAAATTAATTTTACCTGTTAAACTCATGATAAGAGACATCCTAGTACCTTTTTTCTTTAGAAAAGTAGTTAATAAAAATACAAAACATGGATGATAAATGTTTAACAGTCACTACATACTATCTTTCCTACCCTCATTTTCTCCTTCCTTCATTTTGTTATAGTCCACTTTTATCTTGCTACATTGTATGCAGTTTTAACCTCTTTCTGAAGTATGAGGGAGTATAAATAACCAAATAATAGAACATCAGGCCTTAATTTTTCTTTTTTAAAAATTATATTTTCTACTTTTAAATCTATTACATATCCACCCTAAAAAAGCAAAACATACAAAAATTTTTAAAAAAGAAAAACAATGGTTGGCCCATCACCCAGAGCTGTGGTTGGCAAACAGTGGCTCATGAGCCAAATGTGGCTTTTTGGTCCTTTGAGTGTGGCTCTTCCACAAAATACCACGGCCTGTGCAAGTCTATTTTGAAGGAATGGCGCTAGAAAAAGTTTAAGTTTAAAAAATTTGGCTCTCAAAAGAAATTTCAAACAATGTACTATTGATATTTGGCTCTGTTGACTGGGTTTGCTGACCACTGACCCAGAGCAACATTATTTTTTGTATTATTACATTTTTTATTGTGTTACATCTATACATATCTCCCCTTTGCCCCCCTCCCTCCCAGGCATACCCCAACCCCCCAGTGTCTATGTTCATTGGTTATGCTTATATGCATGCATACAAGTCCTTTGATTGATCTCTTATCTACCCCACCTCACTTTAATCTTCCTGCTATAATTTGACAGTCTGTTTGATGCTTTACTGCCTCTGTATCTATCCTTTTGTTCATAAGTTTAGAATGTTCTTTATTATCCACAAATGAGTGAGATCATGTGGTGCTTCTCCTTCATTGACTGGCTTATTTCACTAAGCATAAGGCTCTCCAGTTCCATCCAGGTTGCTGAAAATGGTAAGAATTCCTTCTTTTTAATGGCAGCATAGAATTCCATTGTGTAGATGTACCGCCGTTTTCTGATCCACTCATCTGCTGACGGGCACCTAGGCTGTTTCCAAATTGTAGCTATTGTAAATTATACTGCTATGAACATAGGGGTGCATAAATGCTTTCTGATTGGTGTTTGTGATTTCTTAGGATAAATTCCTAAGAGTGGGATTGCTGAGTCAAATGGGAGATCCATTTTTAGTTTTTTGAGGAAACTCCATACTGTTCTCCACAGTGGCTGCACCAGTCTGCATTCTCACCAACAGTGCACAAGGGTTCCTTTTTCTCCGCATCCTCGCCAACATTTGTCGTTTGGTGATTTGTTGATGATTGCCATTCTGACAGGTGTAAGATGGTATCGCATTGTCATTTTGATTTGCATCTCTCAGATGATTAGTGACTTTGAACATGTTTTCATGTGTCTCTTGGCCTTCCTTCTGTCATCTTTTGAAAAGGTTCTATTTAGGTCCCTTGCCCATTTTTTATTGGATCATTTATCTTCCTTTTATTAAGTTGTATAAGTTGGCTGTAGATGTTGGAGATTAAACCTTTATCAGTGATAACATTTGCAAATATGTTCTCCCATACAGTGGTCTTTTTTGTTGTTTTGTTGATGTTTTCTTTTGCTGTGCAAAAGCTTTTTATTTTGATGTAGTCCCATTTGTTTATTTTCTCTTTAGCTTCCATTGCCTTTGGAGGAGTATCAGTGAAGAAGTTCTTTTGGCATATGTCCGAGATTGTGCTGCCTGTGGATTCCTCTAATATTTTTATGGTTTCCCTTCTAATGTTTAAGTCCTGTATCCATTTTGAGTTTATTTTTGTATTTGGTGTAAGTTGGTGGTCCAGTTTCATTTTTTTGTATGTATCTCTCCAATTTTCCCAACACCATTTATTGAAGAGGCTATCTTGGCTCCATTGTATGTTCATGCCTCCTTTGTCAAATATTAGTGGAGCATAGTGGTTTGGGTGGATATCTGGGTTCTCTATTCTATTCCATTGGTCTATATGTCTGTTCTTGTGCCAGTACCAGGCTGTTTTGAGAACAGTTGCTTTGTAATATAGCTTGAAATCTGATATTGAGATCCCACCTACTTTATTCTTTTTTCTCAGAATTGCTGTGGCTATCCGTGGTCTTTTTTTTGTTCCAGATTAATCTATGAAGAATTCTTTTTAGGTCTGTGAAATATGTCATTGGTATTTTAATGGGTAGTGCATTGAATCTATAGATTGCTTTGGGTAGTATGGACATTTTAATGATGTTGATTCTCCCAATCCATGAGCATGGTATGCTCTTCCATCTGTTAACATCTTTCTCTATCTCTTTTTTCAATGTCCTGTAGTTTTCTACATATAGGTCTTTTACTTTTTTAGTTAGGTTTATTCCTAGGTATCTTAATTTTTTTGGTGCAGTGGTAAATGGAATTGCTTTTTTAGTCTCTCTTTCTGTAATTTCACTATTAGTGTATAGAAATGCCACAGATTTCTTGGTGTTAATTTTGTATCCTGCTACATTGCCAAATTCATTTATTAAGTCAATTAGTTTTGGGATGGAGTCATTCGGGTTTTTTATGTACAGTATCATGTCATCTGCAAATAAGGATAGCTTTACTTCTTCTTTTCTAATTTGGATACCTTTTATTTCTTCTTCTTGTCTGATTGCAATGGCTAATACTTCCAGAACTATGTTGAACAGCAGAGGTGAGAGTGGGCATCCCTGTCATGTTCCTGTTCTTAGGGGAAATGGTTTTAAATTTTGCCCATTGAGTATGATGTTAGCTGTGGGTTTATCATATATGGCTTTTATTATGTTGAGGTATGATCCTTCTATTCCCACTTTGCTGAGAGTTTTTATCAAGAAAGGGTGTTGGATTTTGTCAAATGCTTTTTCTGCATCAATTGATATGACTATGTAATTTTTATCTCTCAATTTGTTTATGTGATTTATCACGTTTATTGATTTGCGGATATTGTACCATCCCTGCATTCCTGGGATGAATCCTACTTGGTCATGGTGTATGATCTTTTGATGTACTGCTGGGTCCAATTTGCTAGAATTTTGTTGAGGATTTTGGCATCTATGTTCATGAGAGATATTGGCCTATAATTCTCTTTCATTGTGTTGTCTTTATCTGATTTTGGTATTAGGGTGATGCTTGCTTCATAGAAGGTGTTTGGAAGTGTTCCTTCTTCTTGAATATTTTTGAATAGTCTGAGGAGGATAGGTTTTAATTCTTCCTTGAATGTTTGGTAAAACTCTCTTGTGTAGCTATCTGGTCCCGGGCTTTTATTTGCTGGAAGATTTTTGATGACTGCTTCAATTTCTTCCATAGTTATTGGACTATTGAGCTGTTTAGATTCTTCCTGATTGAGTTTTGGAAGGTTATATTTTTCTAGGAATATGTCCATGTCTTGCAGAGGAACATTTTGAAGTGTGTCTTCTCAAACATACACAAATTAAATGGATCTCTCTTACTTTACCTACAGTTTTTTAATTCTACTACTACAATATTATTTCATGGATGATTTCCCATTTAACCTTTATTTCTAATTATTATTATATTTAAAATATTCCTTATGTTTATTTGACTCATAACAGCTTTTAAAACATTTTTTTTTAGCAGAAACCGGTTTGGCTCAGTGGATAGAGTGTCGGCCTGCAGACTGAAAGGTCCCAGGTTTGATTCCAGCCAAGGGCATTTACCTTGGTTGCGGGCACATCCCCAGTAGGGGGCGTGCAGGAGGCAACTGATGGATGTCTCTCTCTCATTGATGTTTCTAATTCTCTACCCCTCTCCCTTCCTCTCTGTAAAAAAAAATCAATAAACTATATTAAAAAAAAAACAAAAAACATTTTTTTACTTCTACAACAACCCTGTCAAGTAAAAATGATCTCATTTTGCAGAGGTCACTAAGGTTCAGAAAGGTGGTGTCAACTGCCTAATGGTATGAAATTGAGAAATGGCAGAGCCAAGACTAAAAGTGCAGGTGTGTCTTGTTAAGGTGCTATGCTTCTAATCAATATGAGGTCCTGAGATAAAGTTTTTGAAGGTTTCTATTGATGGGTAATAGTTCCTACTGGAGTTCAGAAGGACCATCAGTTTGACCTGGGATGGTAAGAGAATACCTTGCTGGGCAGAGGACACGTGATCTGGCTCTGGAAGGTGGCTAGAATTCAAACAGGCATAGAAGACAGTAGGAAGTTTTGTAGTCAGGGAAGATTCCAGAAGCACACCTATAGTAATTGACAATGCTCACGGCAGAACTGTTCCTGTGATGGAGAATTGTACAGCTGTGCCAGGCTGAGCAGAGTGGAAACAAAGTAAAAAGGCAACAATGAAGGCCAATTCAATCACTTCCCAGTGATGACAAATAGGGTATGGCCAGTTTGGGGAAAGTTTATGCTATTTCAAGATCTGCCTGGATCCACTTGGTGGCTTCACAATGCTTTACTGGGTGAACCTGAGCAATGTGGATCCACTTTGCCTATTACTTGAGATTATAAGTGGCAGATACAGTACTCAAACCCAAGTATTGCATTGCCAAATCTGGTGTTCTTTCCAATACATCATGGTTTTGCACTCTTAAACATATTAAAAATTGGCCATTACCAAGTTCTTTTAGTTTTGTATTAGGCAAATTTTCCACAACGTAGCTCTAATGGTTCTACTTAGAACTCAGTTATTCTGTGGAAATATAATGTAAACCAGTCTTGATAAAAATAAAATTTTCTAGCCCAGCCAGCATGGTTCAGTTGTTGAGTGTCAATCTATAAACCAGGAGATCACAGTTCAATTCCCGGTCAGGGCACATGCCCAGATTGTGGGCTCCATCCCCAGTGTAAGGCATGCAGGAGGCATCCAATCAATGATTCTCTCTCATCATTGATGTTTCTATCTCTCTCTCCCTCTCCCTTCCTCTCTAAAATCAAGTAAAAATATATATTTAAAAATAAATAAAATTTTCTAAAAATAACAGCAAGATGTGGTCACCTTTCAAAAGCAAGGCCAAAGGAAAGGGTAAACAGTAATTAGAGCCAGCCAAGACATAGAAGAGGAAAGGAAACGCCATAAGAATGGGTCTTTGTAATTGAAACAAAATGTTAACTAAGTGACTTAGAACTGAGAATCATGACTTGAAAAGAAAGAAGTGGATGCCATGGAGAACATGATGTAGAAGAGCTGGTGCTTTGATAGGTCAATAAAATTGTCAAACCTCTAGCAAGACTGACAGAAAAAAAAAATTGAGAAGACACAAATTACCAATATGAGGAGTGAAACAGGAGATATCACTACAGACCCTAGAGATATCAATAATATAATTAAAGAGTACTATGAAAAACTCCACATACATAAATCTGATAATTAGAGGGTATTGAATCAATTCCTCAGAAAATAAAAACTATCTTAATTCACCGAAATGAAGTAGACAATTTGAATAGCTTTATAACTATTAAGGAAATAGAATTTGTAAATTTAAAACTCTGGTAAAAGGAAAAGTCCATGTCCATACCCTCTCACCAGCAAATTTTATCAAATATTAAGAAAGAAGCAATACAAATTCTTCACAACTTATTATATAAAATAAAAGAAGACCACTTTCCAACTCATTTTATAAAGTCACTCTTATAGAGACACACACACACAAAAAAAAGACAAAGACAGCACATACACAAAAGAAATCAGGCCAACATTCTTCATGAATATCTTAAAGTATCCTATCTAATAAAGAGGAACTATGCTAATTGACTGCCAAGCCATCAAAGATGGTGGCAGCCACAGCCACAAGATGGCGGTGCCCAGTTTCCTCAGCCCCTCTGGGGGGCAGGCACGCAGATGAACAGGGCTGGCCCAAGGCACAGGCAAGCCTCAGATGGCAGCTTCCCAGCCACCCAGGGACACCTGAGGCCCAAGGCTTGCACTTCCCGCAGTGGCAGCAGCAGAGGTGTGATGGGGCATCGCCTTCCCCTGATCACCAGGTTGCCTCCTGCCCCTGAGGACTCTCAGACTGTGAGAGGGAGCAGGCCAGGCTGAGGGACCAGCCCCCTCCAGTGCATGAATTTTCATGCACCAGGCCTCTAGTTAACAAATATAATTCAGCAATATTAAAAGAATTGTATACTATGTAATTCATCCCAGGGATGAAAGGTTGATTAAACATTTAAGAATTAATCGGTGTAACCCACAATAATAATCTAAACAAAAAAATCATATGATAATGTAACATGATAAAACTGAACATCTTTCAAGAAAATAAAACTTCCAGAGGGAGAAACCAAGATGGCGGCATAGGTGAACACTTAAACTGCTGCCTCGCACAACAATTTCAAAACTACAACTAAAAGACAGAACAGACATCATCCAAAACCACCGGAAAGCTGGTTTAGTGGAAATTCTACTAGGAGAAGGAAAAAGAGAGGTTCATGGAGACTCAGAAGGGCTGCAAAAAGCTGAGGTACAGAGACACACACGTGGAGAGAGTGGGCGGTGGAGTGCCTGGCTGGCTTCCTCTGGCAGAGGGGAGACAGAGACTCCTTATCCAACTGCACTGAACCCCAGTTCCAGATGAGACTCATAAGGGGGAGAGTCTGGACTGTCATGAAAAGGGAGTAGTGCATGGAAATTTAGGGGAACTGTGAAAGGGCAGAGGTCTGGGGGCTCACACACCACTGCACACAGAGAGGAAGGACCACTGATTGTGCCATTAGCTTTCTCTAGTGGAAAGGAGACAGAGCCTCCCAACTATGTTGAACTCCACTTCTGACTACACTGAACCCCAGTTTTGGGTGAGACCCTAGGGACCCAGAATCATACCGGTCCTGGAGCAAAAGGGAAAGGCAGATGTCTATAGGCATGCATGTGCACATGCACACAGAGAGGGTTGCAGCAATTACCGAGAGACACTTGAGATCCAGGGGCAGAATAGGGTAGGGCTGACTGGAAGCCAAAACTGTCTGCTCAGCCCTGAGACTCCACCCCACCCAAGCTCAACAGAGAAGCTTTTGCAGTTTTGCATGTCTTGTATCATAAGGCTGACTCCAGCACAGAAGTTCTCCTGGCATAGCAAAAATGCAGAGACAAAGAAACAGACCACAAATGAAAGAAATGGAGGAAAACAACAACTGGATATAGAGCTCAAAACCACAGTTATAAGATTTTTCAAGAATTTCCTAGAAAAGATGGATAAATTTACCGAGATCCAAGAGGAAATGAAAAAGGATCAACTAGAAATTAAACATACACTGATTGAAATAGAAAATATTATATAGAGACCAGGCTAGAGGAATGCAAGAATCAAGTGAAAGATTTGAAATATAAAGAAGCAAAGAATACTCCACTGGAAAAGCAAAAAAGAATCCAAAAATGGTGAAGACAGTGTAAGGAGCCTCTGGGACAACTTCAAGCGTACCAACATCAGAATTATGGGGGTTCCAGAAGAGAGAGAGCAAGATACTGATAACCTATTTGAAGAAATAATGACTGAAAACTTCCCCCATCTGGTGAAAGAAATAGACTTACAAGTCCAGGAAGGGCCAAGAACCCCAAATAAAAGGAATCCAGAGAGGACCACACCAAGACACATCATAATTAAAATACCAAGAACAAAAGACAAAGAAAGAATATTAAAAGCAGCAAGAGGAAAACAGTTGATCACCTACAAGGGAGCACACATACGATTGCCAGATGACTTCTCAACAGAAACTATGCAGGCCAAATGGGAGTGGCAAAAAATATTCAAAGTGATGAATAGCAAGAACCTATAACCAAGATTACTCTACCCTGCAAAGCTATCATTCAAAATTGAAGGGCAGATAAAGAGCTTCACAGACAAGAAAAAGCTAAAAGAGTTCATCAACACCAAACTAGTATTATATGAAATGCTGAAAGGTACTCTTTAAGAAGAGGAAGAAGAAGAAAAAGGTAAAGATAAAAATTATGAACAATAAATACATATCTATCAACAAGTGAATCTAAAAATCAAGTGAATAAAAAAAATCTGATGAACAGAATAAACTGGTGAATATAATAGAATCAGGGGCATAGAAAGGGAGTGAACTGACAATTTTCAGGGGGAAATGGATGAGGGGGTGCAGGGAGTAACTGGACAAAAATCATACTCCTAGGGATGAGGATAATGTGGGGGTAGGTAAGGGCAGATGAAGGGGTGGGAACCAGGTGGAGGGGAGTTATAGGGGTAAAAAAAGAGGAACAAATATAATAATCTGAACAATAAAGATTTATTAAATAAAAAAAGGAAAGAAAAGGAAAGAAAACTTCCAGTTCTGACCCGTGTGACTCAGGGGGTAGAGCATCAGGCAGGTTCTCTTTCCTTAGTGATCACATACCTGCATTGCAGGTTCGAGCCCCAGTCCCTGTTGGGGTGTGTGTAGGAGGCAACTAATCAATGTGTCTCTTTCACATCAATCTCTTTTCCTCTCTCCCTCTCTTCCTCCTTCCCTCCCTTCCTTCCACTCTCTCTAAAAATCAATATGAAAAAGTATCTTCTAGTGAGGATTAACAAAAAATATAAAAGAAAAAAACTTCCAGAAAAGAATAAGAATAAACATCACTTTTGAAAACTCAATAAAGAGCATCTATGGCTTGAACTGGCAACATTCTGGTGCACAAGATGATACTGAGCCACACCAGACAGAGCTCATCAATGCTTTCTTAGATAATATAAGTGGGTTAGCCTTTTTTCCTGCAGGGATGAAAGCAGGTGGAGAGGAGGAAAGATGGCGACCAGCAGGAAGGATGGGAGGGAGAGTGTGTGAGAGAGTGAGGGAGTGATAGAGGTGTGTGTAGACATGTATGGGTGTGTGTGAGAGTGAAATAGGGACAGTTAGACCCTGCAGTTCTTCCAGAGGGCTGCCAATCTGGGCAATCTTAGATGGCAAAACACCGCTGCCACTGCAAACACTCCAGGGAGGCCACTGGTGGCACAGAGACCACACCATCTTGAAGAACAGAACTGTATGAGACTAGAGCCCTAGCCTTGCCAACACTCAGTCTGGTCTCTGAAGCAAACCAGGACCCTATAGCCACTCTGATAAAAGACCTGCAATCACTACTACAGACCCAGGGACACCAGGACTTCAGGCACGATAGTCACAGATTTCTGTGAGTCACAAAGCCAATCCCCCTCTCTTCACCCCTGTGGCAGTGACAGAAATTACCAGACCCCAGCCTCACAATAAGGTTTTCTGCACACACAAAGCAGTGGTGATTCTCTTTGACTTTGAGCCTTGGTGTCAGACATGGGAAGTTTGTTTCCCATGACTCATCTCCACATCCAGGCAGAGAGACTGTACTGAATTTCAGCCTATCTGCTCATCCTTAGGGAGATAGTTTTCTGTGACCATATCCCTTGCCCACAAAGGGCAGGGAGATAGCACTGAACTTGAGCCTGGACTGGCAAACTCAGGGAATTTGTTTCAGGCAACGAGTCTCTGCACCCAGGCAGGGAAACTGAGCTCGATTTGAGCCAACTGCTCATCCCTAGGGAGGTAGTTTTCTGTGACCAAATCCCATGCCCACACAGGGCAGGGAGACAGTGCTGAACTTGAGCCTCAACTTGTGAACCCGGAGAATTTGTTTCCCGTGATTAGTCTCCACATGCAGGCAGGAAGAATTTGAGCATAGGTCCATAACCTGGGGGAAATTGTTTTCTGTGACTAGATCCTGCACCCATGCAGGGAGACAGTGATGAATTTGAGCCTGGGAGTACAAACTGGGGGAGTTTGTTTCCCATGACCAGACCCTGTACCTTAGCAGAGAGGCTGCACTAAATTTGAACGTGGATGTGTGGACTCAGGGAGTTTGTTCCCCATAACAAGACACTGTATCCATACAGGGAGGCAGCGCTGAATTTGAACCTGGTTGCATGGACACAGGGAGTTGTATTACACAGTGCACACTCATGTAACCAGACCCCACACCCACACTAAGGGGCAATGCCACCTGACTTTTATTCAGGACAAGCACAAACAGAAGGCTGTTTATTGCAGGGCAGAAGTGGACCTCCTGCCAACACAGTGCGACTGAGCAACCTGGTCTCCCAAGCAAATTGGGGACTCTGAATCTCCATGCAAGTGGCAGCAATGAGAACCAGTGACTAGACTCTGTTCCTCATTCCATGTGCCTGGGATCCCTGTTTCCAAGTACATTCACACTAAGAGCCAGTGATTCCAATTCTTGGTGCATGTGCACACAGGGACCTTGATACTCAGTGAAAGGAAACACCAAGCAACAGAGATTCTGATACTCGATTGTCGGCATGAACACAGGGAGCTTCTGACTCCTGACATGCAATAGGGGACTTTGATTTTTGGCACATGCCAATGGGTACTCTGTTTCAACATGGCACAGGCCACACTAAGTCCCTGATTCTAGGTGCATACATGAGGCCACACTAACTGCCTGTGACTCTGACCAAGGGCTAGTGTGGCTCCCACCAACCCACAGAACTACACATCTTGGGGTCAGAGATCTTCAGTGACACTTGGGGGGTGCAAAACTCCCAGTGCACATGGCCCAGGCCCACGCAACTTGACATTTGAACCTTCTGGTGATAGGCAAAATGGGGAGAGAACAAAGCAATCCCCAGAGGGAAGAAAAGGAGTAATCATCAAGAAAGAAAATAAGTGAAATGGAAGCATGCAACATGACAGAAAAAGAATTCAGAGTAATGGTTATACAACCAGATGGATGAAAAAATCAACAACATATGCAAAAATCAGGAAGAAATGAAAAATGATATAGCTATAATAAAAAACACCATAGAAGCTTTCAACAGTAGACTAGAAGAAGCAGAGGACAGAATTAGTGAGATAGAAAATCAGGTACAGAAACAAGCCCAATCTGAACAGCAACTAGAGAAAAAAATTAAAAATCAGGAGAGCCTAAGGGA